>JASVEL010004698.1:0-383367 GCA_032618575.1 Nicotiana noctiflora
AGTAGTTTAGATTTTTGATGCCAAAAATGTCGCACGACAAGGAATCCAAAAGAAATGAAGAGTTTCCTAAACAGTTACATAGCCCCTCGTAGATAAATACAGACGTCTCCGTATCGATAAGCGAGACTCTAAGTAACCGGTCTGTGTCCCGTGACTCCTATGAACCTAGAGCTCCGATACCAACTTGTCACGACCCTAGTTCACCAATTGTGAACATGTCGTGATGGCACCCAGTCCCCACGACTAGGTAAGCCTAACACGTTGCGGAATCTATAAGTTATAAATACTTAAATAAGAAATAGCGGAAAATAACATAAAAGGTATGTAATCCGTGCCGCTTGGCACATACATCCGTCACACAATAAATAAAACAATACCAAGATCCGGAACCCCACGGTAACACAGACTAAAAGAGAAATACAACTGTGGCTCTATGTGTAAAGAGTATCCAACAACGAAATGAAGAAAATGTCAACTAGTAATACTAGAATAGAAGGGAAGCCTCCGGATCCGCGGACGTAGCAGATCATACCTCAAGGTCTCCCAAAAAGCTGCGGAATCACCTAGCACGAGCCTGCTTTGATGTAACTGGATCTGCACAACAAAAGTGTGCGGAAAGAGTAGCATGAGTACACCACGGCGGTACTCAGTATGTGCCAAGCCTAACCTCGATGGAGTAGTGACGAGGAAGGTCAGGGCCCTACTGAGAAGCAACAATAAAATGATAATAACAATAATAAGCAGTTTAAATGATTAATAATTTCCGAAATAACAACAATAAGATGATTACTGCAATCGTCTACAATTAAGCGAACAACAATTAACTAACTCAATAAAACAAGTCCAGGACCTGTGGGAATCGAACCCACATTCCCATTGACAGTACCTCTGGGTCTCCGGGAATCGAACCCGCAGCCCATGTCTCAATAGATAATCAATAACTCAGGATCTCCGAGAATCGAACCCCGTAGTCCACATTTCAATAATATCGGGATCTCGGGAATCGAACTCGTAGTCCTCATTTCAATAATCTCGGGATCTCGGGAATCGAACCCGTAGTCCACATTTCAATAATCTCGGGATCTCGGGAATCGAACCCGTAGTCCACATTTCAATAAATCTCAGGATCTCGGGAATCGAACCCGTAGTCCGTATTTCAATAAGCTAAGGATCTCGGGAATCGAACCGTAGTCCATATTTCAATAATCTCGGGATCTCGGGAATCGAACCCGTAGTCCGTATTTCAATAAGCTCGGGATCTCGGGAATCGAACCCGTAGTCCATAACCACAGCAAGTAAAGGAATACACAGAGAGAAGTATAATATGCTTAATGATAACTTCGCCGATGAACAGCGCCGGCGATTACCAAGAAAACTCAAGTAAGTCAATTAAGCAACTAGACAATTAGATTCTATCTAATCATGCTTTTCTAACTACTACAGGGTAGGAATATCGAATTTAACAACTAAGAATAGGAATATCAATCATTGAACATTTTGAGTAAAGTATGTGTTCAACAACCAGCGCATGTACACGCCCGTCACCTCGCGTACAAGGCATTTAAAGTATCACAATAATATCCTAGGGGTGAAAGTCCCCCACACGAAGTTAGACAAGCCACTTACCTTAATTCCGGTACGAAACCGCTAAGAAATAACCCTCTTGCCGCGAATGTCGGCCTCCACAAGTGTAGTATCTGATAAAAATCAATAGAATCACATCAAAATAGGCCAATTGGGCATTACCCAATCAAAATAACTCAAAATTCACCAAAACCCACAAGTTGCCAAAACCCGACTTTCGGTACGCTTATCGAAAAATCACGAAAGTTATATATTCGGAACCCTTGTCTCAATACGAGTCTAAGCATATAAAGTTTATCAAATTCGGACTCCATTTGCCCACTCAAAACCTTGATTTTCTAAAGGTTTTGGTCTAGGGTGAAAACCCCCATTAATTACCCAAATTCCTCCATTTTCATGAAAAACTTGCATAATATTATCAACAACAATCATAATTGGAGTCCATAATTGATTACCTCAAGAAACCCCTTGAATCTCCCTTCAAAATCGCCCAAATCGCCCCTTAAGCCGAGCCCTCAAAGTTTGGAAATATTTCTGAAATTTCTAACTTCTGACATAATTAACTCCCTGCGATTTCCGCTTCTGCGGACAAAATTCCGCTTCTGCGGATCCGCTTCCGCGACAAAATGTCGCTTTTGCGAAGTCTAGGCCTGGCTGGCCCAATCCGCTTCTGCGAGAAAAGGACCGCTTCCGCGATTGGACAACTGCTCCTGCGATCCTTCCCGCTTCTGCGATCAGAGGTCCGCTTCTGCGGACTCGCTTAAGCGGATTTCCCCTCCGCTCCTGCGTTTCTCACTCCCCGACCCAAGGTCGCTTCTGCGACGAGGCTTCCGCACCCGCGACTCCGCCTCAGCGGAATGGGATCCGCCTCTGCGAACCCAGTCGCTCCTGCGACGAGGCTTCCGCTCCTGCGGCCTCGCCTCTGCGATCCCATTTCCGCAGGGGCGAAAATGACAGAACAGAAGGCCCAACCTGCAATTTTCCCTGTTTTCCTTCCGTTTAACCATCCGAAACCACCCCGAGGCCCCCGGGACCTCATCCAAACACACCAACACATCCTAATACCTTATTCAAACTTGTTCCAATCCTTAAAACGCGTCTAACAACATCAAAACCCATAATTCACATCGAATTCAAGCCTAAATTTCTTAAAATTTTCCGAATTGCACATTCGATCTAAAACCCGACCAAACGACGTCCGAATGACCTGAAAATTTGCGAACATATCCAAAATCACATAACGAAGCTACAGAAATTGTCGAAATTCCATTCCGACCCTCGGATCAAAATCTCACCTATCGTTCGGATTCGCCAAAATTTCAACCTTCGGCATTTCAAGCCTAATTGAGCTACGGACCTCCAAAATACATTCCGAACACGCTCCCAACCCCGAAATCACCTAACGGAGCTAATGGAACCATCGGATTTCCATTCCGAGATCGTCTTAACACTGTTCCGGCTACGGACCGTTTTCTAGCTTCAAAGCTCTTATTTAGGGACTAAGTGTCCCAAAATGCTCAAATTTTCGGAACCGACTCTCCCGACAACCCACAATAGCAGAGCTTCTTCCTACTGTTTTAATTGTTTCTATCATGCTGCAAGTTCCTCAATTTATTCGCGATCTTTTTCTAATTTTTTTAATATAGGCATATTTTCTCCCTCTTATTTAAACTAGCTCATTCTGGTCCTTGTAAGTTAGGAAACTGCTAGGTAGCCTTTGTAATGAACTTGTGTTTCCATTCTTACTGACAGGAGGAGCCAAATATGATATAAATAAAACCAAGCTGTATATCCTGACTATGAAATTCAAAGCCCAAATTTTGAAGTACCCTTTCTTATAATATTCAAACTTTTCGAATATCAGCCTAAATTAGGTAAAAGTAAATTTGTATGAGGATTCTAAAATATGTTGCTCTTAAGTGATGATTTTATATGGATGATAGAATCCTCCTAACCACTTAATTGTATTCTCAATAATATTTTGGAAAGTACCTATACCTATTTATGGAAACTACATAATAAAAGTTAAGAATCTTAGTAAATTATGAGATTTTTTGTAGTTTTTAGCTAAATCATATGTATTATACTGCCTTTGTATTGCATACAGTCTATCGGAGAGCATTGGTTACCGAATTAATCATTAATGAAAAACATACTTTTAGATTTGAACCATAACATTGTAGTTGAATGACCTCTTGACTATTTGAATGTTTTAGTGGAATTTCTGGACCATTAATTGTTTTTCTTTTCATGATTAAAAAATGTGAGTTTGAGTGATGTTAAAATCTTCTACTACCATGATTTTTAGCACAACTATTACAAATTGTAGCTTCAACTTTTCTTCCACTCTGAGAAGTTTCATTTGATTTGCTGTGAAACTGCTCCTCTATTTGAGAGTGACTATTTCTTTTTCTTTTATGTTAATTTAAGAAATCTCTTACAGACTCTGTGTGGGTAGTTACCATGAGCTTCTAATTATAGTGTTCTTTTTGAGTTATACTTTAGGTATCGTGAAACTTAAAGGTTCCAACTACTCCGTATGAGAGGTTCCAACTACTCTCTTTAAAATAATACAAAGATGCAACCTTTTTTCCATAATGATGAGAAGAGAACATTATTTAACTGCCTTTTTACTTTGTTTACAGGTACTTTTGGTCAAGAAGTGCTAAGAAGAAGACCAGAAATAATACCAAACACCGCATATTCATCTTCAGCTAATATATAAATAGTATATTGTACAAGATGTTATTTTGCAACGTTAGCATCCCTCGATGTGATGCTCTCATAGATGCAAACAATGTATATTTGATCCAAAATTTATGTAAATAGGTATCTATCTATTAGCATGCAATATCATCAATTCGATTTCTGTAACGACCCGACCCGTCATTACGGGAGTTATCGCCCCATTTTCTTCATTTAATACTTCAGTATGCTAATTTAAATGTGTTTGGAGAGTTAGAAGCAAATCTGAGAGAATTCGAATAGAAATGAGGCCATAAATCTCTTTACGAAAAGGATAGTTTGGAAAAAGTCAACCTAATGTTGACCGATAAGTTAGACAGCCCGGAATTGAATTCTGATGATTCGACTAGTTTCGGGGGATTATTTATGACTTAGGAGAGCAATCGGAATCGAATTCGGAGGTCCGGTGTAGAAATAGACTTGAATTGGCTAAGGTTGAATTTTGATGAAATCCGAATGGTAGGTGAGATTTTGATCCGGGAGTCGGAATGGAATTCCGACAGTTGCAGTAGCTCCATTAAGTGATCTTGGATATGCACGCAAAATGTTAGGTCATTCGGAGGTGTTTAGGTCGGGTTTTCGATCGAATGTTAGTTTCGGAAGTTTTGAAGAAACTTAGGCTTGATTCCGTGTGAAAATGGTGATTTTGATGTTTACGATGGTGTTTTTATGTTATGAGCAAGTTTGAATGAGGTAATGTGATATATTGGTGGCTTTGGTTGAGGTCCCGGGGGTCTCGGGATCATTTCGGATGGCCAACGGGCAAGGTTTGATAAAAAAGTTGCAGCAGAAAAATTGCAGTCACTGATTACTCTATGCGATCACATAGAGTCACTGAGATCGCATAGAAGAGCCTGGAGGGTGTGTGAAAATGTGCAATGCGATCGCATAGCAAGGGGTGCGATCGCATAGGCTTATCGGACTGCACAGTGCAATCGCATACCCAGTGTTGCAATCGCAGAGAAGAAAAAAATGAGGCCTGGAAGATTGTGCAATGCGATCGCGGTGATGCATTGCGATCGCATAGAAGGGGAAATTGGCAGGAAAATTTAACTCTATGTGATTGCATAGGGTCATTGTGATCGCATAGAAGGGACGTCTGTGCAGAAACAGATTAATTAAAAACCAGTCGCGACCCTATTCATTATTTCACAAATTTCACTTCGTGTAGAGAGGGTTTTGAGTGCTGTGAAGAGAGGAATCGACTGGGTAACATCGGAGGTAAGTTTCTTGACTCAAAAACACAATTATATGGTAGAATTAACATCAAACTACGTGAAATTGGGTTGAAATTGTGAAGGATTAGGGCCTAGGTTTTGAAAACCAGAATTTGACTTTTGTAAGGCCATTTGAACTCCGATTTTGGTAAATTTTATATGCACGGACTCGTGGCGAGACGTGGAACACATTGGTATGAATTTCGGAATTTTTCGAGAAGCGGGCCCGGGGTTCGGGTTTTACCAACTTAGTGTATTTATGCGTTTTTCATGCAAATTGAAATGGGTTATGTTTCTTTGACCCGTAAATGACATAATTATTGTGGTTTGAATAGATTCTATACGCGAGGCAGCAAACTCTAAAGGAAAAAGGCATTGCGGACGAGTCTACGATCGGCTAGAGGTGAGTAGTTTGTGTATATGGTAGCCTGAGGGTTCGAAACCCCGGCTTAGCACATTGTGATGCTAGTTGGGCATGGCTCGCACCCCGTGGCAGGTGCGGGATTGATCGTGATTGGGGATTGAGACTTAGTCCATCTCGTGTATGAATAACATGATATATGTGGTTGAAACACACTGTGTTTGATATATTTGTGGGCTGTAAGCCGTGTTTGGGGCCTTGTGCCGACCTGTAGTATCCCTAGGGGATAGTTATATATGTGAGAGCTCTAATTGCTTAATCACTGATCTCAGTCCTGGTTTGAAAGCACCGTATTGAAATGCTAAGTCATCTGTTTTAGAAAATTAAATAAGCATTAAAGTATATTCATAATTAAATGAATTTGAACCTGGAAATAAATAAGTTGAGCTGTTGTGTGACTCATATGCATGTTGTGGACTGAGGATGGATCAGGCTGCATGCCGCAGCGGTTGATATAAGGATTGTGCTGCACGCAGCAGCGGTTGATATGAGGATCGGGCTGCACACCGCAGCGGTATTGCGCTTGGGCTGTAGGAGCCCTTCCGAAGTCTGTACACACCCCAGTGAGCGTCGTCGATGTTAAATGGATCGGGCTATACGCCGTAGCGGTTATGTGCTTTGCATTGCATCTTTGTCCGTGAATTATCTCTGATAGTGGTAATGTACTGTTGTTGTTGCTAGTTCGTAAGAGGAATCGGACAGTAGTTTAGCTTCATTATGTGGTATTCTGTGTGGATTTCTTACTTTCAGCTACTTGTATATATTTATTACTCACTGAGTACTTAGTACTTACCCCTACTCCGTGCACCTTTGTGTGTAGATACAGGTACACAGAAGGGATAGACGAGCACTCCAGCTTTTATCAGTATTTATCCGAGTTGCTGAGGTAGCTGCTGGCGTTCGCAGGACCTGGCTTCTCTTCTTATTCCAGTTTTCCTTTGTATATACATTATTCATACTTGAGTATTTTGTTTAGATATTGTTATCCGATCATGTTTAGAGGCTCTAGACTCGTGACCCTAGATCTTTGTGTGGTTATTCAGTTTAGCTCTATTGTGGATAATAATATCCAGGTAATTGATTTGATCTTCATGCTCGGGATGAGAGTGTAAATGGTCGGGCTTGCCTAGCAGTTGTGTTGGGCGCCATCACGATCGGGAATTGGGGTCGTGACAAGTTTGTATCAGAGCCTAGGTTACTGGCCCCATGAGTCTTGAGCCGGTTGGTAGAGTCTCGTGGATCAGTACGGGGACGCCTGTATTTATCCTCGGGAGGCTGCAAACCTTTAGGAAACACTTCACATTTCTTGGAATTCTTATCGTGCGTACTTGATTCAACTTGAGATATAATCTTTGAAATTCCTTCCACACGCTTGTGTACGCATCGAGCGCTCAGTAATATAATTGCCTTGATGGCTTGTGATTCCCTGGTCGAGGGACGAGTTATAATCTCTGCGAGTTCATGTTCGGCCAGTCGAGAGGACTTGAGGCCAGATCTTTGTCTATGACATGAGCACCAAAGTGCTGATTTTACAAACTAGTATTATGAAATTTCGTGTGATCGGTATTGTTCCTAACTTTGGAAATGGCAGCTTAATAAAGTACGAGCTATCAGGTGTTAGATCCTTATTGTAATCTGTTGTGTAGCCTCGAACTATGGGCGTGGTGAATATTTATTATATCTCTTAGTTGGAAGGTAAAGTGCCTTACGTATAGTAAAACGAGTTTAGTCTGAGGAAGACTAAAGTGATTATGCTATGTGTATCCTGGTGGAAGGTGTTGTACTGAAATACTAGATTGAGGCAAAATAGGTGGGTTGATTCTGATGTGTAATTGAAGGGCCCTTGATATATGTTATGATTCGAGCAGGTGCAGCACATGTCCAGGTATCAATTGTGATAATATGATTCATATAATATTGAGACTAATGTTGTTGATATATATTGTGGTGTCTTGTCGAGTTGTGGACGTATTGTTATGATGGTTTGGTGATTCTCTGGCAGGTGGATAGGCCAAATTACTAAGGAAACTCTGCCGAAATTTTTGAAAAATTTGGGACTCGGAAAAGATTTCTGTCACCTAGAGAGTAGGCTTAAATGTTGAGTGTGAATAAATGCAAGAATTACAGAAGATCTAAGGTCTCTGATGATTCGAGTCTTTGTAAAGCTTGTAAATGACTTGAGTTTAATCTCACCATAACATTGTGGCATCATTTGAGTAAGAATGCTATAAGTGGGTAAAGGTACTTTGATGAATGGCTTCGAGCCAAGTTGGGGAGGTTTCTATTGATTAACTGATTGCACTGTTGTGTGTTATGTTGGTTCTGTCTCTAAGTACGTTGGGAAATTTCTGATAAGGGTTACGATGCTTCGTAGATGTGAAGAAATCCTAGGATGATTTGAACTGATATTGGTAAAGAATGTTCGATGTATAGAAAAGAAAGATAGCTAAGTGCATCTGTATGTAATCATGTTATGCTGGTGTCAGAGTTCTAACAAGGCACGAGTGGTTCTGTCCAATAAGACAGTTGAATGATAATTGAATAAGGGTGAATGACGCTCGAGAATAGTCCTGCGGTGTTCAAGATTTTGCTTGTAACGGTAAGGTGTCTTAAGATTGTGTATATGGCTAAAGACGGTGGTTTTGTTAGAAGGGATCAAGACTTGTGTAATGATATGTGAATGATGAGATTCTATGTATCTATATTGGAGAGTAATGATAACGAATTCAAAAATCGCAAGAAGTTCTTCAAAATAAAGTATTGTAGAATGTGGTACTTCTGGGAAACATTGAGAGAGTATTCAGCGGCCTGTGAGCCTTAGACCGTGTAGTCTTGTATATGAGTCGTGTGGTAACATGAGTTGAGATAATGTAGTGCTACAGTAAAGGTTAATACTAAATTAAAGATGAATCAGAAAGGAAATTGGGTAAATGGAACAACTTGTTGATAAATTGAAATGGTGTGATAAGGATACGATTAATTCATGGTATGTGTTCGAAGTAATGAGTCTTGCAGATATTGTGCAACAAAGCTCTTGAGTGCTGGCAGTTACGTAGCTCAATGTTGGAAAAAAGACTCAGTCCTGGCAGTTAAAGTTACGCAATGAATTGGGAGAAAGAGTTTGTGATGTGTTCTACCGTGGTTTGAAAGTGAGTATATTCCTGTTGGTATGCGAAGTTGGGAATGTGTAATGAGTTTTCTTCTATATAGAATCATGAAAGTCCTTGACTAGTTGAGTGCGTCAATGTTTGCAGCGCAGAAAGGGATAGAAGTTTCCATGTTATCTTAGTGTGGTATGGTATACGCAATGTGTTATGGAAAGTTGATAATGGCATGTTCAAGGTTTTGAGATCAGTTCATAATATATGGGAAGTCATTAAAAAAATTAATGAGCAGCGCGGGCAGTTGCAAGTAATTTAAGAATCGATCTTGCTGGTGATTAAGGAAAAAAATGATACTGCTATTCTAGTGATTTGGCAAGGTATATGGTCAAAAAGGGACAAGGTGTGTAAACTGATAATATCTAGTGGTATGGTGGTATTCTCTTGTTGGAATCGATGGTGATGATTGAATTGTTGATGGCATAGGAAAAATTTCTAAATGACTTTCGTGGTATGAATGGATGCTTGATGTGTGTTATGTATTCGCACAGTGGAGTGTGGAATCAGGCATAGTGATTCAGGTGCTATATGTAGTTAATCCGCCTATGCAGTGGTTGTATATCGTGTGTATCGGCACCGTTTAGCGATTACTGGAAATTGGAATCCCTAGTGGCTCTCTCTTAGCTTGATATGATGAATTTGAGTTATGAGACTTGATTGCAGACTGGTTGTCATAAGTCATGTTGCCTAGACTAATGTGATATGGACTATGTCTGAAATGGCACAAATTGCATAGCAGAGTGCATTAGAGTATCCTCCAACACGGTAGTTGTACCCAGGACCAGCGGACGGCTGGTAGGTATTGCTTTGTCAGTGGGGCCTTCGTGGTGGATATCAGTGAAGAGGTTTCTACCATTAATTCAGTTCCGGTATTGGGAAACTTTGTCGGATGTGTATCTTATGGCCGAGCTTGAGGCTATATATGTTTGTTGTAATGAGCAATCTGACTCGGTGTGCATTTCGTTTTGCGAGAGTTTTGCGTGGATCGGGTGGCACGCCGCCACGGGTTATTTGGATCGGGTGGCACGCTGCCACAAGTATGGTATCTGGATCGGGTGGCACGCCGCTACGGGTATGTCATTTTGAGCAAGTTGCACGCCGCAACCATGCAATATGGAGCATAGTTTTTTTCTATAGGTTACCTTGCGTACTATACTTTCTAGTCTCTAAGGAAAGTCAGTGTTGGGTGTCGCTCGGCAAATGGCGCATTGGTTGTGTCCTTACAAGATTTGATGGCGTATATTAATTGTTTAACCATGGGTGAGATTGATTGCTTGAGTTCAGACCTTGATCTGTGCGTAGCTGACTGTTTTGAGCATGATGAGATGACTTGAGGTGCTTCATGGGTAATAGTATTTGGATGGAATCATAAGTTGTGGCAAGGCCATATGATGTTATGACATTTTGAGGAGAATTCAGGTACTCTATTTCTATGATACGAGACGGGATCTCGGTTCTATGTTATGATGGTACAGAGAAATTGAATTACAGCTCTTGGGTTTGAGTTAGTTGTCAAGATTTGAGTATGTTCAGACGTTTATTATTGGAGCTTGTGTTGTGCTCATCGTGGCTTAGGCCGGTGTTGAAGTGTCATATCACCAGTGCGGTGTGTTATAATCGAAATGATTGTTGGAGCCATTAATGAGTGCAGACGTATGTGATTTCAGCTGGTTAGAAATGTAATATCTAGGTTTGGCTCTGAAATCTATTATGGTATCAGTTAAAAGGGAAATGGAATCATGCATGGATGACCTGAGAAATGGATTCGATATATCACGTGTTTCAGCTGCCGTGGGCAGTATACGAAGATATTGGAACAAGACTTTAGCTAACGAGAAAGGTTTTTCAGTAATATTTGGTTATCGTGGGAAATTGTTGCGATTAGAGGCCATCGTCTCGAGTGATTGGGTTGTTTGGTACACCATAAGATCTCACCCGGAGTGGAGAGTATGGGCTATTACAGTTGGTTCGGGTGTATTATGAGTATAGACGTGGGAGTCGGATTTGGTATATGATTTTGGAAAGTGCAATGTGGTCTATGGTTCAGATGAACTGTGGAAGTTCATCTATATTGTGTTATCGGACTTATGATAGATAGGGTGACGTGGTACCACCCCGAATATATGCTTGGCAAGGACATTTAGCTATAGGATTGCGTCTAGTACAACTCCGGGTACGCTCGAGGACGAGTGTTTATTTAAGTTGGGGAGAATGTAACGACCTGACCCGTCATTACGGGAGTTATTGCCCCATTTTCTTCATTTAATACTTCAATATGATAATTTAAATGTGTTCGGAGAGTTAAAAGCAAATCGGAGAGAATTAGAATAGAAATGAGGCCATAAATCTCTTTATGAAAAGGATAGTTTGGAAAAAGTCAACCTACTATTGACCGATGAGTTAGACAGCCCAGAATTGAATTCTGATGATTCGACTAGTTTCGGGGGATCATTTATGACTTAGAAGAGCAACCGGAATCGAATTCGGATGTCCGGTGTAGAAATAGGCTTGAATTGGCTAAGGTTGAATTTTGATGAAATCTGAATGGTAAGTGAGATTTTGATCTGGGAATCGGAATGGAATTCCGACAGTTGCAGTAGCTCCGTTAAGTGATCTTGGATATGCGTACAAAATTTCAGGTCATTCGGAGGTGTTTAGGTTGGGTTTTGGATCGAATGTTAGTTTCGAAAGTTTTGAAGAAACTTTGGCTTGAATCTGGGTGAAAATGGTGATTTTGATGTTTACGATGGTGTATTTATGTTATGAGCAAGTTTGAATGAGGTAATGTGATATATTGGTGGCTTTGGTTGAGGTTCCGGGGGTCTCGGGATCATTTCGGATGGCTAACGGGCAAGTTTTGATCAAAACGTTGCAGCAAAAAAATTGCAGTCACTGATTGTTCTATGCGATCACATAGAGTCATTGCGATCGCATAGAAGAGCCTGGAGGGTGTGAGAAAATGTGCTATGCGATCGCATAGCAAGGGGTGCGATCACATAGGCTTATCGGACTGCACAGTGCGATCGCATACCCAGTGTTGCGATCGCAAAGAAGAAAAAAATGAGGCCTGGAAGATTGTGCTATGCGATAGCATAGAAGGGGAAATTGGCAGGAAAATTTAACTCTATGCGATCGCATAGGGTCATTGCGATCGCATAGAAGGGACGTGTGTGCAGAAATAGATTAATTTAAAACCAGTCGCGACCCTATTCATTATTTCACAAATTTCACTTCGTGTAGAGAGGGTTTTGGGTGCTGTGAAGAGAGGAATCGACTGGGTAACATTAGAGGTAAGTTTCTTGACTCAAAAACACAATTATATGATAGAATTAACATCAAACTTCATGAAATTGGGTTGAAATTGTGAAGGATTAGGGCCTAGGTTTTGAAAATGAGAATTTGACTTTTGAAAGGCCATTTGAACTCCGATTTTGGTAAATTTTATATGCACGGACTCGTTGCGAGACGAAGAACATGTTGGAATGAATTTCGGAATTTTTCGAGAAGTGGGCCTGGGGTTCGGGTTTTACCAACTTAGTGTATTTATGCGTTTTTCATGCAAATTGAAATGGGTTATGTTTCTTTGACCAGTAAATGACATAATTATTGTGGTTTGAATAGATTCTACACGTGAGGCAGCAAACTCTAAAGGAAAAAGGCATTGCGGACGAGTCTACGACCGGCTAGAGGTGAGTAGTTTGTGTATATGGTAGCCTGAGGGTTTGAAACCCTGTCTTAGCACATTGTGACGCTAGTAGGGCGTGGCTCGCACCCCATGGCAGGTGCGGGATTGATCGTCACTGGGGATTGAGACTTAGTCCATCTCGGATATGAATAACATGATATATGTGGTTGAAACACAGTGTGTTTGATATATTTGTGGGTTGTAAGCCGTGTTTGGGGCCTTGTGCCGACCTGTAGTATCCCTAGGGACATATCATGTTTAGAGGCTCTAGACTCGTGACCCTAGATCTTTGGGTGGTTATTCAGTTTAGCTCTATTGTTGATAATAATATCTAGGTAGTTGATTTGAGCTTCATGCTCGGGATGAGAGTGTAAATGGTCGAGCTTGCCTAGCAGTTGTGTTGGGCGCCATCACGACCGGGAATTGGGGTCTTGACAATATCACACTTACACTATCAATTTTTATTATCTGCAATTGCAAATACAAATCATATAAATATAAATAATATTGGGCCTGTGCTGGTACGGGCCAACCCCCACCTAGTTCATAAAGAAAGGGATGTCATTCCACAACCAAGCAAATCAACATATGGGTTCAAACTGACAATCATATAACATGGATTATCACAAAAATTTACTCGAACAGATTATGGGAACAGAAGCAAACAGAACAAAGAGAAAGAAGAAATTAACCTCTATATTTTAGAACCTCCGGATGCATTACAGGGCCGGAAAACAAAGTCTCGAACGGGAACCATCGGCAACGGCAAACGTGAACCTCGACTTAGCCATGTCTCAATCAATCTGAGGCTTAATTTACGAAAATTTCGAAACACAAGCACCGAAAAGCTTAAAGTGGAGTCTGAACCTTAATTGTTTGAAGCTTGACAAGCATAAATGGTCAGGAACACGGATAAAACCTCTAACGAAGCACCAAATTATGCCAACAAACTCGGATAAATGCCCCACTATTTCAACTGGCTTTGATGGATTTAGGAGCTGATTTTCACATAAGGAGGAAGGGTTTGTGAGTTACTGCTACAATGAAGAAGAAGCTACCATCGGGGATCTCGTTTTGTGAATTCCTCAGCCTTTTGCATAGTTCTCTTCTAGTGTTTATTTTTTGTCCGTTTTAGAGTTTTTTCGTCTCCTTTTTTGTATCCTCTCTTCTCTTTAAATAGGTAGCAAAAATGAATTACCTATTCACAAATACCCCTTCCTATTCACAAATGTTCTTTCCTATTCACAAACGCCCCTTCCTATTCACAAATACCTCTTTCTATTCATAAATGTGTTTTCCTAGTCACAAACACTCATTTCTATTCACAAACACCTCTTCATATTCATAAATGTCCTTTTCTATTCACAAATGCCCCTTCCTATTCACAAATGCCCCTAACCCATTTATCTACACCCAAATCTCTTTCTTTACTCTAATGCACTCTCAATCCCACCACTCTAGAAGCTTCCTAATTAGTTAGTTAAAACTCTTTTTTATTTTTTTTATTTTTTATTTTTTAAAATAAAACCTAAATTAATTTCTATCCCCAAATTATCCTAGAAAATTAAAGTAATTAACCCTAATAATTAATTACTACAACTAATTAAAATCCAAATTAAAAGAAATTGCCAAAATTAAAAAATTAAAGAGTAAAATGCAACATGACTATTTGTCACGACCCTAGTTCACCAATTGTGAATACGTCGTGATGGCACCCAGTCCCCCACGACTAGGTAAGCCTAACACGTTGCGGAATATACAAGTTATAAATACTTAAATAAGAAACAGCGGAAAATAGCATAAAAGATATGTAATCCGTGCCGCTTGGCACATACATCCGTCACACAATGAATAAAACACTACCAAGATCCGGAACCCCACGGTAACACAGACTAAAAGGGAAATACAACTGTGGCTCTATGTGTAAAGAGTATCTAACAACGACATGAAGAAAAATGTCAACTAGTACTACTAGAATAGAAGGGAAGCCTCCGGATCCGCGGACGTAGCGGATCATACCTCGAAGTCTCCCAGAAAGCTGCGGAATCACCTAGTACGAGCCTGCTCTGATGTACCTGGATCTGCACAACAAAAGTGTGCAGAAGAGTAGCATGAGTACACCACGGCGGTACTCGGTAAGTGCCAAGCCTAACCTCGATGGAGTAGTGACGAGGTAGGTCAGGGCCCTACTGAGAAACAATAATATAATGATGAAAACAAAAATAAACAGTTTATATGATAATAATTTCCGAAATAACAACATTTTGATAATTACTGCAACTGTCTACGATTAAGCTAATAACAATTAACCAACTCAAATAAACAAATCCAGGATCCGTGGGAATTGAACCCACAGTCCCATTCTCAGTACCTCTGGGTCTCCGGGAATCGAACCCGCAGCCCATGTCTCAATAATATCTCAATAACTCAGGATCTCCGGGAATCGAACCCGCAGTCCACATCTTAATAATATATCAATAGCGCAGGATCTCCGGGAATCGAACCCGCAGTCCACAAACAATATCACTCCGGGTCTCTGGGAATCGAACCCACAGCCCTGGGATCTCCGGGAATTGAACCCGCAGTCCACCAACACATCAAATAAAGAAAACACACAGAGAGAATATAATATGTTAAATTTACAACTTCACCGAAATTAGTGCCAACAATTTATCAAGAGTTCAAGTAAATCAACTAGGCAATTAAACATGTTGAATCCTAGCTAATCATGCTTTTCTAAGTAATACCGGGTAATGGTAACGCTTTTATCAGCTAAGAGCAGGAATATCACTAATCAGCCAATTCAAGTAAAGTGTGTGTTACAACAACCAGCGCATGTACACGCCCGTCACCTCGCGTACAAGGCATTTAAACTATCACATAATATCCTAGGGGTGAAAGTTCCCCCACACGAGGTTAGACAAGCCACTTACCTCAATTCCGGTACAAAATCGCTAAGTAATAACCCTCTTGCCACGAATGTCGGCCTCCACAAGAGTAGAATCTGATAAAAATCAATAGAATCACATCAAAATAGGCCAATTGGGCATTACCCAATCAAATTAACTCAAAATTCACCAAAACCCACAAGTTGCCAAAACCCGACTTTCGGTACGCTTAACGGAAATTCACGAAAGTTATATATTCGGAACCCTTGTTTCAATACGACTCTATGCATATAAAGTTTACCAAATTCGGACTCCGTTTGCCCACTCAAAACCTTGATTTTCTAAAGGTTTTGGTCTAGTGTGAAAAACCCCCATTAATTACCCAAATTCCTCCATTTTCATGAAAAACTTGCATAATATTATCAACAACAATCATAATTGGAGTCCATAATTGATTACCTGAAGAAACCCCTTGAATCTCCCTTCAAAATCGCCCAAATCGCCCCTTAAGCCGAGACCCAAAATGTGTGAAATGTTCTGAAATTTTTCTAACTTCTGATACACTTACTTACAGCGATTTTCGCTTCTGCGGAACATTTTCCGCTTCTACGCATCCGTATCCGCGACCAAAGGGTCGCTTCGGCGGTTCCAGGCCTGGCCGGCCATTTCCGCTTCTGCGAACAAGAGGGCCGCTTAAGCGGATCCGCTTCTGCGAAGAAGCATACGCTTCTGCGGACACGTCCGCCTCTGCGCATAATTGACCGCTTCTGCGGTCTCGCCTAAACGGTAAGATGTCCGCTTCTACGGACCATGTCCATTTCTCCCCGTCCGCTTCTGCGATCACTGGAATCGCACCAGCGACCCCGCTTCAGCGGATTGGATTCCGCTTCTGCGGAAATAGCCGCTCCTGCGCATCTCGTCCGCTTCTGCGGACACGCTCCTGCGTCCAAAATTCCGCAGGAGCGGAAACAACAGAAGCAGGATCCCAACCTGCAATTCTTCCACAATTTCTCCCGTTTAACCATCCGAAATCACCCCGAGGCCCCCGGGACCTCATCCAAACATACCAACACATCTTAATACCTTATTTGAACTTGCTCAAATCCTCAAAACACGTCTAACAACATCAAATCCCATAATTCACATCGAATTCAAGCCTAAATTTCTTAAAACTTTCCGAATTGCACATTCGATCAAAAACCCGTCCAAACGACGTCCGAATGACCTCAAAATTTGCGGACATATCCAAAATCACATAACGAAGCTACAGAAATTGTCGGAATTCCATTCCGACCCCGGATCAAAATCTCACCTATCGATCGGATTCGCCAAAATTTCAACCTTCGGCATTTCAAGCCTAATTGAGCTACGGACCTCCAAAATACATTCCGAACGCGCTCCTAACCCCGAAACCACCTAACGGAGCTAATGGAACCATCGGATTTCCGTTCCGAGATCGTCTTAACACTGTTCCGGCTACGTACCGTTTTCTAGTTTCAAAGCTCTTATTTAGGGACTAAGTGTCCCAAAATGCTCAAATTTTCAGAACCGACTCTCCCGGCAACCCACAATAGCAGAAATGAACTTAGGGGAACAACTAAATTAGGGATTGGGGCGTAATTTTCTAAAACGACCGGTCGGGTCGTTACATCTTCCCACACTTAAAGATTCGTTCGTCCTCGAACGAGCATAGAAAACATACCCGGAGTAGTGAAAAGATGAGGGTACTGGCTGCGCATATCCTGCTCGGTCTCCCAAGTCGCCTCCTCGACCGGCCGGCCCCGCCACTGAACCTTTACCGAAGCGATGTTCTTTGACCTTAGCTTTCTGACTTGCCTGTCTAGAATGGCTACCGGCTCCTCAACATAAGACAGATCCTTGTCTAGCTGAACAGATGTGAAATCCAACACATGCGACGGGTCACCATGGTATCTCCGGAGCATGGAGACATGAAATACGGGGTGAACTCCGGCTAGGCCGGGAGGTAAGGCCAACTCATAAGCAACCTCCCCAACACGCCTCAAAATCTCAAAAGGGCCAATAAATCTAGGACTCAGCTTCCCTTTCTTCCCAAACCTCATAACGCCCTTCATGGGCGAGACTCGAAGCAGAACCCGCTCACCAACCATAAAAGCCACATCGCGAACCTTCTTGTCCGCATAACTCTTCTGTCTAGACTGGGCCGCACGAAGTCTGTCCTGAATCACCTTGACCTTGTCCATAGCCTCCCGAACCATATCAGTACCTAGCAACCTGGCCTCGCCCGGCTCAAACCAACCCACGGGAGACCTGCACCTCCTACCATATAGGGCCTCGTACGGTGCCATCTGAATACTAGACTGGTAGCTGTTGTTATAAGCAAACTCCGCCAGTGGCGAGAAGTGATCCCATGAACCTCCAAACTCAATCACGCACGCACGGAGCATATCCTCCAAAATCCGAATAGTGCGCTCGGACTGCCCATCAGTCTGGGGGTGAAATGCTGTGCTCAGCTCCACCCGAGTACCTAACTCCTGCTGTACAGCTCTCCAGAACCGTGAAGTGAACTGAGTGCCTCTATCTGAAATGATGGACACTGGAATACCATGCAGCCGAACTATCTCCTTGATATAGATCTCCGCCAGCCGCTCCGATGAATAAGTAGTGCTCACCGGTATAAAATGGGCGGACTTGGTCAGCCGATCCACAATAACCCAAATAGAATCAAACTTCCTAATAGTCCGTGGAAACCCAGATACAAAGTCCATGGTGATGCGCTCCCATTTCCACTCTGGAATCTCAATCCGCTGCATCAATCCACCCGGACGCTGATGCTCATACTTCACCTGCTGGCAATTGAGGCATCTGGAAACATAATCAACTATATCCCTCTTCATCCGCCTCCACCAGTAATGCTGTTTCAAGTCCTAATACATCTTCGCGGTACCCGGATGGATGGAATACCGCGAGCTATGGGCCTCTGCTAGGATCAGCTCTCGAAGATCATCTACATTGGGCACACAGATGCGGCCCCGCATCCTCATAACTCCATCATCCCCGATGGTAACATCTCGAGCATCACCACGCCGAACTCTATCCCGAAGGACAAGCAAATGAGGGTCGTCGAACTGACGCTCCCTGATGCGGTCAAATAGAGAAGACCGAGAAACCACACAAGCTAGAACTCGGCTGGGCTCCGAAAGATCCAGTCTAACCAACTGCCTGGCCAAAGCCTGAACATCCATCGCCATAGGCCTCTCCGAAGCTGGTAGATATGCCAAACTTCCCAAACTCTCCGCCCGACGACTCAAGGCATCGACAACCACATTAGCCTTGCCCGGATGATAGAGAATAGTAATATCATAGTCCTTCAGTATCTCCAACCATCTTCTCTGATGCATATTCAGGTCCTTCTGCTTAAGCAAGTGCTGCAAGCTCCGGTGATCGGTGTAGATCTCACAAGGAACCCCATATAAATAATGACGCCAAATTTTCAAGGCGTGAACAATGGCAACTAGCTCCAAATCATGAACAGGGTAATTCTTCTCATGCACCTTCAGCTGTCTCGACGCGTAGGCAATCACCCTACCGTCCCGCATCAATACCGCACCGAGTCCAACTCGTGAGGCATCACAATATACGGTATAGGACCCCGTACCTGTAGGCAACATCAATATAGGGGCCGAAGTCAAAGCTGTCTTGAGCTTTTGAAAGCTCGCCTCACACCCGTCTGTCCACTGAAAAGGGGCACCCTTTTGGGTCAATCTAGTCATAGGTGCTGCAATCGAAGAGAACCCCTCTACGAAACGACGGTAGTAGCCCGCCAAACCAAGGAAACCGCGAATCTCAGTAGCGGAGGAGGGTCTGGGCCAACTCTGCACGGCCTCCACCTTCCTCGGATCTACTCGAATACCATCACTCGATACCACGTGACCCAAAAATGCCACTGAACTCAACCAGAATTCACATTTAGAGAACTTGGCATAAAGCTGCTTCTCCCTCAGGATCTGAAGCACTATCCTCAAATGCTGCTCGTGCTCTTCCCGCTCCGAGAATATACTAGAATATCATCAATGAAGACAATCACGAACGAGTCCAGATAAGGCCTGAACACACTGTGCATCAAATGCATAAATGCTGCTGGGGCATTAGTCAACACAAAAGACATCACGAGGAACTCATAGTGACCATACCGGGTCCTGAAGGCAGTCTTCGGGATATCTGGCTCCCGAATCTTCAGCTGGTGATACCCAGAGCGCAAATCAATCTTAGAAAACACATGTGCGCCCTGTAACTGGTCAAATAAATCATCAATACGGGGCAAAGGATACCGGTTCTTCACTGTAACCTTATTCAGCTGACGATAGTCAATACACATACGCATAGAACCGTCCTTTTTCTTCACAAACAATACAGGAGCACCCCAAGGCGAAACACTGGGTCGAATAAAACCCTTGCCCAATAACTCCTGTAACTGATCCTTCAACTCCTTTAATTCGGGAGGAGCCATACGGTACGGTGGAATAGAAATGGGCTGAGTGCCCGGCAACAAGTCAATAGCAAAGTCAATGTCTCTGTCAGGCGGCATGCCCGGAAGATCAGCAGCTGGAAATACATCAACAAAGTCACATACCACATGAACAGAATCAATAGAGGGAGTGTCAACACCGACGTCCCGCACATAGGCTAGATAAGCAGCACACCCCTTCTCAACCATACGCTGAGCTCTGAGAAAAGAAATAACACGGCTAGGGGTGTGATCTAGAGTACCACTCCACTCAATACGTGGAATGCCTGGCATAGCCAGCGTCACGGTCTTGGCGTGACAATCAAGAATAGCATAATGGGGCGACAACCAGTCCATGCCCAGAATAATATCAAAATCGACCATCCCAAGCAGCAATAGATCCGCTCTGGTCTCAAAATCACAAATGGTAATCAAACACGACCGATATACGCGGTCCACCGCCAAAGAATCACCCACCGGAGTGGAAACATAAATGGGGGCACTCAAAGAATCCCGAGGCATACCCGAGATGAGAAGCAAAGTAAGAAGACACATATGAAAAGGTGGAACCAGGGTCGAATAGAACCGATGCCTCCCCGTGACTAACCAGAATAATACCGTGATAACAGAGTCGGATGCAACAGCCGCAGCTGCGATCGGAATAGCATAGAATCCGGCATGTCCCCCTCTCGAGGGCGGCCTCTAGAACCCCGACCCCCGCCCCCGGCCGGCCGGGCAGTGGAATAGCAGCTCGGAGCCGGAATGATAGCCTGCTGACCCCGAGAGCCACGCCGATGCCGCGAAGACTGGTGAGGTGCTCCCCTCCTACGCCCGGGGCACTCCCTAACCAGGTGGCGAGTATCCCCGCACTCAAAACAAGCTCCGAGAGGACGCGGTGGCCGTGACCGACCGCCCTCACCCCCACTAGTCCGACCCCCGGAAGGACCCCGCGCGAGAGGTGCACCGGAAACCGGGGAGCATAATAAGGCTCCCGAGGTGCCGGAAGACCCGGAGTGCTACCGGCTGCGGGGCAATGCCGAGTGAACTAGACGACCGGAATATTCCCCGCCAAAACGACCGGCCGCCGAAGTGCGGGCACCACAGAAATGGCCCGACTCACGAGACCTCTCGGCCTCTCTATCTCCCCGCTCTCTAGGGAGCATACTCTCGATCCTCCCGGCAATGCTAACTGCCTGCTGATAAGATATATCCGTCTCCAACTCTCTGGCCATGCTGGATCGGATAGGCGGAATCGGGCCCTCAATAAATCTCCGCACTCTCTCCCGAACCGTGGCTACCAAGGCCGGCGCATGCCTGGCCAGACGGGTGAAACTGATGGCATACTCCGATACTGACATGGAGCCCCGTCGCAACCGCTCAAACTCCGAGCGCCAAGAATCCCTAAGGCTCTGTGGAACAAACTCCCTCAAAAATAGATCTGAAAACTGCGTCCAAGTCAACGAAGCAGACTCCTCTGGACTATCCAACTCATACGTGCGCCACCAATCATAAGCGGCCCCACGAAACTGAAAAGCAGTGAAGGAAACCCCGCCGGTCTCCACAATCCCCATAGTACGAAGAATACGATGACACTCCTCTAGAAAACCCAATGCATCATCTCAAACCAGACCACTAAACACTGGAGGGTCATATTTCTTGAACCTCTCCAATCTACGCTGCTCGTCCTCAGAGGCAGCTGGTCCACCTCCTGGTTGTACTGGGGCGGCAGGAGGCATAACCAAAACATCTGGAACATGTCCCACTGGCACACGCTGCTCCGGTGTAACGGCTACGGGAGTCTGGGCCCCTCCCCCGGCCTGAGATGTAGCTGCAACAAGAGGAAGCAATCCTGCCTGGGCTAAAGTGGTATACATGCTCATGAACTGAGCCAGGGTCTCCTGTAGTGCTGGAGTAGTAGCAGCTGTAGTCGGTGTACCAGGTGCCTGCGCTCCAACCTGGTCTACCGGTGGCACCTCAGCGGCAGCGCGCGATGGTGCTGTGGCCGCACCTCGGGCGCGTCCTCGTCCTCTACCTCGGCCCCGGCCTCTGACGGCAGCAACAGGGGGCGCGGGTACCTGATCATCGCGGTTAGCTCGTGTCCTCACCATCCGTGAGAGAATAGAAAGCAGTAGTTTAGATTTTTGATGCCAAAAATGTCGCACGACAAGGAATCCAAAAGAAATGAAGAGTTTCCTAAACAGTTACATAGCCCCTCGTAGATAAATATAGATGTCTCCGTATCGATCAGCGAGACTCTAAGTAACCGATCTGTGTCCCGTGACTCCTATGAACCTAGTGCTCTGATACCAACTTGTCACGACCCTAGTTCACCAATTGTGAAGATGTCGTGATGGCACCCAGTCCCCCACGACTAGGTAAGCCTAACACGTTGCGGAATATACAAGTTATAAATACTTAAATAAGAAACAGCGGAAAATAGCATAAAAGATATGTAATCCGTGCCGCTTGGCACATACATCCGTCACACAATGAATAAAACACTACCAAGATCCGGAACCCCACGGTAACACAGACTAAAAGGGAAATACAAATGTGGCTCTATGTGTAAAGAGTATCTAACAACGAAATGAAGAAAGATGTCACTAGTAATACTAGAATAGAAGGGAAGCCTCCGGATCCGCGGACGTAGCAGATCATACCTCGAAGTCTCCCAGAAAGCTGCAGAATCACCTAGTACGAGCCTGCTCTGATGTACCTGGATCTGCACAACAAAAGTGTGCAGAAGAGTAGCATGAGTACACCACGGCGGTACTCAGTAAGTGCCAAGCCTAACCTCGATGGAGTAGTGACGAGGTAGGTCAGGGCCCTACTGAGAAACAATAATATAATGATGAAAACAAAATAAACGGTTTATATGATAATAATTTCCGAAATAACAACATTATGATAATTACTGCAACTGTCTACGATTAAGCTAACAACAATTAACCAACTCAAATAAACAAATCCAGGATCTGTGGGAATTGAACCCACAGTCCCATTCTCAGTACCTCTGGGTCTCCGGGAATCGAACCCGCAGCCCATGTCTCAATAATATCTCAATAACTCAGGATCTCCGGGAATCGGACCCGCAGTCCACATCTCAATAATATATCAATAGCGCAGGATCTCCGGGAATCGAACCCGCAGTCCACAAACAATATCACTCCGGGTCTCTGGGAATCGAACCCACAACCCTGGGATCTCCGGGAATTGAACCCGCAGTCCACCAACACATCAAATAAAGAAAACACACAGAGAGAATATAATATGTTAAATTTACAACTTCACCGAAATTAGTGCCAACAATTTATCAAGAGTTCAAGTAAATCAACTAGGCAATTAAACATGTTGAATCCTAGCTAATCATGCTTTTCTAAGTAATACCGGGTAATGGTAACGCTTTTATCAGCTAAGAGCAGGAATATCACTAATCAGCCAATTCAAGTAAAGTGTGTGTTACAACAACCAGTGCATGTACACGCCCGTCACGTCGCGTACAAGGCATTTAAACTATCACATAATATCCTAGGGGTGAAAGTTCCCCCACACGAGGTTAGACAAGCCACTTACCTCAATTCCGATACAAAATCGCTAAGTAATAACCCTCTTGCCACGAATGTCGGCCTCCACAAGAGTAGAATCTGATAAAAATCAATAGAATCACATCAAAATAGGCCAATTGGGCATTACCCAATCAAATTAACTCAAAATTCACCAAAACCCACAAGTTGCCAAAACCCGACTTTCGGTACGCTTAACGGAAATTCACGAAAGTTATATATTCGGAACCCTTGTTTCAATACGAGTCTATGCATATAAAGTTTACCAAATTCGGACTCCGTTTGCCCACTCAAAACCTTGATTTTCTAAAGGTTTTGGTCTAGGGTGAAAAACCCCCATTAATTACCCAAATTCCTCCATTTTCATGAAAAACTTGCATAATATTATCAACAACAATCATAATTGGAGTCCATAATTGATTACCCTGAAGAAACCCCTTGAATCTCCCTTCAAAATCGCCCAAATCGCCCCTTAAGCCGAGACCCAAAATGTGTGAAATGTTCTGAAATTTTTCTAACTTCTGATACACTTACTTACAGCGATTTTCGCTTCCGCGGAACATTTTCCGCTTCTACGCATCCGTATCCGCGACCAAAGGGTCGCTTCGGCGGTTCCAGGGCCCGGCCGGCCATTTCCGCTCTCGCGAACAAGAGGGCCGCTAGCGGATCCGCTCTCGCAGAAGCATCCGCTCGCGGACACGTCCGCCTCTCGCGCATAATTGACCGCTTCTGCGGTCTCGCCCAAACGGTAAGATGTCCGCTTCTGCGGACCATGTCCATTTCTCCCCGTCCGCTTCTGCGATCACTGGAATCGCACCAGCGACCCCGCTTCAGCGGATTGGATTCCGCTTCTGCGGAAATAGCCGCTCCTGCGCATCTCGTCCGCTTCTGCGGACACGCTCCTGCGCCCAAAATTCCGCAGGAGCGGAAACAACAGAAGCAGGATCCCAACCTGCAATTCTTCCACAATTTCTCCCGTTTAACCATCCGAAATCACCCCGAGGCCCCCGGGACCTCATCCAAACATACCAACACATCTTAATGCCTTATTCGAACTTGCTCAAATCCTCAAAACACGTCTAACAACATCAAATCCCATAATTCACATCGAATTCAAGCCTAAATTTCTTAAAACTTTCCGAATTGCACATTCGATCAAAAACCCGTCCAAACGACGTCCGAATGACCTGAAAATTTGCGAACATATCCAAAATCACATAACGAAGCTACAGAAATTGTCGGAATTCCATTCCGACCCCCGGATCAAAATCTCACCTATCGATCGGATTCGCTAAAATTTCAACCTTCGGCATTTCAAGCCTAATTGAGCTACGGACCTCCAAAATACATTCCGAACGCGCTCCTAACCCCGAAATCACCTAACGGAGCTAATGGAACCATCGGATTTCCGTTCCGAGATCGTCTTAACACTGTTCCGGCTACGGACCGTTTTCTAGTTTCAAAGCTCTTATTTAGGGACTAAGTGTCCCAAAATGCTCAAATTTTCGGAACCGACTCTCCCGGCAACCCACAATAGCATAAATGAACTTAGGGGAACAGTTAAATTAGGGATTGGGGCGTAATTTTCTAAAACGACCGGTCGGGTCGTTACACTATTTTTTTGATTTTTTCTATTTTTCTCAAACAACAACTTAATTGTAACGACCCGGCCCGTCGTTACGGGAATTACCACCCCGTTACCTTACATTTTCATATGTTATGCTTTTAAAACAATATTAGAGTATATCGGGTGAGTTAGAGGTGATTTGGATTGAAAATGAAAACAAATAGCATGTTTGAGGAAAGCTTGAATATGAAAAGTCAACCAAGAGTTGACTATTGAGTTAGAGTGCTCGGAATCGGATTCTAATGATTCGACTAGTTCCGGGGATCATTTATGACTTAGGAGAACAATCGGAATTGAATTCGGAGGTCCGGTGTAGTTTTAAGCTTGAATTGGCGAATGTTGAATTTTGGCGAAAACCGGATGGTAGGTGATATTTTGATCCGGGGGTCGGAATGGAATTCCGACAATTTTTGTAGCTTCGTTATGTGATTTTGGATATGTCTGCAAATTTTCAGGTCATTCGGACATCGTTTGATCGGGTTTTGGATTGAATGTTAGTTTTGAAAGTTTTGAAGAAACTTAGGCTTGAATCCCTGGTTAATTGGTGATTTTGATGTTTAGTATGGTGTTTTTATGATTGGAACAAGTTCGTATCATGTTTTGGAGTATGTTGGTGGTTTTCGTTGGGGTCCCGGGAGTCTCGGGATGAATACGGGGGTCCAAACGGACCATTGTTGAAAGAAAAGAGAAAAATCTGGTTGCTGTCATAACCTCAGCAGACAATTGCTCTCCGCGATCGCGGGGATGGGGATGCGATCGCGTAGAGCTGGGAGATAAGGCATCGCGATCGCAGGGTAACAGCCGCGATCGCGTAGAGGTGAACGGGTGTTAATCGCGATCGCAGGCCAATATACGCGATCGCGTAGAAGAAGAAATGGGTCCAGGGAGAATGAGCTACGCGATCGCAGGAATGAAGGACGCGATCGCGTGAGGCAGGGTGACTGTGCATCGCGATCGCGTGAAGGAAGTCGCGATCGCGTGAGGCCGAGAAAATTGAGCATCGCGATCGCGTGAGGAAGATCGCGATCGCGTAGAAGAACCTGTTCTGGCAGTGAACTTAAGTCCAGAAACAGAGAGTTACGGGTTTACACCCCCAAAACTCAATTTCAAGCCCTAGAGAGAAGAAAACTCGAGGAAATCACCGAGAAGTCATCGGGTATCGTCGGAGGTAAGATTCTTGACTCAAAAACATCAATTTATGGTAGTATTAACATCAATCTTCATGAAATTGGGTTGAAATCTTGAAGAAATGTGGCCTAAGTATTAAAAACGGGATTTTTGGATTTGGAGGGTCATTTGAACTCCGATTTCGATAAATTTTATATGCACGGACTCGTGGCGAGATAAGGATCGCGTTGGTACTAATTTCGGAATTTTCCGAGCAGTGGGGCCCGGGGTCGGGTTTTACCAACTTAGTGTAATTTTGCGATTTTCATATAAATTGAAGTGGGTTATGATTCCTTGACCCGTAATTGATATAATTATTGTTATTTGACTAGATTCTACACACGAGGCAACGCAATTCAAAGGAAAAGGCATCGCGGACGATTCTACGACCGGCTAAAGGTGAGTAGTTTGTGTATATTGTAGCCTGAGGGTTCGAAACCCCGGCTTAGCACATTGTGACGCTAATAGGGCGTGGCTCGCACACCGTGGCAGGTGCGGGATTGATTGTGATTGGGGATTGAGACTTGGTCCATCCCGGAAAGTGAATAACATGTTGTTAGTGTTGGAAATACACCGTATTTGCTATATTTGTGGGCTGTAAGCCTTGTTTGGGGCCTTGTGCCGATCTGTAGCGTCCTTAGAGGACAATATTTATGTGATAGCTATAATTGCTTAAATCACTGATCTCAGTCCTGGAAAATTGTAATCACACTTTTGAAATGCTAAGTCACCGGCTTTTGCAAAATTAATAAAGTTAAAGTATTTTTCATAAATTATGAATTGAGAACTGGAAATAAGGAAAAATGAATTGTTTTGTGACTTAATTGCTTATTGTGGACCGAGTGTGGGATCGGGCTGCACGCCGCAGTAATTGTTATGAGGGTCGGGCTGCACGCCGCAGCAGTATTGCGCTTGGGCTGTAGGAGCCCCTCCGGAGTCTGTACACACCCCTAGTGAGCGCCGTCGACGTTAAATGGGATCGGCTACACGCCGTAGCAGTTATGTGCATTGCATTGCATCTGTATTTGTTGGATTACTCTGTGGTAGCTGTATTGTATTATTGTTGCTAGTTCGTAGGAGATTCGGACTCTAGTTTAGCTTTACTCTGTGGTATTCTATGGATTTCTTGCTTTCAGCTATTAATATATACTTATTACTCACTGAGTACTTAGTACTCACACCTACTCCCTGCACCTTCGTGTGCAGATTCAGGTACACAGGAGGATTAGACGAGCACTCCAGCTTATACCAGAGTATTTCGAGTTGCTGAGGTGGCTGCCGACGTTTGCAGAGCCTAGCTTCTCTTTCTATTCAGTTATTTGTATATGTTTCAGACTTGAGTACTTCTATATCGTACTCTCTATTTCCTGTTGGTTTTGCTAGAGGCTCTAGACTTGTGACTCCGGGTCTTTGGGAGTGTCAGTACTTTCGTTCAGTATTAATATTATTGGAGTTCTTAAACTCATATATTCTTTTTGGGTTATCCATTTGGGGACTGGTATTGTGTTATAATTAAATCGTTTGTTTGGCTGGCCTAGCTTGATTGTTGGGCGCCATCACGACCGGATTTGGGTCGTGACAAGTTGGTATCAGAGCTCTAGGTTATTAGGACTCGCGAGTCATGAGCCGGTTTAGTAGGCTTTCGTAGATCGGTACGTAGACGTCCGTATCTATCTTCGAAGGGCTACAGAAACTTTAAGAAAAACCTCATTTTCTTGAATTCATATCGTGCGATTTGTGTTATCATGAAATTAAATCTTTCCATATTCTATTCTCTCGCGGATGGCGAGAACACGAGCTAACGGACGTGGCGGACGACCACCATTGGCACCCGGAGGCCGTGGTCGTGGTAGAGGTAGGGCAGCAGCACCACCAGCACCTGCTGACCCACCAGTGGCCCAGACTCAGGACCAGATTCCAGCGGCGGACGCTCCGGCAGCTCAGGTTCAGGCACCGGCGGTGCCTATTGTGATACCGGGTCTTCAAGAGACCTTGGCTCGGATATTATCGGTGTGCACGAGATTGGCACGAGTAGTTGCCGCCATCGCCGCAAGTATCATCTTCACAGGCGGGGGAGGGAATCAAACCCCCGTGGCTCGGACACCCGAGCCGGTGATACAGGGTGCGTTGCACCGGCTCCTGCATATGTGGTTCCGGTTATGCCCGACGATGAGCGGCGTCGTTTGGAGAGATTTGAGAGGCTACAGGCCTCCGACATTTAGTGGAGCCGAGGGCGAGGATGCCCAGGGTTTTCTTGACGGATGTCAGCGTATGCTTCGCACCGCGGGTATTCTAGAGTCCGGCGGTGTTTCATTCACTACTTTCCAGTTCACAGGTGCAGCTTTCCAGTGGTGGGAGGATTTTGAGAGGCGTAGGCCCGCTGGGGCAGTGCCCCTCACTTGGCGGCAGTTCTCCACGGTATTTTTGGAGAAGTACGTGCCTCAGTCTCAGAGAGAGGAGCTGCGACGTCAGTTCGAGTGGTTGAAGCAGGGAGAGATGACAGTTAATCAGCATGAGATGAGATTCACACAGCTGGCCCGTCATGCCATGTGGATGGTTCCTACCGACAGGGAGAGGATCCGGAGATTTATTGATGGTCTTATTTATCCCATCCGCATATTGATGACCCGGGAGAGAGTTTCTGCAGTTACCTTTGAGGAGGTGGTTGATGCTGCCCGTCACATTGAGACAGATCGCCGTAGAGAGCGAGAGGAGAGAGAGGCTAAGAGGCCTCGTGGTACTGGTAGTTACAGTGGTGCTCCGTCTAGAGGACAGTCTCAGCATAGCAGAGGTCGTTCTTTCAGATCTCCTCAGTCAGGTCGTGTAGAGTCTAGTGGAGCTTCGTCAGACCGTGGTCGTCAGGGTCATCAGGGCCATCAGGGTCGTCAGCAGAGCCAGCCTGCATTGAGCTCCCTTCCAGCTCAGAGCTCTGCTCCTGCTCCTTCAGCTCAGGATTCATCTGCAGCGAAGGGTCCTCAGCAGTCCCTTTCTCCAGCTTCAGGCCGTTGCTTTGAGTGTCGTGAGTTTGGCCATATCAGGAGGGAGTGTCCCCAGTTGCTTCGTAAGCGGTCTCAACAGAGGGACCAGCCCTCGTCTTCTGCTCTTGCTTCTTCGGCACCAGCACAGTCAGCTAGGAGTGGTAGCAAGGTAGCCAGAGGTCGCCCTAGGGGTGAGGATCGTACTGGCAGAGGTTAGGCTCATTTTTATGCTCTTCTGGATAGGAGGGATGCTAGTGCATCAGATGCAGTCATTTTAGGTATTATCTCAGCGCCACGGGGATGCTTCTGTCTTATTTGATCCCGGATCCACCTATTCTTATGTCTCTACTTACTTTGCACATCATTTGGGTATGACCCGTGGTATTCTTGCTTTGCCCGTACATGTGTCCACCCCGGTGGGGGATACTGTTGTTGTGGATCAGGTATATCGATCCTGTATTGTTACTATTGGGGGTCTGGAGACCCGAGTTGATTTATTACTACTAGGTATGGTAGATTTCGATGTTATCCTAGGCATGGATTGGCTATCTCCGTATCATGCAATTCTGGACTGTCATGCCAAGACAGTCACGTTAGCTATTCCAGGTAATCCGCGGATCGAGTGGCGTGGCTTGACTGATTATGTGTCTGACAGGGTGATTTCTTATATAAAGGCCCAACGAATGATTGGCAAGGGTTGTTTATCTTATTTGGCCTTCATTAGAAATGTTGAGGCCGAGACACCCGGTCTTGATTCGGTCCCCATTGTGAGGGAGTTTCCGGATGTTTTTCCAGCAGACCTGCCAGGCATGCCGCCTGATAGAGATATTGATTTTAGTATTGATTTGGTGCCGGGCACTCAGCCCATTTCTGTTCCTCCTTATCGTATGGCACCAGCAGAGTTAAAAGAATTGAAGGAACAGCTTCAGGAACTCTTAGATAAGGGTTTCATTCGTCCGAGTGTGTCACCTTGGGGTGCACCGGTGTTGTTCGTGAAGAAGAAAGATGGCACAATGAGAATGTGCATTGATTACAGGCAGCTGAACAAGGTAACAATGAAGAATAAGTACCCATTACCTCGTATTGAGGACCTATTTGATCAGCTCCAGGGAGCTAGTGTATTTTCTAAGATTGATCTTCGATCGGGCTATCATCGGTTGAAGATCAGGGACTCGGATATTATGAAGACAGCGTTCAGGACGCGATATGGGCACTACGAGTTCCTGGTGATGTCTTTCGGGTTGACTAATGCCCCAGCAGCCTTCATGCACTTGATGAATAGTGTATTTCGGTCGTACCTTGATTCTTTTGTGATTGTGTTTATTGATGATATCTTGGTATACTCACGCAGCCAGGAGGAGCATGCACAGCATTTGAGAGTGGCATTGCAGAGGTTGAGGGAAGAGAAGCTTTATGCAAAATTCTCTAAGTGTGAGTTCTGGCTTGATACTGTGGGTTTTCTGGGACATATAGTGTCCAGTGATGGTATTCGGGTTGATCCTCAGAAGGTCGAGGCGGTGCAGAATTGGCCCAGACCTTCCTCAGCTACAGAGATTCGTAGTTTTCTCGGTTTGGCATGTTATTACCGTCGGTTTGTTCAGGATTTCTCATCTATTGCTTCACCGTTGACTAAGCTGACACAGAAGAATGCTCCTTTTGTGTGGTTTGATGAATGTGAGGAGAGCTTTAAGAAGCTCAAGGAGGCTTTGACCACGACTCCAGTACTTGTGTTACCATCAGCTTCAGGGTCATATACGGTGTATTGTGATGCTTCCAGAGTTGGGCTCGGTTGTGTGTTAATGCAGGAGGGTAGAGTTATTGCATATGCTTCTCGTCAGCTAAAGCCCCACGAGAAGAACTACCCTGTTCATGATTTGGAGTTAGCTGCTATTGTTCATGCCTTGAAGATTTGGAGGCATTATCTATATGGTGTATCTTGTGATGTATATACGGACCACCGCAGCCTTCAGCATTTGTTTAAGCAAAAAGATCTAAATTTGAGGCAGCGGAGATGGCTTGAATTGCTTAAAGACTATGATATTACTATCTTGTATCATCCCGGGAAAGCCAATGTAGTGGCTGATGCATTGAGCCGGAAGGCTATTAGTATGGGCAGTTTGGCGTATATTCCAGTTGGGGAGAGACCCCTAGCAGTTGATGTTCAGGCGTTAGCTAATCAGATGGTAAGGCTGGATATTTCTGAGCCCAGCCGGGTGATGGCTTGTGTAGTAGCTCGTTCTTCTTTATATGATCGTATTCGAGAGCGCCAGTATGATGATCCACACTTACTTGTCCTTAGGACAGAGTTCAGCATGATGATGCTAGGGATGTCATTATTGATAGTGATGGTGTGTTGCGGATGCAGGGCCGGATATGCGTGCCCAATGTTGACGGCCTTCGAGAATTGATATTGGAGGAAGCCCACAGCTCGCGGTATTCTATTCATCCAGGAGCTGCGAAGATGTATCAGGATTTGAAGCAACATTACTGGTGGAGAAAGATGAAGAAAGATATTGTGAGCCATGTGGCTCGGTGTCTAAATTGTCAGCAGGTCAAGTATGAGCATCAGAGACCTGGTGGTGTATTCCAGCGTATTGATATTCCGGAGTGGAAGTGGGAAAGAATAACTATGGACTTTGTTAGTGGACTCCCTCGGACAGCGAGGAAGTTTGATTTAGTCTGGGTGGTGGTGGATAGGTTGACTAAGTCAGCTCACTTCATCCCAGTGTGTACTACCTATACCTCAGAGCGGTTGGCAGAGATATTCATCCGTGAGATAGTGAGATTGCATGGAGTTCCTATTTCCATTATATCGGACAGAGGTACCCAGTTCACATCTCAGTTCTGGAGGACATTTCAGCGAGAGTTGGGTTCACAGGTAGAGTTGAGCACAGCATTTCATCCACAGACGGATGGGCAGTCTGAGCGTACTATTCGGATATTGGAGGACATGTTGCGTGCTTGTGTCATTGATTTTGGTGGTTCATGGGCTGATTATTTGCCTTTGGCGGAGTTTGCTTACAATAATAGCTATCAGTCCAGTCCAGCATTCAGATGGCACCGTATGAAGCTTTATATGGGAGGCGGTGTAGATCTCCAATCGGTTGGTTCGAGCCCGGCGAGGCTAGGTTGTTAGGGACGGAGTTAGTCCAAGATGCCTTAGATAAGGTGAAGGTGATTCAGGAGAGACTTCGCACAGCTCAGTCGCGTCAGAAGAGTTATGCGGACCGGAAGGTCCGAGATGTGTCTTATTCAGTAGGTGAGAAGGTGTTGCTGAAAGTTTCGCCTATGAAGGGTGTTATGAGGTTTGGAAAGAAAGGGAAATTGAGCCCAAGGTTTATTGGACCTTTTGAGGTGCTTAGGAAAGTTGGGGAGGTGGCTTATATGCTTGCTTTGCCACCCAGGTTTGTCGGGAGTTCACCCGGTGTTCCATGTATCTATGCTCCGGAAGTATGTCGGAGACCCGTCTCATGTGTTAGACTTCAACACGATACAGCTAGATGAGGATTTGACTTATGATGTGGAACCAGTAGCCATTTTGGGTCGACAGGTTCGTAAGCTGAGATCTAAGGATATAGCTTCAGTGAAAGTGCAATGGAGAGGTCGTCCCGTGGAGGAAGCAACTTGGGAGACCGAGCAGGAGATGCGAAGTAGATATCCACACTTGTTTAATACTCCAGGTATGTTTCTTAACCCGCTCGCGGACGAGCGTTTGTTTAAGTTGGGGAGAATGTAACGACCCGGCCCGTCGTTACGGGAATTACCACCCCGTTACCTTACATTTTCATATGTTATGCTTTTAAAACAATATTAGAGTATATCGGGTGAGTTAGAGGTGATTTGGATTGAAAATGAAAACAAATAGCATGTTTGAGGAAAGCTTGAATATGAAAAGTCAACCAAGAGTTGACTATTGAGTTAGAGTGCTCGGAATCGGATTCTAATGATTCGACTAGTTCCGGGGGATCATTTATGACTTAGGAGAACAATCGGAATTGAATTCGGAGGTCCGGTGTAGTTTTAAGCTTGAATTGGCGAATGTTGAATTTTGGCGAAAACCGGATGGTAGGTGATATTTTGATCCGGGGTCGGAATGGAATTCCGACAATTTCTGTAGCTTCGTTATGTGATTTTGGATATGTCTGCAAATTTTCAGGTCATTCGGACATCGTTTGATCGGGTTTTGGATTGAATGTTAGTTTTGAAAGTTTTGAAGAAACTTAGGCTTGAATCCGTGGTTAATTGGTGATTTTGATGTTTAGTATGGTGTTTTTATGATTGGAACAAGTTCGTATCATGTTTTGGAGTATGTTGGTGGTTTTCGTTGGGGTCCCGGGGGTCTCGGGATGAATCCGGGGGTCCAAACGGACCATTTTTGGAAGAAAAGAGAAATCTGGTTGCTGTCATAACCTCAGCAGACAATTGCTCTCCGCGATCGCGGGGATGGGGATGCGATCGCGTAGAGCTGGGAGATAAGGCATCGCGATCGCAGGGTAACAGTCGCGATCGCGTAGAATTGAACGGGTGTTAATCGCGATCGCAGGGAAATCTACGCGATCGCGTAGAAGAAGAAATGGGTCCAGGAGAAATATGCTACGCGATCGCAGGAATGAAGGACGCGATCGCGTGAGGCAGGGTGACTGTGCATCGCGATCGCGTGAAGGAAGTCGCGATCGCGTGAGGCCGAGAAAATTGAGCATCGCGATCGCGTGAGGAAGATCGCGATCGCGTAGAAGAACCTGTTCTGGCAGTGAACTTAAGTCCAGAAACAGAGAGTTACGGGTTTACACCCCCAAAACTCAATTTCAAGCCCTAGAGAGAAGAAAACTCGAGGAAATCACCGAGAAGTCATCGGGTATCGTCGGAGGTAAGATTCTTGACTCAAAAACATCAATTTATGGTAGTATTAACATCAATCTTCATGAAATTGGGTTGAAATCTTGAAGAAATGTGGCCTAAGTATTAAAAACGGGATTTTTGGATTTGGAGGGTCATTTGAACTCCGATTTCGATAAATTTTATATGCACGGACTCGTGGCGAGATAAGGATCGCGTTGGTACTAATTTCGGAATTTTCCGAGCAGTGGGGCCCGGGGTCGGGTTTTACCAACTTAGTGTAATTTTGCGATTTTCATATAAATTGAAGTGGGTTATGATTCCTTGACCCGTAATTGATATAATTATTGTTATTTGACTAGATTCTACACACGAGGCAACGCAATTCAAAGGAAAAGGCATCGCGGACGATTCTACGACCGGCTAAAGGTGAGTAGTTTGTGTATATTGTAGCCTGAGGGTTCGAAACCCCGGCTTAGCACATTGTGATGCTAATAGGGCGTGGCTCGCACACCGTGGCAGGTGCGGGATTGATTGTGATTGGGGATTGAGACTTGGTCCATCCCGGAAAGTGAATAACATGTTGTTAGTGTTGGAAATACACCGTATTTGCTATATTTGTGGGCTGTAAGCCTTGTTTGGGGCCTTGTGCCGATCTGTAGCGTCCTTAGAGGACAATATTTATGTGATAGCTATAATTGCTTAAATCACTGATCTCAGTCCTGGAAAATTGTAATCACACTTTTGAAATGCTAAGTCACCGGCTTTTGCAAAATTAATAAAGTTAAAGTATTTTTCATAAATTATGAATTGAGAACTGGAAATAAGGAAAAATGAATTGTTTTGTGACTTAATTGCTTATTGTGGACCGAGTGTGGGATCGGGCTGCACGCCGCAGTAATTGTTATGAGGGTCGGGCTGCACGCCGCAGCAGTATTGCGCTTGGGCTGTAGGAGCCCCTCCGGAGTCTGTACACACCCCCAGTGAGCGCCGTCGACGTTAAATGGGATCGGGCTACACGCCGTAGCAGTTATGTGCATTGCATTGCATTTGTATTTGTTGGATTACTTTGTGGTAGCTGTATGGAATTATTGTTGCTAGTTCGTAGGAGATTCGGACTGTAGTGTAGCTTCATTTTGTGGTATTTTGTGGATTTCTTACTGTCAGCTACATGTATATATTTGTTACTCACCGAGTACTTAGTACTCACCCCTACTCCCTGCACCTTTTGTGTGCAGACTCAGGTACACAGGAGCAGTAGACGGACATTTCCAGCGTTTACATTGCCACATCGAGTTGCCGAGGTAGCTGCCTACGTTCGCAGAGCCTAGCTTCTCCTCTCATTCCAGTTGTTCGTTTATATTTTGTATTCAGACTTGAGTACTTCTATATCGTACTCTCTATTTCCTGTTGGTTTTGCTAGAGGCTCTAGACTTGTGACTCCGGATCTTTGGGAGTGTCAGTACTTTCGTTCAGTATTAATATTATTGGAGTTCTTAAACTCATTTATTCTTTTTGGGCTGTCCATTTGGGGACCGGTATTGTGTTATAATTAAATCGTTTGTTTGGCTGGCCTAGCTTGATTGTTGGGCGCCATCACGACTGGATTTGGGTCGTGACATTAATTAATCTAAAAATGTAAAATAAAATCCTACATGCAGATGCAATATATTTTTATATATATATTTTTATGGTTTGAAATAAATGTCAAAGCTAATACTAATTAATTAAACTAAACTTGAAATTATTTTTGTATCTTCGAAATTATATAAAATAAGGTACTATTTTTGTATTTTTTAAAAATTTATTCAAAATACATAAAATAATTTTTTGTTTTTGTAATTTTTTTCTTGTAATAAAATAAAGTAAAAGAGTCACAATTAGTTGAGATAGCTATATTAAGCCTAAACTAAATATTTTACGCTAAAATATAAAATATCTCGGGGATGGTAAAAAATCACACGTCTACACTAGCGAATTCAACCAAACAAGTAGAAGACCCAGTGAATTCAATCAAACAGATGAAGAACAGCGAACAGAAGTTTGAAATATCACTCGAACGAGCAGTAATGAAACAGTAGTATTATTTCAGTGTATTATATCTTCTGAACCTCTTTAATAAGGCCTAAATGGGCATATTTATAGAGTAGAATGGGAGGGAAATTTGAATTAAATATTCAGATTTCCCTCCCCTACTCTTCTAAATTATTTTCAGTTTAGTCTAGGTTAATTTAACAGGAATACACTTGAACCCCTGCTAGAAGGTTCTAGGTACTATTTAGGCCTTTATTACCCTCACTTGCTAATGTTTACTACCTATTTACCATTTAGTTATACCTAGAATGCCCTTTATTGTTCAGCTAATTATATCAAAATCATGCCTATTTGTCTTTTGTACCCTTATTCTTTCTAAGTTATTCTCAGAATGCCATTTAGCATTTCCCCTTTTACCCCTATGTTTTGTGCTCATTTACCCGACCACCTTTAGGTTTTAATTAGGACCTTGAGTAGTCAAGAATCGGAACATTATTTAACAAATAACCCCAATACTTAGACTTTATATTATAGCCAATTCAGGACTAAGTAACCTTTTTTTTTAAAATAAACACTTTACAAACATAGCCACAAATAGCCTTTTAATTAATCAGGGATCCATACAAGTCAAAAGTCAAAACTGTATTGCAATGATAGCCACATTAAGCAGCTTACAAAAATAACCCCAATATGACTAGTTACTCAGAAATTCAGAAGAGTCAAAATTAAATTGTATTGTAATAATAGCCAGTATTAAACAAACTTGCAAATATAACCCTAATACGACTAAACACTTGATTAATCAGGACTCAGAGGAACAATTTGATAATGGTTGAATCCAATTAATCAGAACATTTAATCGAAAAAGATCTATCAAACAAGAACATTAAAAGACTACAAAGCATGCGATTTAATCAAATAACTTAGATTAGAAAAGGAGAGCATATAATCGATTTCAAGTACACACAGAAAAACGTTTGAACATGCAACAAGTTCAGGCTAGCAAATAACTAAGATAAAAGAATAACACGAAGCACAATAGAGAAAAATGGGGTTTAGTGTTACTTAGCTTTTCTGTTGTTTTTCGTTTTCTTTCTTTCTTTCTTTTCCTTCATTTTTTCTTCTGGTTCTTGATTTTCCGGTCACTTAGAGGACTTGAGCCTTTTTGACTGTTGGTCTTCTAAACAGACTCTTGGAGTCTTTATTTTTGGTGAAAGACTCATTTCTGAAGGTTGAGGTTCGATTTGGTGGTTTTTGGTTTGGGGGGTATCCGCCGGAGTAGGGTTCCGGCGGGATGTTTTTTGATATACGATGTGCTAGGCTTAGATTCCAGAGAAGGGGGTTGCTAGGGTGAAAGAGGGGCTCAAGGTGGTTCTATGGTGTTACTGGTGGAGCCTGGTTCAAAGATTGGTGGTCGACGGCTAGGGTTCCGGCAACCTGTTATTCAAGATTCGAGAAGAAGGAGGGGGTATTGGACGGAACTGGTGTGATGGGGTGATAGAGGAGGAGGGGAGGGTTCAGGGATGTGGGAACTGGTCGAAGAAGATGACAAGAGATGAGCCACCGATGGGGTTCCTGTGGCCCAGGTGGAGAGGGGATAAGGGAAAGTGTGGAGGCTAGGGTTTGGGGCTCTGAGATGTGAGGTATGAAATGAATGTAACGGAGGGTATATTGATATATTAAACATGTAACAATGGTTCCCAGCCGTTGGATTAGATTAAATGAATGGCCAGGATTTACTGGCCATTTAAAAGGTCTCGTATGATTTAAATGAGGCATTCCTCTCATCCGTTAGATCATTTAGATGGATGATTGTGATTGATTCAACTTAACGACATCGTTTGGTTTAGGTGAGGCCTTCCTTTCATCCGTTAGATCATTTAATTGGATGGTTCTGATTATTTTAACTTGACGGTGTTGTTTTAATTATTAGACAACTGTTTGTTTTAGTTTGTCTGATTCAATTTATCAACGGTCTAGATCTACTTCTCTAAGCGACGTTGTTTAGTTTGTATATAGGCAGGCCAGCTTGTTTCCTTTGGCCCGGTCTTTGTAATGTATTAATTGGGCTGGAATTTTGTGATTTGGCCCAAATACTTTGTATTTTATACTATGTATTGTACCTTATATTTTTGAATTTTTTGTATTTTATTTATTACCTTTTTTCTATATTTTTCTTGTATTGTATATATTTTGTTTTTCCTGTATTTTATTACCATTGTATTTATTATTTATTATTTCTTGTATTTTGTATTTTTCTTTTAATTTTTCATAATTAAGAGTAATTATCTTATTAATTCACGCCCAAACAACGGTTGTAGTCAATATGATCCAGTCAATTAAGTCCAAAGTCGATCCCACAGAGAATTAACCTATCAACTGCAACTTTCAAAATCCAATAATACTTCTGAAGCAGCTTTCCAAACTTTTGAATATATTTTTGTGAAATATTTTCTACTAACTAACTTTTGCAAGAACTAAAGACTTGAAAGAAAGAATTGAATGTTGTGTAAAGAATAGAGAGAAAAACTAGGGTATTGATTTCCCCTATTGATGGAATCCCTTCTGTTTATGCACATACAAATTGTCAATATTATTCTATCAATATGAACGCTATTTTTACCGTAATTCTCTCCCGAGCAACTATAATAATTTATTAGTGCACTCTTCCGAGCTACCCTAGCTAACTTTAATTTGAACGGTTCACTTTAGATTGTACCCAAGGTTTTGTTATTCCTAACCCCACCTTTACGCCTACAATTATAGATTCCTCCAATAATCCAGGTGTGGTGTTGTTCAACAACTTACCTAAATATGCACTTATTTCCAAGTTATGCACACTAAATAGGCACCGCTAATTGAGAGCTCTATCAATTAACTACAACAAGAACGAAGTAGAACAAATAGAAATCTAGCTAACAATTTGTAATCACATAACCAGAAGTTCATCACTCAATAGGTTCCATCAAATCTTAGATAAAGATTTAGCTACTCATAATCAAAGAAACAAGATAGATAATTGAATTCATAATCAAAGATTCAATGTAAAAGAAAGAAAGATGTTGAGAGAGTTCTCTCTTACTAGTTTTCTTGCAAAAATAGTGAATAATACAATACTTGCCTCTCTTGGGCACATCTTAATATTAAATATAGGGTTTAGGTTACATAATTCATGTCTTGACAATTTTGTCCCTCAAATTTTCGGCTTCAATCGCGGTCCAACCGCGTTCGCGGTTGGATCGCGGAAAAACTACCTTTCTGATTCTTCAAAGATTCCGCGAGCCCTCTCTACTGCGGACCTTCCGCGTTCGCGGTTGGACCGCGGCAGAACAGTGCCGCGGATTCTTCACTTTATTTTTCAGCACAAGCTACAATTTTGTTCTACACTTGGCCTTTTCACCATCTTATGACTCCAATACTGCTCCTTTAGTCTTCAATAGCTCATGTGTACCTATAACACACCAAAAACACTAATAAAAGCATTTTGTCATCATAAAAAATATCAAAACAACAATAAAGTGTGATTATTTATGGCATAAATATAGTCAAATTCACCTATTATCAATACCCCACACTTAAACCTTTGCTTGTCCTTGAGCAGCCTTAATCACACTTTAGGCCAATTTTATTAATGCCTCCCCCAAAATATGTCACAAAAGCTATTTTTCATGATTAACCTAAGACATGCACAATCCTTACCTAACCATAAACTCAAATGCCAGCACATTATTGCTTACTCTAGTTATTATCACAGACTTGCAAATTTACCTTTTTCTTCCTGAGTTACATGCCCTCACACAATTTATTGAGAGAAGTTCCCACACATCAACAATTTAGAACATGAAACTTATAGATATAGGAAAAAATCACCCACTCTCAACAAAGAGCATTCATATGCATACAGATACACCATAGGCTTGCCCCTAGTGTAATACTCCACTAATCGAGTTATTCAATCACAGATCAAGAGTTCTTTAAAGGTTGTAATGTTGGCTATGGGACGGGTATGATACTTTTGGTTATAGTGGCTAACCTCCCTAAGCACTTTCTTTTTTTTTCACAACTTCCCTTTAGGTTTTTTTATTATGCCTCCCCTAAACATTCCTTCACCTTTATTCACTTTTAATCCTCATTATTCTGTTGGTGTAACTGGCTTTCTTATTTTACATATATACATTGATATAATTTTTTTTTCATTGCTTTGTAGTATTTACAGTATTTTGCCAGTTCACCATTTTTCTACCATTCATTCTTGATTTTCCCTTTTTCAACTTCCCTTTACCCCACACTTAGACTTTTGCATATTCGTTACAACACAAGTGCTTCTAGGAGGTAAAGTAGAACAATATACGAATTCGATTTTTATGAACATTCAAGGGTTATCAAGAATAGGCTTTAGGTTCAAAGGGGTTAACTAGGATACTATGTACAGGTGAATACACAGTTTATTGGTTTATGGGGTTACACAAAGAAATGCCTCTAACATCTCTATAACCAAACAACTTCCATTTCACTTTGCAAATACACAGGGCAAGTTCTAGGTATCATGTAAAACATATAATGTAGGTAAAAGCTCACACACACTTAGCATGCAACTCATTTAGAATCAGGTTCATCTACAGAGTCCTATCAATGTTCAAGCAAGCTGTATTGTACAATTTAAGGCATATCCTAGAATCTACAGTCAAGCTTAGATAATACATTCTCAGGTTCATTTTAGTTTTGCTAATGTGCATACTTGGGGTTACATGTTAACCTTTTCCCTCTAATCCTAAAAGAAAAAATCTACCTAACCGGTTCAATAAAAACCCTTGGAAAAGAACCGTGGTCAAAAGAAAAACCAAGGGGGAGGTGATACACTACCTAGAAAAAGAAAATAAAAGAAAGAAACCTTCATGGACTACTTCACTCAAGAGTACTTGTTCAAATAGTCTGTCATCAGGAAGAGTCCTCTACTCATATTTTTGGATTTTTTAAATTTTTGATTTTTTTGTGTTTTTATTCCGACTTAGACCCTTAAGAAACTCGTCGCCAAGTGTCCATCATCGGGCCAAGCCAGCGAATATAATTTACAACTACAACTACTATGTACAATATATACAATATAAGTCTCCCACCCCACACTTAAGATCATGTCATGTCCTCATGGCATAATATTATAGCTCAGAAGGGTGAGAAAACTTATTAGTGACGCACTCAGAGTCGGAGACGGTGGCAGGATCGAAATTGCAAGCGCGACCCAGATTTCGGAACCATACCTTGAACCTGTTCTCAGTCCTAGCTTGCCTTTGAGACATCGCGTCCATGCGTGTGTGTAGACCGTCCACTGAGGTGCGTAGATCCGCAACCTCATCATCCATAGACCTAAGCATAGGTCTAGTGGACTGGGACCTAGATAGGCCAGGTCCATAATGAGTGTACCTAGAAGGGCCGGCGGAGTCAGTAGATCGCCGGGACTAGACAACCGGCACAGGGTCATCCTCATCATCTATATCAATAGGGTCGGTGCCTCTTCCCATCCGGATGTAAGAAGCCTTGAATGGAGCTTTTTGAGGAAGCTCACCATCCGTAGGTAGTACCGGAGTCTGGTGGGAGTGGCACAGAGAAGTGAATGGAGCTTTATGGAACAGATTCACAAAGTCCATGGCATGCCTGAAGATATAGTGAGTGATAGAGACCGCAAATCCACTAGCAAGGTGTGGTAGGAATTGTTCTCCATGCATGGGGTCACACTCAATATCTCAACAGCCTACCACCCCCAGTATGATGGCCAAACTGAGGTCATCAATAGATGCCTTGAAACATACCTCAGATGTTTTTGCTCAGATTCTCAATCTGACTGGTGTTCCTACCTTTCTTCTGCTGAATGGTGGTACAATACCACATTCCATTCCTCCATTCAAACAACACCTCATGAAGTACTATATGACCAACCTCCTCCCTTCCATTTACCCTATGTAGCTAGTGACTCAGCTATTGAAGAAGTCGACAGAAGTCTTATGACCAGGGAATTTAAACTGCAACTTCTCAAGCATCACCTCCTACGAGCATAACAGAGAATGACTGCCCAAGCCAACAAAGATCGCTCAGATTAACAATTTAAGGTTGGTGATTGGGTCTACCTCAAAATTCAACCCTATAGACAGGTGACATTATCTGGATCCCACTTCTCCAAACTCTCAGCTAAGTATTATGGCCCTTACCAAATATTGCAGAAAAATCGGCTCAGTAGCTTACAAATTGTCTCTTCCCCCACAATTGCTTCTCCACCCCACCTTTTACGTCTCTCAACTTAAACTGTGTCACACCTTACCCACCAATATCTCTCATCCTCCCGTCCTTGACATTTCCAGCCCCTATTGTCCCAATCCCCTAAAAATCCTTGATAGGTATATGGTTCAAAAGGGGAACAAGGCCATCACGCATGTCCTCATACAATGGGATCAACTTTCCCCTAAGCAGGCCACTTGGAAAGACTATCACCCTCTTAGAGTTCGATTTCCTTCTTTCCTTCCTAGAGGACAAGGAAGATTTTGACAAGGGGGATCTGATACGGAGTTAAATGGGAATAGTTTGCGCGAGTTGTACCTCAGGTTGATTGGAAGAGACTTGACCGTTAATTAATTAGAATTTAGGAGTTCTGAGGATGTCCACTTAAGTCCCCTACCTTTTAAATTAGAATTCTTTTTAATTATACATTGAACCCTTAATTTTCCTATTTTAGACCATTTGAGTCCTGTCAGTAAATGTACTGCAATAGCAGATATAGTAGGATTTTTCAGCTGTAATTCCTAGGATATTTTCATGGTTTTATACTCTATATAGCTTGTAATTATCTCATTTGGAGATTATGAATGAAATAGCCCTTTTGTTTTGCCCTAGTTAGCAGTATTTCCTTTCCTTTCTTTCTTTTCTTCTTCTTTCTTCCTTCTCGTTACTGTTCCATTGCTTGCCTTTGTATCAGTGGACGTCGTATTATGGAACTATTTCTGTTGATAGTTGCCCTTAAGTTTTATGGGTGAAAACTTTTGGGATACCCATCCATGCTTGGACATCCGAAATCTTCAAACAAATTGGAGATCAGTGTGGTGGCTATGTTGGAGTAAATGCAGATACAAAGAGCATAAAGCATTTTTTCTAGGCTCGAATTTAAATCAGGAACTCTAGCAAGCAACTTCCGGCGAAGGTTGGAATAGATTGGGGAGGTTTGAGATTTGAAATCTCGATAATAGCAAAGAACCAGCCAACTCCAATGCCTAGCAGTCCAAACACATTACCCTTTTGCGGTAGTGAAGCCAGCAGAAAAGGTTACAAAGGAACATGTGGGCTCTGAGATCTTGAATCTTGTGTAGGTCAGCAAGGATAAAGGCCAGTTACAACTACTATAAATATTAAGACCCATAAAGCCAAAATACTGGGCTTTGATAATGGGTACTATTTAAGTGGACCAAAGCAGAAGAAACATTTTAAAAGGCCCAATAACTGTAATACATGGAAGGTGCTAAGGAATAATAAGGACCCATGTCTTCTAAAGGGTCATATGACAGAGATTAAAAATTATTTCGACCCTCTGTCTGAGGAGATCTAAGCTTCCACTCACATGACCGAGGAGATCTAAGCTTCCACTCACATGACCAAAGAAGAAATGGGTGAAACATCTCACACCCAATTTGATGCAGATGATGGAGCTGAGCCACCCACTTCACAATTATTTTTACTCTCAAAATCAGCTAAGCTAAGTGACTCGGAATCAGACTTCTCAACTCAGTCTTTTAATGACTTTCTTCCTCTCTTGTGGCATGATCGACTAGATCTTACGATGGAAGTGATGGACGAGCCAACCGAGGTCGAAACATCAAAGTGGATCAAAATTGCATTGGTACAAGCTTGCAAAGCTTTTGGTGTAAATGTGGCAGGGTTCGAACATGACATCTTGTGTATCATTTTAAGGATGGAGGAGAGAAAAAAGGCTCAACTACTGCTTTAACAACAACAATAGGCTAAGTTAGTAGCAAACCCAAAAAGGGGAAGAATAAAGGGAAAGCACAACTTAAGAAACTAGCTTGGGTTTTCAAGAAGGCAGTGGCAAAAAGGTTAGGGACAAGTCTCACCAATCTCATTCTATATGAAGGTCCAAATCCTAAGCTGGAATGAGCAGGGCCTAAATGACAAGAATAAAAGATGTATTTTGGAGTCTCTAATTCGTAAATGGAGAGTAGACATCCTTTGTATTCAAAAAACTAAAATTGAGGATTGGAACAATTCTCTGTCTAGGCAAATATGGGGAAACAGATGGGTATAATGGAATGAACTCATGGCTTGGGTAAATAGGGTGGGGTGGGTGGGGGAAATTATTATGTGGGATAGAAGGTTGTGGCATTGTGTTGATACTCAATCAGGAGATTTCTTAATAACATGCAGATTTGAGAGTTTAACTTAAGATTTTAAATGGGATTACACGGGGGTATATGGTCCTCATCCCAACACGGAAAGGAAGGAATTTTGGCATGAATTGGCAGCAATCAATGATTTATGGTCAGACCAATGGGTAATCGGGGTAGATTTCAACGCATGCAAATATAAAAGTGAAAGTCTTAATTGCTCCAGAAGATCTAGGGCAATGATTGACTTCTCAAAAATTATATCGGAGTTGGGCTTGATTGATCCTCTTCTTAATGGAGCACAATACACACGGTCAAGAAGGGAGAACTTTACACATGCATAAAAATTTGTTAGATTTTTGCATTCAACTGAATGGGGTGATTTATTTAAAGCAATGCAGCAGCTAGCAATGCCTAATTTCAGACCATAAACCAATCCTCCTAGAAAGTGGAGACTGGGAACCGATACCATCTTACTTCAAGTTTGAAAATATATGGCTACAAATTGAAGTGTTTATGGGCATGATAAATGAATGGTGTATGACTTATTTACCATGTGTGTATGCTTCAACATCAAATTCTTAAGATTTTCGCGCCCTGCTAAGATTAATTTGCACCTTGAAGATTTCTTTCCGTGGAACCAAAATGTCTCAAGAATGGGTGCCTCGAGTTTGACTGACCTGAGGTTAGAGCCCTCATGTACTTCCAACCTTTTCAGTTTAGGCAGAGTTGAGACATGCAAGAATTTCAAAAGATGGCACTTGATCAGTCGCAGATCTTCTATCAAAGGGCAGCCTTAGACAAACTTATGGACTACATTCTCATTGATACCCATAACTTTCATGGATAGCTCCTACATGTTTTGAAGCTTTATGACAGCAGAAACTTCCATTCCACGTCCGTGGAGTTTCAATGAAGTTATTATTCTGGAAGCAAAGGCCACCTAAGGTAGTATATAATATTGGCTAACCACATTCCCATAAAAATCATCAGCCTTCTCCACATGGATATCAAGCTCTTTAACATTCTTGTCAGTAGCAGAACTTATCAAGTTATTCATATAGGGAGTCATAAGATCAGCAACAAAAGAGGAGACATGTGCTGCTCTGAAGTTTTATGGGTGAAAACTTTTGGGATCCCCATCCATGCTTGGACATCTGAAATCTTCAAATAAATTGGAGATCACTGTGGCGGCAATGTTGGAGTAGATGTAGATACAAAGAGCAGAAAGCATTTTTTCTGGGCTCGAATTTGCATCAGGAACTCTGGCAAGCAACTTCTGGCGAAGGTTGGAATAGATTGGGAAGATTTTTGAAATCTTGATAATAGCGGAGAACCAGCCAACTCCAATACCTAGCAGTCCAAACACATTACCCTCTGTGGCACAGAGGCCAGCAGAAAAGGTTACAGAGGACCAAGTGGGCTCTGAGATCTCGAATCTTGTGTAAGTCAGCAAGGATATGTCTAATGTAGGGACCAACTTCAATTTTAAAAATTAGCCTCAGATTTTACATGTGAAGGGGCCAACTACAAAATTAAAAGGCCCGGTTACAATTACTACAAATATTAAGACACATAAAGCCAAAACATTGGGCTTTTATAATGGGTACTATTTAGGGAGAAAGACACGACTACCTATTATAGTGAAACTATTTACCCTACCCTACCTATTAAAGAATTATACCTATTAAATAATTACAACTCCTACCTATTTAATAAAAATAAGCGGCAATAACAAAATAACTACCCACAAACGTACCAATTTAATGCCCTACCTTAAAAAATGCAGAAGCTGCTCACAAAGTATGAAAAATGCAGAAGTTATTTGAATTTCCACAAAATTGAAGAGCAGTAAGATGCTATTCGAATTTTAATTTCGCTGGTCTCTTCAAATTTTGATTTCGCTCTTCTCTTCAAATTTTGATTTCACTGTTCTCTCCAGATTTTGATTTCGCTGTTGATTTGATTTTGATTTCGGAGCTAGACTTGTAGATTTTAACTGAATATTCTAATCTACGTTTGGAGATATAGAGATCTAGAGGTTTGATTTCGTTGTTGTTTTGTTGAAAGAACACTGTTGAAATTTCAATTGTTGAGATTCAATTTGGACATATAAGTGATTATAACTTTAGAAGCATGGAAAGTCTTCCAATTCTGCTCCAGCATAATGGAGAATGGGATGATAACAACAATTTCATAAATTTTCATATGGATGCAATTCTAGTAAAGCCGTATTGGAAGTATGAACAACTTGTCAGAGAAATTTCAAAGCAGCTGCAAAAGGACAGTAGAACAATACTAATTCAGTATTGTATTGCTCAAGGATATCCACCAATAACGATTTGCAGTGATATGAGTGTGAGCGTTTACATAGAATTGAAAAAATCAAGTGCAGGGATGACAACATTTCCCCTGTGTGTGTCGTTTGCTAAAAACACTATAGCTGCAAGCACCTCCAGTTTCGATGTTGCTCCAATTTCATCAGAAATTGCAGAAATTGGAAGCTCTGTGTCACGACCCTAGTTCACCAATCGTGAACATGTCGTGATGGCACCTAGTCCCCACGACTAGGTAAGCCTAACACGTTGCGGAATATACAAGTTATGAACGTTAAAGATAAGATAACAGTGGAATAATATAAATAAAGTGTAATCCGTGCCGCTTGGCACATACACCCGTCAAGAACACACTGTATATAACACCACCAAGACCCGGAATCCCACGGATAACACAGACTAAAAGAGAAATACAACTGTGGCTCTATGTGTAAAGAGTATCTAAACAACGAAAGGAAGGAGAAACATCTACCAAAACTATCAGAATAGAAGGAGAGCCTCCGGATCCGCGGACGTAGCAGATCGTACCTCGAGGTCTCCAAATGTGCTGTTGATATCACTTAGTATGAGCCTGTCCCGATGTACCTGGATCTGCACAACAAAAGTGTGCAGAAGAGTAGCATGAGTACACCACGGCGGTACTCAGTAAGTGCCAAGCCTAACCTCGATGGAGTAGTGACGAGGAAGGTCAGGGCCCTACTGAGAAGCAATAATATAGTGATAATAACAATAATAAACAGTTTAAATAATAATAATTTCCGCAATAACAACAATAAAATGATTACTGCAACCGTCTACAATTTAAGCTAACAACAAATAACCAACTCAATAAAACAAGTCCAGGACCTGTGGGAATTGAACCCACAGTCCCATTAACAACACCCCTAGGTCTCCGGGAATCGAACCCGCAGCCCATGTCTCAATAATATCTCAATAACTCAGGATCTCCGGGAATCGAACCCGCAGTCCCTACCAATAACTCGGGATCTCGGGAATCGAACCCGTAGTCCCTACCAATAACTCAGGATCTCGGGAATCGAACCCGTAGTCCCTACCAATAACTCAGGATCTCGGGAATCGAACCCGTAGTCCCTACCAATAACTCAGGATCTCGGGAATCGAACCCGTAGTCCCTACCAATAACTCGGGATCTCGGGAATCGAACCCGTAGTCCCTACCAATAACTCAAGATCTCGGGAATCGAACCCGTAGTCCCTACCAATAACTCAAGATCTCGGGAATCGAACCCATAGTCCCTACCAATAACTCAGGATCTCGGGAATTGAACCCGTAGTCCCTACAAATATCTCAGGATCTCGGGAATCGAAACCGTAGTCCCTACCAATAACTTATCAATAAACTTCGGGTCTCCGGGAATCGAACCCGCAGCCCTTGGATCTCCGGGAATTGAACCCGCAGTCCACAAACACAGCAAGTAAAGGAATACACAGAGAGAAATATAATATGCTTAACTATAACTTCACTGATGACTAGTGCCAACAATTATCAAGAAGTTCAAGTAGGACAATTAGGCAATTAGACAGATAAATCCCACCTAATCATGCTTCCCTAACGAATACCAAGTAAATGTCACAATTTAATAAATTAAGAATAGAAATATCACGAATTGAACAATTCAAGTAAAGTGAGTTACAACAACCAGCGCATGTACACGCCCGTCACCTCGCGTACAAGGCATTTAAACTATCACATAATATCCTAGGGGTGAAAGTCCCTCACACGAGGTTAGACAAGCCACTTACCTTAATTTCCGGTACAAAACCGCTAAGAAATAACCCTCTTGCCGCGAATGTCGGCCTCCACAGGTGTAGTATCTGATAAGGATCAATAGAATCACATCAAAATAGGCCAATCGGGCATTACCCAATCAAAATAACTCAAAATACACCAAAACCCACAAGTTGCCAAAACCCGACTTTCGGAACGCTTATCAACAAATCACGAAAATTATATATTCGGGTTCCTTATCTCAATACGAGTCCGTGCATATAAAATTTATCAAAATCGGACTCCGTTTGCCCATTCAAATCAAAGATTTTCTAACATTTAGGCCTAGGGCTCAAACCCACCTTTAATCCCCCATTTTCAATGAAATAATCACAGATTTCATGATAAACTTACGAATTAAGGTCAAGAAACTTACCCCCGATGATTTCCCGATGATATCCCAGCGTTTCCCCTTAAATTTCCTCTCTTGGAGCTCAACAATGGCGGTTTTGGTGTGTTAGGCCGCGACTGAAATGTTCTGGACTTAAAGTCACTGCCAGGCCATTTTACTCTATGCGATCGCAGCACTGGGCTTGCGATCGCGATGTACAAAATATGGGCGGCCTAATTTTTCCTCTACGCGATCGCGTGATCCTGGACGCGATCGCAGTGAACAACTCAGCGACCCTACGCGATCGCAATGACACGAACGCGATCACGAAGAACAAACTCGTCCGGCTCCCCAAACTACCCTACGCGATCGCGACACTCGCCACGCGATCGCACTGCTTCCAACCAAATACCCTACGCGATCGCATAAAACCTCATGCGATCGCAATGCTTCAACCTCCAGACTTACGCGATCGCACACCCCACCTTGCGATCGCAGAGCTTCGGGTTTTTCCCTTACGCGATCGCATCCTAGGCATCGCGATCGCGATGCATTACCACCACACCTTACGCGATCGCGTGGCCATCTCCGCGATCGCGGAGAGCAAAATTGCTCTGCAATAATTGCAGTAGAAACAGCAGTGCCTTTTGGCACAAATTGGTCCGTTTGGACCCCCGAATTCATCCTGAGGCTCCCCGGACCCCAACGAAAACCACCAACATACTCCAAAACACGATACGAACTCATTCAAATCATAAAAACACGTCTAACAACATCAAAACCCATAATTCACATCGAATTCAAGCCTAAATTTCTTAAAACTGTATGAATTGCACATTCGATCTAAAACCCCACCAAACGACGTCCGAATGACCTGAAAATTTGCGGACATATCCTAAATCACATAACGAAGCTACAGAAATTGTCGGAATTCCATTCCGACCCCCGGATCAAAATCTCACCTATCGTTCGGATTCGCCAAAATTTCAACCTTCGGCATTTCAAGCCTAATTGAGCTAAGGACCTCCAAAATACATTCCGAACGTGCTCCCAACCCCGAAATCACCCAACGGAGCTAATGGAACCATCGGATTTCCGTTCCGAGATTGTCTTAACACTGTTCCGGCTACGGACCATTTTCCAACTTTAAAGCTCTCATTTAGGGACTAAGTGTCCCAAAATGCTCTAAATTTCAGCACCGACTCTCCCGGAAAACCACAATAGCAGAAAAGAACTTAGGGAAACAGTTAAATTGGGGATTGGGGCAAAATTTTCTAAAATGACCGGCCTGGTCGTTACATCTTCCCACCCTTAAAAGATTCGTTCGTCCTCGAACGAGCATAGAAAACATACCTGGAGTAGTGAAAAGATGAGGGTACTGGCTGCGCATATCCTGCTCAGTCTCCCAAGTCGCCTCCTCGACCGGCTGGCCCCGCCACTGAACCTTTACCGAAGCGATGTTCTTTGACCTTAGCTTTCTGACCTGCCTGTCTAGAATGGCTACTGGCTCCCCAACATAAGACAGATCCTTGTCTAGCTGAACAGAAGTGAAATCCAACACATGCGACGGGTCACCATGGTACTTCCGGAGCATAGAGACATGAAATACGGGATGGACTCCGGCTAGGCTGGGAGGTAAGGCCAACTCATAAGCAACCTCCCCCAACATGCCTCAAAATCTCAAAAGGGCCAATAAATCTAGGACTCAGCTGGGCACATTAGCCTGATATAATCTGAAGATATTCCCTCTTGTTCAAACAATTAAGTCTTAGAACCTAATTCCAACATCCGGAAATTCTGTGTCAGGCTTGTTTTCATCAAGAGATCACTCAATATTCCTCAAATGCCATCCCCAAACATGACTGCATAACCTTGCTGGATTCTTACCTTACAACACAAAATCCACAGGACCACGATAATATTTTATGATCAAATTAGCCAAAAATTCAACGAATCGGATGCTCCCATTGCACCTCACGATCTACATAGGTCTCGTTCCAACTTTTACAATACTGACACGACGGAAGAGATGTGCCGATATCCATGACCAACTACTGAATCAACAATTCATTGGGTCCATACTCCTGACAAGATCCATTACCTTGTCCTAAACTAGAGGATGATCCTTTCCTCTTTAATATACTTCATATAATCAATTTGCACTAACCCCAAATCACATAATCTCATCTCACCCAGTACGAACTGCTCAGGCGATAAGCCACATCAGACATAATCAAAAGTCCCACAAGATGACACAATGTGCTAGTAGGCTATTAATTCGTACGTGGTACAAAAGGAAGGCGAACACTAGAGAGAACTATTCAACTCTCACACTATTAGGGACCTCCTCAGAAAAATAGGAAACAGAACAAATAAAAGCAATTATAGACACTGAAATAGACATCACATTGTTGCGCCGTGCAACTCGATCCCAACAATATGACCATGGCGGCGTGCCACCCGATCCCATCAATATGACCATGGCGGCGTGCCACCCGATCCCATCAATATAACCATGGCGGCGTGCCACCCAATCCCAACAATATAACCATGGCGGCGTGCCACCCGATCCCAACAATATAACCATGGCGGCGTGCCACCCGATCCCCACAATATAAAACTCACACAAGGAGTCATATGTCGAGCTGAATAGCTCGTCACATCAAAATACTGAATATCGATCATAAGCACACTAAGGTGCATGATATCAGACACAATGAAACATATAGCGCTATAGGCTACAAACTCAAGCACAACTGAGGTGCAATATAAGATCTGAGTCTCAAGAGCCATCATGCTCATATAACATCACCGCTGAGCGGAACCCCAACACATAAGGAACTTACCAAGCCGTCTCATACTCATACGGTGCAATATATCTTTACATGAATTAACTAACCGCAAAAATAAGACCGCGACTATCCCTCCATAAAGGGCGCATTGCTGGAAGAAACATAACCGGCCTAATGCAAGGCTTACTTTCACATTTAAATCTATCCACCGACCTTAAGTCTATCCTGGTCGTGCCAAGCTAAGTCAATAATATTTCACAGGTCTATAACCCAATAAGCAGAGTGCCCTCCAGGCATAAGTTCTCAAATGGATGATATCACCAAAATCATCATTCTTGGTTTAAATTTCTAACCAATCAAGTGACTACAAGTCACACCTATACAATCTTCTTGTGGGTCAAGCTCCCACCATCTTACGAACAATTAAACGGGCCTGCACATTCAACCCACCGGCTGCACTAGCACTGAAAAGCGATCAGGAGTCCCTAACCGGGATGCAAAGCCTTTCTCACAGAACACCGATCTCAAATGATACTGATGTTAATACCCATCTTACTCAAAACACTGAAACTCCTTTCCTGCTCATCCGAGCTCTTTATATCACATTCATTGACCAAACTGTGACCTTGGTCCTTACTTCAAATTTCATACTACTCACTGCACATCACGTGTCGATATACGATAGACACAATTTCCATCATAGCTCTAGAACTGACGATAGGCTAATACTTCATCACATAATACTTCCCATTTAACTCACTTCAGGAAAACTATAGCAACACACAGGCGAGTTCTTATTACCGTTGTATATGCCAATCTCTAAGTAGTGGTCCAAGTCACCATACCCCTTTCCGAGATCTGCCTACTCATAACAGGCCCTAACAGAAGAATACTTCAGAATACCATCAAACACCGCGGCCGACAAGCCTCAAATGCACCGCCACAAATCACATGCATAATTCGATCACATTACATGAACCGATCATTGGCACCAATATGCCAACTCAACTTTGGCTAATCAATCTACTTTCTTCCAGTTTATCCTGGATTGCCCTATAATGTAAATATCTCCCTTCAATACCTAACTTATTTCAACCACACTCACCCCGAATGACCCTGAAATCATGAGGCCATGCTATCTCAAGAACGACGACCTTTTCACGCCTCTCAAATGCTACACCACAAGTCAAAACATCATAGATTGTTTTTGTACTTTCTTCCTAAGTTGCTTTAAAGGCTTGATCCTCAACTGTACTTATATGATTCAAAATTATCATGCACCACACTTTACCTCTTGAATTCACTAGTACCACTATTGAGAATCATCCAGCCCTGACATGTCCCAATATGCAACCAACTCTACTCAATTTTATAACATATGAATACCCTCTCAATAAAGCACCCAACGGGATCACTTCCCGCGAAGCTTGCACCTATACGAGGCATAAATCATAAATTTTCCCTCAAGTTTGAACCTGAGTCAGTAAGGCTAACCATAACATGCATTCAACAATTCATATACTCAAATTACCACTCGTGGTCTTTTTCCGTAGCTGCAATAACCCATTAATATGCTAATATCCAGAATTTACACAGGTAATTAACCATGCAACCCAATATTAAGCGGTGGGACTCTCCCACTTAGCCCAAAGCCACTATTACACGACTCTCGAACACATTAGAACCAGTCTCTCGAGTCATTTACCATTATTCAACTGCAACTCACTTGATCCAACGAATATAACCACATGTGCTCTATTAGCACTCTAACATTATAGGGTATGACCTCATCCCAATACAACCAAACATCTTCTCGCTCCATGCATCGAGCATTCTCTACCAATAACATCTTAAAACATACTATGATTCACACATGCCTACGAAGCACCATGTAGCCTTTGTCAAATATTTCCCTCCTGATAATAAAATGCAGAGTTTATTAGGGACACATGAACATCTAAAGTCCCAACATTATACCATACGAGCCTCAACTCTTGCCCATCCGCAAGTTTTCAAGAACTTTTTGAATAGCACCTAAATACATCGCAGGCCAAATATGATACGACACATGACACATAATTACATCGTTGATAGTGAAATCATTTCACTTGACACGAAGCCTTAAGATACATCTTGTTAATCCATGACAATGGCCTTTATCATTTGTACATATTCATCATAGGACAGTCCAAGACATTCGTTTGGTACATGTCCTTCTTAAGATAGTTAAACTCATTTCCCACCAGTATCTCTGCTGTCTGAATCCTTCGCTAAATAGATACCTCATGTGAACCATATAGTCTTTATTACCACCAACTATCTTTAGATCTACATCCACCTTGTGATTTTTACCATTGTTGTGACGATTAGGCAGTTAAGTAAACATTCTCAAGACCGTACTTATCAATCGAATGTCAGAACCTAGTGCACCCCCATGTGCACAATTGAAGATCTCTCTATTCTCTTGCATTATCGATACGGATGACACGCGGTAACAATGGTTGAGTAAATTATTGACTCCCTTGAGATCTCTCTGCAGCGTCACGAACCATCGGCGCATACTTGATACCGAGCGCGAAATTTCAATACACGAGTGGATGCAAAAGAACATATGACATAGGTTCCAACTGAATAAATGGCGCACGATAAGGAATTCAAAAGAAATGAAGAGTTTCCTAAACAGTTACATAGCCCCTCGTAGATAAATACGTACGTCTCCGTATCGATCAGCGAGACTCTATATATATAACTGGCATGTGTCCCATGAATCATATGAACCTAGAGCTTTGATACCAACTTGTCACGACCTTAGTTCACCAATCGTGAACATGTCGTGATGGCACCCAGTCCCCACGACTAGGTAAGCCTAACACGTTGCGGAATATACAATTTATGAACGTTAAAGATAAGATAACAGCGGAATAATATAAATAAAGTGTAATTTGTGCCGCTTGGCACATACACCCGTCAAGAACACACTGTATATAACACCACCAAGACCCGGAATCCCACGGATAACACAGACTAAAAGAGAAATACAATTGTGGCTCTATGTGTAAAGAGTATCTAAACAACGAAAGGAAGGAGAAACATCTACCAAAACTATCAGAATAGAAGGAGAGCCTCCGGATCCGCGGACGTAGCAGATCGTACCTCGAGGTCTCCAAATGTGCTGCCGATATCACTTAGTATGAGCCTGTCCTGATGTACCTGGATCTGCACAACAAAAGTGTGCAGAAGAGTAGCATGAGTACACCACGGCGGTACTCGGTAAGTGCCAAGCCTAACCTCGATGGAGTAGTGACGAGGAAGGTCAGGGCCCTACTGTGAGAAGCAATAATATAGTGATAATAACAATAATAAACAGTTTAAATAATAATAATTTTCGCAATAACAACAATAAAATGATTACTGCAGCCGTCTACAATTTAAGTTAACAACAAATAACCAACTCAATAAAACAAGTCCAGGACTGTGGGAATTGAACCCACAGTCCCATTTTCAGTACCCCTGGGTCTCCGGGAATCGAACCCGCAACCCATGTCTCAATAAATAACCAATAACTCAGGATCTCCGGGAATCGAACCCGCAGTCCCTACCAATAACTCAGGATCTCGGGAATCGAACCCGTATTCCCTACCAATAACTCAGGATCTCGGGAATCGAACCCGTAGTCCCTACAAATAACTTAGGATCTTGGGAATCGAACCCGTAGTCCATACAAATAACTCAGGATCTCGGGAATCTAACCCGTAGTCCCTACCAATAACTCAGGATCTCGGGAATCGAACCCGTAGTCCCTACCAATAACTCGGGATCTCGGGAATCGAACCCGTAGTCCCTACCAATAACTCAAGATCTCGGGAATCGAACCCGCAGTCCCTACAAATATCACTCCGGGTCTCTAGGAATCGAACCCACAGCCCTGGGATCTCCGGGAATTGAACCCGCATTCCCTACCAATAACTTATCAATAAACTTCAGGTCTCCGGGAATCGAACCTGCAGCCCTTTGATATCCGGGAATTGAACCTGCAGTCCACAAACAAAGCAAGTAAAGGAATACACAGAGAGAAATATAATATGCTTAACTATAACTTCACCGAGGACTAGTGCCAACAATTATCAAGAAGTTCAAGTAGGACAATTAGGCAATTAGACAGATAAATCCCACCTAATCGTGCTTCCCTAATGAATACCAAGTAAATGTCACAATTTAATAAATTAAGAATATGAATATCACGAATTGAACAATTCAAGTAAAGTGAGTTACAACAACCAGCGCATGTACAGGCCCGTCACCTTGCGTACAAGGCATTTAAACTATCACATAATATCCTAGGGGTGAAAGTCCCCCACACGAGGTTAGACAAGCCACTTACCTCAATTTCCGGTACAAAATCGCTAAGAAATAACCCTCTTTCCGCGAATGTTGGCCTCCACAGGTGTAGTATCTGATAAGGATCAATAGAATCGCATCAAAATAGGCCAATTGGGCATTACCCAATCAAAATAACTCAAAATACACCAAAACCCACAAGTTTCCAAAACCCGACTTTCGGTACGCTTATCGAAAAATCACTAAAATTATATATTCGGGTTCCTTATCTCAATACGAGTTCGTGCATATAAAATTTATCAAAATCGGACTCCGTTTTCCCATTCAAATCAAAGATTTTCTAACATTTAGGCCTAGGGCTCAAACCCACCTTTAATCCCCCATTTTCAGCGAAATAATCACGAATTTCATGATAAACTAACGAATTAAGGTCAAGAAACTTACCCCCGATTATTTCCCGATGATATCCCAGCGTTTCCCCTTCAAAATCCTCTCTTGGAGCTCAACAATGGCGGTTTTGGTGTGTTAGGCCGCGACCGAAATGTTCTGGACTTAAAGTCACTGCCAGGCCATTTTACTCTACGCGATTGCAGCACTCGGCTTGCGATCGCGATGCACAAAATATGGGCGGCCTAATTTTCCTCTACGCGATCGCGTGATCCTGGACGCGATCACAGTGAACAACTCAGCCGACCCTACGCGATCGCAATGACACGAACGCGATCGCGAAGAACAAACTCGTCCGGCTCCCCAAACTACCCTACGCGATCGCGACACTCGCCACGCGATCGCACTGCTTCCGACCAAATACCCTACGCGATCGCATAAAACCTCACGCGATCGCAATGCTTCAACCTCCAGACTTACGCGATCGCACACCCCACCTTGCGATCGTAGAGCTCCGGGTTTTTCCCTTACGCGATCGCATCCTAGGCATCGCGATCGCGATGCATTACCACCATACCTTACGCGATCGCGTGGCCATCTCCGCTATCGCGGAGAGCAAAATTGCTCTGCAATAATTGCAGCAGAAACAGCAGTGCCTTTTGGCACAAATTGGTTCGTTTGGACCCCCGAATTCATCCCGAGGCTCCCGGGACCCCAACGAAAACCACCAACATACTCCAAAACACGATACGAACTCATTCAAATCATAAAAACACGTCTAACAACATCAAAACCCCTAATTCACATCGAATTCAAGCCTAAATTTCTTAAAACTTTCCGAATTGCACATTCGATCTAAAACCCGACCAAACGACGTCCGAATGACCCTGAAAATTTGCGGACATATCCAAAATCACATAACGAAGCTACAGAAATTGTCGGAATTCCATTCCGACCCCCTGTGAGCACGTGATTTTCGCCCTATACGAGAATTACTCCCAAAATGTCAAAAAAAAAATAAAAGAGTTTTTGTGTTTGTTTGCAATATTTGGGGATTACATGTTCTCTTTCTCATTTGCTTCCATTTGTGTGTCCGTGTCTGTTTGCTTATGTTAATAAACAAAAATACATATACCAAATATGTTGCATTTATATTTGTAGGATTAGTTCCGTACTTAGAAATAGTTAAGTTCATTTTTTACGAAAATGAGAAAATCATAAAAAATGTATTTTTTCGCATTTCTTGTCATTTTAATGTACACTTGTAAGGATTCGATATTTACGTATGTCAATTGTTAGTAAAATTAATTATATGTGTTACAAGTTAACCTGATTATATATATATATACATATATATATATATATATATATATATAATACAATATAAAGTTTAGTTTAGGAAATAACAAAGAAGGAAAATCGGAATTGGGCCATCTCCAGGCCAGCAAAACCAGGCCCAATGTAATTCACTACCCAATCCAACCCCTTACCCGGTTAAAGCCCACCCCGTCGCCCCAAAACGAACCAATAGGGCGATCTGGACCGTTGGATTTCACTGATCCAACGGCCCAAATTAAGTCGGGCATTTAATATACCCAAAACCCATTTACCCGTCACACTAACCCGTCTCTACTTGACCAAACGACCACATTTAGATTTAATAGGATGATCTGGACCGTTGGTTCCCACCATCCAACGGCCCAGATCAAGTGATCAATTCTCAATACACCAAACACCCCCCCCCCAAACCCATTGTATCATTTCATTTTCGTTCACCCGGTCCTCTTCAACCTCTCAAAACACCCTAGCCGTCCACCACCGTGCGCCGCCTGCCGGAAATCGCCTCACGGCGGTTCCGGTAGGCCAATGGCCACCAAATTAACACCGTAGAATCTCCCAAGCCCCCCTACACGGATCTGGCAGTGGTTAGTTTCGAATGTCGCTCGAACGCTTCGAATATCAATTTGAAGTTCGCCGGAATTCGAACGTTCATCCCAAACCACTTCAAATTCACAGCAGTGACTCCTCACACCTCCCTCACACCCCTACTAACCGTGGTCCGGCTCGAATCTGGCCGGAACTGGTCGAGCCCCAAAAATGGCCTCAAGAACCCTAGAATCCAAAAAACTAGGGATTTTGTCCAAATTAACAGCAATTGAAGTCAATAGACTTTAATTGAAGTGTTTTCGTTTGAAAACATTTCAGTTAAAGTCCGTTAACTTCAAAAATGCGAATTCGAGTCCATTTGAGCTCAGGTCTGTTCGATTTCGGATTCTTTACTTAAGGTATTTCATTTTTCTCTTGCTGTTTTCATTTGTTATCGTGTTTGGTTGAGTCTTTCATTTTGTGTTCAATTTTAATCTTCTCTGCTTCTTCTCCAATCCGACCTTTTATTTGGTCGACTGTGGTTTGCTATTTTTGTTTGTGTGATTGAGTATGCCATAGAGTACATATCCGCGTCGATTAGCGTCGTCGAATAATTTAAATCCTTGTTGGTTTAAGAAATCACTGGTCAGTCGATTAGTATGTTCTCGTTTTGTTTATGTACGTTTAACTACTCTATGGAATCAATTGTTAAATGTCGTCGTTTAACTGCGTAGGTTTGATCGTTTAAAATTCCGGACAGTGATTAGCATTGTTGAATTGAGTCTAGGTTTGTTTGATTTGAAACTGAAATAGATTTTAAGCTTAGGATAAATTGGGTATAGTTGCTAAGGTTTAGCAAACTCAGCCTCTTAGGATTTTTAAATGCTTTGGCCCATAAATGGACTGGTGGAACCTGTTGTGTAGCAGGGTACCACCAGTTGGCTGCAGTCCAGGGATTAAATTAATAGGACCCATACCTGGACATTTTTAGTGGAAAAAACAGGGAATCTACTGGGCTGGGCAGAGATAGGAATGGGCAGGGGTATTAGTTTAGTTGGTGGCATTCATTCAGGGATGAATTGAAAAACTATAAGTATAGGATTGAAAAATAAGTATAGGAGAGATACATAGAGAGACCTTAGACAGACATACATAGTGATAGAGAGCATTGGGGAAGTATTCTGGGAAATACACTGATAGGCAGACCTCAGGAAGTGACTCGGAAACATATAGAGAGAGGTATACACAAACAGGGATTTGGAGTATTTTGATTAGTTTTCAGTCTCAAGGAGAAATACTGTTTCATACAAAAAAAAGCCATATCATAAAATACTGTTACATCGAGTGTTCCAGTGGTTATCACCTAGGAATCAGTTGTTTCTCAGGTCAAAACTTGGTATTTTTTTGAGTGAATCACTGCCTGAAATCCTCATTTGTTGGCATTGGTGTGACTGTTTGGTTCCGCTATAATTGGTCTTGGGTAATCGACTTTTGAATCACATTTGGTTTTGCTGGGTTGTTTTTTGACTGGTCATTGCCAAACTGCCTGCTGGTTGCTATTTGGTTTCATTGTTGCTGTGGTTGAGTGCCTACTGCTGCTGCTGTGAATTGCTTGCTGCTTTATCACTGACCTCCTTTTCTTTTGCTCCTCAATACCCAGGTACACATTTAGGAGCTCACTTTGATGTAACTGGAAAGAGAAGTTTAAAAAATGAAATGCTCGCAGATTCATATGTATTGATAGGCTTTTTCTGTTATCCAAATGGATAGATTGTAGTTAAGTAAATGTAGTGAATGCTAATTCTTAGATTTCATGCCATACGGATAATAGACATACATGTATATCTTTGTGGACTGTTGATCCATTCCAACTCATTCCCAGAAGCGTAAAAAAATCTGTTAGTTGTTGTTTCTTGGCTTAAGTTACGTTATTAGTTTAAATGTAATATAGTTTAGTACCTCAGTAGGAATAATAACCACCTCACATTTCAGCGTGTTATTTCAAAATTCCCAGTCATAATATCGTTAGTTGTTTGAACGAATGAAGTCGATTGAGATAAAGTTAGTAGTTCTCAAATGTTAGTGATTCATATGTTGGGGATTAATGTGAAGCTCAGTAGTTGTTAAAACAAACACTAGGTCCACTTGTCGGCAATTGGGTTCAATTTAAGGATTTTGGTATATATATATTTGGACACAGCATAAGCTTGGGCTTCCGAGTTAGGCAGTGGTGAAAACTAAGAGGTTTACCCCCTTTCTGTTTAGATCTGGACTTGAACTTGAAAATTCGAATTTTACATTGTTAATTAAATTAGGATAAGTTAGTTCAAATGGATAATTGATACCAGTCACTCTGAAAATTCAAATAACGCATTAGTGTAAGTAGTCGTACATTTGACATCATAAAATTTTCTTAGTTTAATCAATTTGCACGAGTCATTGACAGAAATCAAGGTAGCTAGAAATGAGAAGTTCAAATATAAGATTTAACCAAATAATGCTTAAACAACAACTAGTCACTAGGTTTCACTCTCAATTTATGATTAGAGATGAAACATGTACGAAATGTAGTATCTATGGGTCGACCTTCAAATAAAAAGCGAAATGAGCCTCGTTAAAAGACAAAACACACGGGGTCTTCAATTAATTGTAATAAATGTAGACTCGGGAAGGCCGTTTATCGAATTTCACGGTCTTTCACAAAGTTAACAACACGATAGACTCTTTAGGCATGATTTGTAAATAAAATACTTTCCTAATTACGGGTGCGCATTTATGTGACCCAAATCTTACTCTCGGCGAAACTGAAATACATTAAAGTCGCAGGCGTACTGGTTGCGGTGCGGCTCGAAATGTGTTTTCGTGACGTCGCAATTCTTCTAAAAATTAAAGCGGAATATAAGAGCACACAAATAACATATATAAAGAAATCAGATAGAAACAAAAAATTGCAGTTGAGCGACCGTGCTAAAACCATGGAATCCGGGAGTGCCTAACACCTTCTTCCGGGTTAACAGAGTTCCTTATCCAGTTTTCTAGTTTCGCGGACTATATTACAAAGTCATAAATTTCCTCGGTTCGGGATCAAACCGGTGACTTGGGACACCATTATCTTCCCAAGTGGCGACTCTGAATTAAATAAATTGATACCGTTTCGATTGTCCTTTAATTGGAAAAAACTCCCTCGCGCTCCCGCGGGTGCGTAAAAAGGAGGTGTGACACCCCCGGATCAAAATCTCACCTATCGTTCGGATTCGCCAAAATTTCAACATTCGGCATTTCAAGCCTAATTGAGCTAAGGACCTCCAAAATACATTCCGAATGCGCTCCCAACCCCGAAATCACCCAACGGAGCTAATGGAACCATCGGATTTCCGTTCCGAGATAGTCTTAACACTGTTCCGGCTACGGACCATTTTCCAACTTTAAAGCTCTCATTTAGGGACTAAGTGTCCCAAAATGCTCTAAATTTCAGAACCGACTCTCCTGGCAAACCACAATAGCAGAAAAGAACTTAGGGAAATAGTTAAATTGGGGATTGAGGCGAAATTTTCTAAAACGACTGGCCGGGTCGTTACACTCTGATATGATTAATACGTTTGATGTGCAAGAAGGAGATGACGCCATTTTAGAACTTGATGATGGAAACATCATATCTGATCAATTTCATCAAAATGTTGAAAAGGGACAAATTTACAAAGACAAGAACCTGCTGGCTCTCGTTATGAAACAATATGCCGTAAAGCAAAAGTGCCAATATCGGGTTCATAAATCATGCCCAAGAAGGTTCATCTGTATCTTTTCAATTAAAAAACTATGTGATATCTATATAGTATATAATTATGCTAAATCAGTATACTATGCGAGTTCGAAATTGTATTGGTTTATGTGTGTTTTTTATCAGTGATACCGACATAGTATACAAATATAATATCTCAGTATACTATACGAGTATATAAATGTATTGCTTTGTCTTTTTATTATCAGTAAAACATAATAACAATATAGTATATATGAATGCTAAATCAGTATACTATGTGAGTATAGCCTGTAGCTTGCGCATGTTCAAACTCTGATACTAGAGCCCCGGAATCCTCACTTTTTCCATCAATCAGAATTGAAAGTTTCTACGGATATAAGTATACCAACATAGTATACTATATGAATATATAATTGTATGGATTTTTGTGTATTTTTTATCAATAATACATGATACATAAATGTATTTGTATTATAAACAGGTATATCCTTGAATGTGTGGATGAAAGATGCACTTGGAAACTTAAAGCATCAAGCCTGCGAGCATCAAATCTTTTCAAAGTGACGGATTTCAATTCTGTCCACAGTTGTTTAACTGATAAAAGATTTTGTTCACAAAAACAAGCTGTCTCAGCTTTTGTTGCAGTTGTGGTACAAGATAAACTTGTTGACCCAAAAACCATATACACACCAACAGATATTCAAAGAGACATCCAAAAAGCATATGATATGGACTTGAGTTACATGCAAGCATGGAGATCAAAAGAAAAAGCAATGCAATTATTGAACACCAAGTGAGTCATACAAGAAAATGCCAACATATCTTTATATGCTAGAGTATGCTAACCCAGGATCAGTAACACGACTACACACTGAAGGAGATGGGAGCTTCTTGTATGCATTCATAGTTATATATGCATCGATTAGAGGATGGGTCTATTGTAGGCCAACAATTGTAGTTGATGGAAGTTTTTTAAAGTCAACATATAGAGGGACCATACTTACAGCTTCCACGCAAGACGCAGAGGGTAAGAATACAATCCAATTACATTCATTTAAAGAATTTTCCCACAGCACCTCAGGTTCAAATAAATCTGTCACAACCTGGGATAAAAGAACATCACCAAAAGATCTGGTATACAAGTATACCAACAGAGGACATTGTTGTTTTGCTACACACCTGCATCAAATATTATATGATACTTATATGGTATACAAGTATACCAACAGAGTATATAGATATTTTGCTACACACCTGCACCTACCTATAACTAGACTACTATATGTAATGCGAAATTAATATAGTGTGCTATAATTGATAATTTGTTCTTTGGGTTTACAGGACAAATTCTACCCCTAGCATATGCAATTGTTGATTCAGAAAATGATGCATCGTGGGAATGGTTCTTCGTGCAGTTTAGAGAAACCTATGGACAAAGAGAAGGAATGTGCATTGTATCAGATAGACATGACGCTATATGGAAAGCAACTTCAATTGTCTATCCAGAAGTCCCTCATTGTGCATGTATGTTCCATCTGTGGAACAACATAAAGACAAACTTCAGGAAGAGCCAAAAACTAATCAAAGAAGTATATTTTGCGTTAGCAAGAGCATACACTGTTGAAGAATTCAATAGGCATATGGCAGAGTTAGAAGCTATTGATAGCAGAGTGAAAACATACCTGATGGATGTTGGATATGATAAATGGTCCCGGGCGTATTCCAAGGCAAATAGAACCATGACCATGACATCGAATATTGCAGAATCAATAAATGCAGCAAACAAGCACGCAAGAGACCTCCCAGTTGTGAATTTACTTGACTTTATGGCAACATTAATTCAAAAATGGAATTACACCAATAGGAAGGATGCAATGGAATCATTCATGAAGATTGGTGCAAAGTATGAAAAAATATTGGCAGATAATACCATCTTATCACAGACGATGACGGTATGCATTTTCAAAATCATAAAAACACTGCATGTAGTGTATTTGTACTTTTTTACCTTACTTAGTGCACTAAACAACTGAATATTATTATTTAAAAAATACTATTACTTCATTTAGCTAATGACTTTTGTTAATTAAAATTATACTAGGTGTTGCCATCAACTGAATTATTACATTTAGTAATTGATGGCCAAACAAGAAATGTGGTGCGCCTACATGAAAGAAACTGCACTTGTGGGAGGTTTCAGCTAGACGATATTCCATGTCCACATGCAATGGCAGTTATACAAAAATTCCATATGGATTCATACAAGTATTGCTCGGATTACTACAGCATAGACTACCTGCTGAAAACATATGAGGTACCGGTAAATCCATTGCATGATGAAAGAACTTGGAAAATTCCAGAACATGTCTCTTCGCGGGTTGTATTGCCACCAAAAGGACAAATCAAACCAGGAAGACCTAAAAAGAAGAGAGGCATAGGATGTTGGGAAAGAAATACAGTTACATGTTCACAATGCGGGAGAAAAGGACACAACCGAAGAACATGCCGAAATATTCCAAAGAGAGATTGATATAATGCTTTAATGTTTTGATAGAACTCATATATCATAGAATCATAGCATTTCAATTGCAAAGAAATAAAATGCATTTCTTCCATTGGACATATATTTGGTATGATGATTCTTTGCGAAATTACTTGTTGGCAACAATTTTATATGGATACTTGTATTTTGAATAAGAATCAGTTTGTTCTCTGTTTTAGTATACAAAAGTGGGATGCATTTACATCTACTTGCTTCAAGAAAAAAAGATGCTAAAATATATATGTGATACCATAGTGGTATATCTGTATACCTTAATGGTATATTTGTATATCTTATTAGTATCAAAATATGGGCAGAAATAGAAGTGGTGCTGCAAATACAATATTTGTACATACTTTATTAATAAAATGGGCACGCTTTGCAGCTCATGTCTGTATTGAAGTATAATAAATTGAGAGTGATTTATATGCAGTTATTGTACATCATCAGGTACATTGATTTAATGTGATACCCAAATATTATATTTGTATACCTTGCCGGTATATAGTGGTATTGCACTAATATTCACATTAATATAATGTGATACCCAAATATTATATTTGTATACCTTGCTGGTATATAGTGGTATTGCACTAATATGGCTAAAAGAAAATATGCGCAGAAATACAAATGGTGCGCCAGATAGAACGCGATACACAAAATGCGTACGCTTTGGAACTCATGCCAGTACTTACATCTAGTTCATGCAGGAAAAAAGTTGAGTCAAATACAACGTGATACCCAAATGGTATACCAGTATGCCTGATTGGTATATAACTGTACTGCATTAATACACAATCTATACTAAAACTACAAATGAACATTAAATCTAAGAGTATCAACACATTTGAAAGCAGATCATTTAACTTCGTTTCATCTGCCCCTAATTTTCACTTGCAGAAGGTCATTTACTACTAATATTACCAAACTTCACCAAAAACTATTAAAATCTTGCAATGTTTTCATGATACTATTAACTAAAACAAAACAAAAACACCTATACTACTTCTTGCGTTTCTTTCCACGACTCTTTTTAGGTGCCACTGGAGCTTCAGATTCACTTGATTCACCATTTAACTGATTGTTCCTCCCATAGTGCCACAGCAGTATACCAAACCTAGCTCGAAGACCATCCACGTCAAAATTTTCAACAGTGATTGCAAGATCTTCAATAATATACTCAGCAAAGCAAGCAACATATACTCCGCAATCTCTGAAATAAAACAAATGAATAGAATATAAAAATCCAATAGAATTGAAATTTTAATATGAACGAGGAAAAGTAAAAAATAAAGTAACTATTCTTACGAATTTTGCTGTGTTGGCAGATTTGTAACCAGTTCAATCTCAAAAGGATCAGTCAAATTCTTTCCAATGTGCAGACCATTCTCTACTACAATGTCAGTTCTTTGGTTATAAAATTTAATACTAACTAGAAATAGGGGGATCAACACAGCATAAGCCTTTGCCACCTTTTGAATAGCTTTTTTGTGATTTCGACTACGTAGCGAGTCATATACATAAAAACATCTCTTGTGGAATGACACTGTAACGACCCGGCCCGTCGTTACGGGAATTTCCACCCCGTTACCTTACATTTTCATATGTTATGCTTTTAAAACAATATTAGAGTATATCGGGTGAGTTAGAGGTGATTTGGATTGAAAATGAAACAAATAGCATGTTTGAGGAAAGCTTGAATATGAAAAGTCAACCAAGAGTTGACTATTGAGTTAGAGTGCTCGGAATCGGATTCTAATGATTCGACTAGTTCCGGGGATCATTTATGACTTAGGAGAACAATCGGAATTGAATTCGGAGGTCCGGTGTAGTTTTAAGCTTGAATTGGCGAATGTTGAATTTTGGCGAAAACCGGATGGTAGGTGATATTTTGATCCGGGGTCGGAATGGAATTCCGACAATTTCTGTAGCTTCGTTATGTGATTTTGGATATGTCTGCAAATTTTCAGGTCATTCGGACATCGTTTGATCGGGTTTTGGATTGAATGTTAGTTTTGAAAGTTTTGAAGAAACTTAGGCTTGAATCCGTGGTTAATTGGTGATTTTGATGTTTAGTATGGTGTTTTTATGATTGGAACAAGTTCGTATCATGTTTTGGAGTATGTTGGTGGTTTTCGTTGGGGTCCCGGGAGTCTCGGGATGAATACGGGGGTCCAAACGGACCATTGTTGAAAGAAAAGAGAAAAATCTGGTTGCTGTCATAACCTCAGCAGACAATTGCTCTCCGCGATCGCGGGGATGGGGATGCGATCGCGTAGAGCTGGGAGATAAGGCATCGCGATCGCAGGGTAACAGTCGCGATCGCGTAGAGGTGAACGGGTGTTAATCGCGATCGCAGGCCAATATACGCGATCGCGTAGAAGAAGAAATGGGTCCAGGGAGAATGAGCTACGCGATCGCAGGAATGAAGGACGCGATCGCGTGAGGCAGGGTGACTGTGCATCGCGATCGCGTGAAGGAAGTCGCGATCGCGTGAGGCCGAGAATTTGAGCATCGCGATCGCGTGAGGAAGATCGCGATCGCGTAGAAGAACCTGTTCTGGCAGTGAACTTAAGTCCAGAAACAGAGAGTTACGGGTTTACACCCCCAAAACTCAATTTCAAGCCCTAGAGAGAAGAAAACTCGAGGAAATCACCGAGAAGTCATCGGGTATCGTCGGAGGTAAGATTCTTGACTCAAAAACATCAATTTATGGTAGTATTAACATCAATCTTCATGAAATTGGGTTGAAATCTTGAAGAAATGTGGCCTAAGTATTAAAAACGGGATTTTTGGATTTGGAGGGTCATTTGAACTCCGATTTCGATAAATTTTATATGCACGGACTCGTGGCGAGATAAGGATCGCGTTGGTACTAATTTCGGAATTTTCCGAGCAGTGGGGCCCGGGGTCGGGTTTTACCAACTTAGTGTAATTTTACGAATTTCATATAAATTGAAGTGGGTTATGATTCCTTGACCCGTAATTGATATAATTATTGTTATTTGACTAGATTCTACACACGAGGCAACGCAATTCAAAGGAAAAGGCATCGCGGACGATTCTACGACCGGCTAAAGGTGAGTAGTTTGTGTATATTGTAGCCTGAGGGTTCGAAACCCCGGCTTAGCACATTGTGACGCTAATAGGGCGTGGCTCGCACACCGTGGCAGGTGCGGGATTGATTGTGATTGGGGATTGAGACTTGGTCCATCCCGGAAAGTGAATAACATGTTGTTAGTGTTGGAAATACACCGTATTTGCTATATTTGTGGGCTGTAAGCCTTGTTTGGGGCCTTGTGCCGATCTGTAGCGTCCTTAGAGGACAGTATTTATGTGATAGCTATAATTGCTTAAATCACTGATCTCAGTCCTGGAAATTTGTAATCACGCTTTTGAAATGCTAAGTCACCGGCTTTTGCAAAATTAATAAAGTTAAAGTATTTTTCATAAATTATGAATTGAGAACTGGAAATAAGGAAAAATGAATTGTTTTGTGACTTAATTGCTTATTGTGGACTGAGTGTGGGATCGGGCTGCACGCCGCAGTAGTTGATATGAGGGTCGGGCTGCACGCCGCAGCGGTATTGCGCTTGGGCTGTAGGAGCCCCTCCGGAGTCTGTACACACCCCCAGTGAGCGCCGTCGACGTTAAATGGGATCGGGCTACACGCCGTAGCAGTTATGTGCATTGCATTGCATCTGTATTTGTTGAATTACTCTGTGGTAGCTGTATTGTATTGTTGTTGCTAGTTCGTAGGAGATTCGGACTGTAGTGTAGCTTCATATTGTGGTATTTTGTGGATTTCTTATCTTCAGCTGCTTTTATATATTTATTACTCACTGAGTACTTAGTACTCACCCCTACTCCCTGCACCTTTTGTGTGCAGACTCAGGTACACAGGAGCAGTAGACGGACATTTCCAGCGTTTACATTGCCACATCGAGTTGCCGAGGTAGCTGCCTACGTTCGCAGAGCCTAGCTTCTCCTCTCATTCCAGTTGTTATTGTATATTTTGTATTCGGACTTGAGTACTTCTATATCGTACTCTCTATTTCCTGTTGGTTTTGCTAGAGGCTCTAGACTTGTGACTCCGGATCTTTGGGAGTGTCAGTACTTTCGTTCAGTATTAATATTATTGGAGTTCTTAAACTCATTTATTCTTTTTGGGCTGTCCATTTGGGGACCGGTATTGTGTTATAATTAAATCGTTTGTTTGGCTGGCCTAGCTTGATTGTTGGGCGCCATCACGAATGGATTTGGGTCTTGACAAGTTGGTATCAGAGCTCTAGGTTATTAGGACTCGCGAGTCATGAGCCGGTTTAGTAGGCTTTCGTAGATCGGTACGTAGACGTCCGTATCTATCTTCGAAGGGCTACAGAGACTTTAGGAAAAACCTCATTTTCTTGAATTCATATCGTGCGATTTGTGTTATCATGAAACTAAATTTTTCCATATTCTATTCTCTCGCAGATGGCGAGAACACGAGCTAACGGACGTGGCGGACGACCACCATTGGCACCCGGAGGCCGTGGTCGTGGTAGAGGTAGGGCAGCAGTGCCAGTGCCTGCTGACCCACCAGCTGACCAGACTCAAGGTCAGATTCCTACACCAGTGGCCCAAACTCAGGACACCGGCAGTGCCTATTGTGATACCGGGTCTTCAGGAGACCTTGGCTCAGATATTATCAGTGTGCACATGATTGGCACAAGTAGTTGCTGCTACTGCTGCAGTATCATCTTCACAGGCAGGGGGAGGGAATCAGACCCCCGTGGCTCACACACCCGAGCCAGTTCAGCCAGTTGCGCCCGTTGCACCAGCTCCTGCATATGTGGTTCCGGTTATGCCCGACGATGAGCAGCGTCGTTTGGAGAGATTTGAGAGGTTACAGCCTCCGACATTTAGTGGAGCCGAGGGCGAGGATGCCCAGGGTTTTCTTGACAGATGTCGGCGTATGCTTCGCACCGCGGGTATTCTAGAGTCCAGCGGTGTTTCATTCGCTACTTTCCAGTTCACAGGTGCAGCTTTCCGGTGGTGGGAGGATTTTGAGAGGCGTAGGCCCGCTGGGGCGGTGCCCCTCACTTGGCAGCGAGTTCTCCACGGTATTTTTGGAGAAGTACGTGCCTCGGTCTCGGAGAGAGGGGCTGCGACGTCGGTTCGAGTGGTTGAAGCGAGGAGAGATGACGGTTAATCGGTATGAGATGAGATTCACACGAGTGGCCCGTCATGCCATGTGGATGGTTCCTACCGACGGGGAGAGGATCCGGAGATTTATTGATGGACTTATTTATCCCATCCGCATATTGATGACCCGGGAGAGAGTTTCTACAGAGTTACCTTTGAGGAGGTGGTTGATGCGGCCCGTCACATTGAGACGGATCGCCGCGAGAGCGAGAGGAGAGAGAGGCTAAGAGGCCTCGTGGTACTGGCGGTTTCGGTGGTGCTCCGTCTAGGGGCCAATTTCAGCACAACAGAGGTCGCTCCTTCGGATCTCATCAGTCTGACGTACAGAGTCCGGTGGGGTTTCATCTCGATCGTGGTCGTCGAGGCCGGCAGGGTTATCGGGGTCGGCGGGGCCGCCGGCAGAGTCGGCCCGCACGCGAGTGCTCTTCCGGCTCGAGCTCGCTCCCGTTTCCTCGGCACAGGATTCATCGGTAGCGAGGGTCCTCGGCAGCCCCTTCTTCCATCTTCGGGCCGTTGTTTTGAGTGCGGTGATTTGGGCCATATCGGGAGAGAGTGTCCTCAGTGGCTTCGTAAGAGGTCACAGCGGAGGGATCGGCCTTCGTCTTCTACTCCTGTTTCTTCAGCGCCAGCACAGTCGGCTAGGACTGGTGGCCGGGTATCTAGAGGTCGCCCCAGAGGCGAGGATCGTACTGGTGGAGGCCAGGCTCGTTTCTATGCTCTTCCGGACAGGAAGGATGCTAGTGCCTCAGATGCGGTCATTTCAGGTATTATCTCAGTCTGCCATAGGGATGCTTCTGTCTTATTTGATCCCGGATCCACCTATTCTTATGTCTCTACTTACTTTGCACATCATTTGGGTATGACCCGTGGTATTCTTGCTTTGCCCGTACATGTGTCCACCCCGGTGGGGGATACTGTTGTTGTGGATCAGGTATATCGATCCTGTATTGTTACTATTGGGGGTCTGGAGACCCGAGTTGATTTATTACTACTGGGTATGGTAGATTTCGATGTTATCCTAGGCATGGATTGGCTATCTCCTTATCATGCAATTCTGGACTGTCATGCCAAGACAGTCACGTTAGCTATTCCGGGTAATCCGCGGATCGAGTGGCGTGGCTTGACTGATTATGTGTCCGACAGGGTGATTTCGTATATAAAAGCTCAACGAATGATTGGCAAGGGTTGTTTGTCTTATTTGGCCTTCATTAGAAATGTTGAGGCTGAGACACCCAGTCTTGATTCGGTCCCCATTGTGAGGGAGTTTCCGGATGTATTTCCAGCAGACCTGCCAGGCATGCCGCCTGATAGAGATATTGATTTTGGTATTGATTTGGTGCCGGGCACTCGGCCCATTTCTATTCCTCCTTATCGTATGGCACCAGCAGAGTTAAAAGAATTGAAGGAACAACTTCAGGAACTCTTAGATAAGGGTTTCATTCGTCCGAGTGTGTCACCTTGGGGTGCACCGGTGTTGTTCGTAAAGAAGAAAGATGGCACAATGAGAATGTGCATTGATTACAGGCAGCTGAACAAGGTAACAGTGAAGAATAAATACCCATTACCTCGTATTGAGGACCTATTTGATCAGCTACGGGGAGCTAGTGTATTTTCTAAGATTGATCTTCGATCGGGCTATCATCAATTGAAGATCAGGGACTCAGATATTATGAAGACAGCGTTCAGGACGCGATATGGGCACTACGAGTTCCTGGTGATGTCTTTCGGGTTGACTAATGCCCCAGCAGCATTCATGCACTTGATGAATAGTGTATTTCGGCCGTACCTTGATTCTTTTGTGATTGTGTTTATTGATGATATCTTGGTATACTCACGCAGCCAGGAGGAGCATGCACAGCATTTGAGAGTGGCATTGCAGAGGTTGAGGGAAGAGAAGCTTTATGCAAAATTCTCTAAGTGTGAGTTCTGGCTTGATACTGTGGGTTTTCTGGGACATATAGTGTCCAGTGATGGCATTCGGGTTGATCCGCAGAAGGTTGAGGCAGTGCAGAATTGGCCCAGACCTTCCTCAGCTACAGAGATTCGTAGTTTTCTCGGTTTGGCAGGTTATTACCGTCGGTTTGTTCAGGATTTCTCATCTATTGCTTCACCGTTGACTAAGCTGACACAGAAGAATGCTCCATTTGTGTGGTCTGATGAATGTGAAGAGAGCTTTCCGAAGCTCAAGGAGGCTTTGACCACAGCTCCAGTACTTGTGTTACCATCGGCCTCAGAGTCATATACGGTGTATTGTGATGCTTCTAGAGTTGGACTCGGTTGTGTGTTGATGCAGGAGGGTAGAGTTATTGCATATGCTTCTCGTCGGCTAAAGCCCCACGAGAAGAACTACCCTGTTCATGATTTGGAGTTAGCTGCTATTGTTCATGCCTTGAAGATTTGGAGGCATTATCTATATGGTGTATCTTGTGATGTATATACGGACCACCGCAGCCTTCAGCATTTGTTTAAGCAAAAAGATCTAAATTTGAGGCAGCGGAGATGGCTTGAATTGCTTAAAGATTATGATATTACTATCTTGTATCATCCCGGGAAAGCCAATGTAGTGGCTGATGCATTGAGCCGGAAGGCTATTAGTATGGGCAGTTTGGCGTATATTCCAGTTGGGGAGAGACCCCTAGCAGTTGATGTTCGGGCGTTAGCTAATCAGATGGTAAGGCTGGATATTTCTGAGCCCAGTCGGGTGATGGCTTATGTAGTAGCTCGATCTTCTCTATATGATCGTATTCGAGAGCGTCGGTATGATGATCCACACTTACTTGTCCTTAAGGACAGAGTTCAGCATGATGATGCTAGAGATGTCACTATTGATAGTGAGGGTGTATTGCGGATGCAGGGCCGGATATGTGTGCCCAATGTTGATGGCCTTCGTGAGTTGATATTAGAGGGTGCCCACAACTCACGGTATTCTATTCATCCAGGTGCCGTGAAGATGCATCAGGATTTGAGACAGCATTACTGGTGGAGAAAGATGAAGAAAGATATTGTGAATCATGTAGCACGATGCCTAAACTGTCAGCAGGTCAAGTGTGAAAATCAGAGACCTAGTGGTGTGTTCCAACGTATTGATATTCTCGAGTGGAAGTGGGAAATGATCACTATGGACTTTGTTAGTGGACTCCCTCGGACAGCGAGGAAGTTTGATTCAGTTTGGGTGGTGGTGGATAGGTTGACCAAGTCAGCTCACTTCATCCCAGTGTGTACTACCTATACCTCGGAGCGGTTGGCAGAGATATTCATCCGTGAGATAGTGAGATTGCATGGAGTTCCTATTTCCATTATATCGGACAGAGGTACCCAGTTCACATCTCAATTCTGGAGGACATTTCAGCGAGAGTTGGGTTCACAGGTAGAGCTGAGCACAGCATTTCATCCACAGACGGATGGGCAGTCTGAGCGTACTATTCGGATATTGGAGGACATGTTGCGTGCTTGTGTCATTGATTTTGGTGGTTCATGGGCTGATTATTTGCCTTTGGCGGAGTTTGCTTACAATAATAGCTATCAGTCCAGCATTCGGATGGCACCGTATGAAGCTTTATATGGGAGGCGGTGTAGGTCTCCAGTTGGTTGGTTCGAGCCCGGCGAGGCTAGGTTGTTAGGGACAGAGTTAGTCCAAGATGCCTTAGATAAGGTGAAGGTGATTCAGGAGAGACTTCGCACGGCTCAGTCGCGTCAGAAGAGTTATGCAGACCGGAAGGTCCGAGATGTGTCTTATTCAGTAGGTGAGAAGGTGTTGCTGAAAGTTTCGCCTATGAAGGGTGTTATGAGGTTTGGAAAGAAAGGGAAATTGAGCCCAAGGTTTATTGGACCTTTTGAGGTGCTTAGGAAAGTTGGGGAGGTGGCTTATATGCTTGCTTTGCCACCCAGTTTGTCGGGGGTTCACCCGGTGTTCCATGTATCTATGCTCCGGAAGTATGTTGGAGACCCGTCTCATGTGTTGGACTTCAGCACGATACAGCTAGATGAGGATTTGACTTATGATGTGGAACCAGTAGCTATTTTGGGTCGACAGGTTCGTAAGCTGAGATCTAAAAGGACATAGCTTCAGTGAAAGTGCAGTGGAGAGGTCGTCCAGTGGAGGAAGCAACTTGGGAGACCGAGCAGGAGATGCGGAGCAGATATCCTCACTTGTTTGATACTCCGGTATGTTTCTTAACCCGCTCGCGGACGAGCGTTTGTTTAAGTTGGGGAGAATGTAACGACCCGGCCCGTCGTTACGGGAATTTCCACCCCGTTACCTTACATTTTCATATGTTATGCTTTTAAAACAATATTAGAGTATATCGGGTGAGTTAGAGGTGATTTGGATTGAAAATGAAACAAATAGCATGTTTGAGGAAAGCTTGAATATGAAAAGTCAACCAAGAGTTGACTATTGAGTTAGAGTGCTCGGAATCGGATTCTAATGATTCGACTAGTTCCGGGGGATCATTTATGACTTAGGAGAACAATCGGAATTGAATTCGGAGGTCCGGTGTAGTTTTAAGCTTGAATTGGCGAATGTTGAATTTTGGCGAAACCGGATGGTAGGTGATATTTTGATCCGGGGGTCGGAATGGAATTCCGACAATTTCTGTAGCTTCGTTATGTGATTTTGGATATGTCTGCAAATTTTCAGGTCATTCGGACATCGTTTGATCGGGTTTTGGATTGAATGTTAGTTTTGAAAGTTTTGAAGAAACTTAGGCTTGAATCCGTGGTTAATTGGTGATTTTGATGTTTAGTATGGTGTTTTTATGATTGGAACAAGTTCGTATCATGTTTTGGAGTATGTTGGTGGTTTTCGTTGGGGTCCGGGGGGTCTCGGGATGAATACGGGGGTCCAAACGGACCATTGTTGAAAGAAAAGAGAAAAATCTGGTTGCTGTCATAACCTCAGCAGACAATTGCTCTCCGCGATCGCGGGGATGGGGATGCGATCGCGTAGAGCTGGGAGATAAGGCATCGCGATCGCAGGGTAACAGTCGCGATCGCGTAGAGGTGAACGGGTGTTAATCGCGATCGCAGGCCAATATACGCGATCGCGTAGAAGAAGAAATGGGTCCAGGGAGAATGAGCTACGCGATCGCAGGAATGAAGGACGCGATCGCGTGAGGCAGGGTGACTGTGCATCGCGATCGCGTGAAGGAAGTCGCGATCGCGTGAGGCCGAGAATTTGAGCATCGCGATCGCGTGAGGAAGATCGCGATCGCGTAGAAGAACCTGTTCTGGCAGTGAACTTAAGTCCAGAAACAGAGAGTTACGGGTTTACACCCCCAAAACTCAATTTCAAGCCCTAGAGAGAAGAAAACTCGAGAAAATCACTGAGAAGTCATCGGGTATCGTCGGAGGTAAGATTCTTGACTCAAAAACATCAATTTATGGTAGTATTAACATCAATCTTCATGAAATTGGGTTGAAATCTTGAAGAAATGTGGCCTAAGTATTAAAAACGGGATTTTTGGATTTGGAGGGTCATTTGAACTCCGATTTCGATAAATTTTATATGCACGGACTCGTGGCGAGATAAGGATCGCGTTGGTACTAATTTCGGAATTTTCCGAGCAGTGGGGCCCGGGGTCGGGTTTTACCAACTTAGTGTAATTTTACGAATTTCATATAAATTGAAGTGGGTTATGATTCCTTGACCCGTAATTGATATAATTATTGTTATTTGACTAGATTCTACACACGAGGCAACGCAATTCAAAGGAAAAGGCATCGCGGACGATTCTACGACCGGCTAAAGGTGAGTAGTTTGTGTATATTGTAGCCTGAGGGTTCGAAACCCCGGCTTAGCACATTGTGACGCTAATAGGGCGTGGCTCGCACACCGTGGCAGGTGCGGGATTGATTGTGATTGGGGATTGAGACTTGGTCCATCCCGGAAAGTGAATAACATGTTGTTAGTGTTGGAAATACACCGTATTTGCTATATTTGTGGGCTGTAAGCCTTGTTTGGGGCCTTGTGCCGATCTGTAGCGTCCTTAGAGGACAGTATTTATGTGATAGCTATAATTGCTTAAATCACTGATCTCAGTCCTGGAAATTTGTAATCACGCTTTTGAAATGCTAAGTCACCGGCTTTTGCAAAATTAATAAAGTTAAAGTATTTTTCATAAATTATGAATTGAGAACTGGAAATAAGGAAAAATGAATTGTTTTGTGACTTAATTGCTTATTGTGGATTGAGTGTGGGATCGGGGCTGCACGCCGCAATAGTTGATATGAGGGTCGGGCTGCACGCCGCAGCATTTGCGCTTGGGCTGTAGGAGCCCCTCCGGAGTCCGTACACACCCCAATGAGCGCCGTCGACGTTAAATGGGATCGGGCTACACGCCGTAGCGAGTTATGTGCATTGCATTGCATCCGTATTTGTTGAATTACTCTGTGGTATCTGTATTGTATTGTTGTTGCTAGTTCGTAGGAGATTCGGACTGTAGTGTAGCTTCATATTGTGGTATTTTGTGGATTTCTTACTCGTCGGCTACATGTATATATTTGTTACTCACTGAGTACTTAGTACTCACCCCTACTCCCTGCACCTTTTGTGTGCGGACTCAGGTACTCAGGAGCAGTAGACGGACATCTCCAGCGTTTACATTGTCACATCGAGTTGCTGAGGTAGCTGCCTACGTTCGCCGAGCCTAGCTTCTCCTCTCATTCCAGTTGTTCGTTTATATTTTGTATTCGGACTTGAGTACTTCTATATCGTACTCTCTATTTCCTGTTGGTTTTGCTAGAGGCTCTAGACTTGTGACTCCGGATCTTTGGGAGTGTCAGTACTTTCGTTCAGTATTAATATTATTGGAGTTCTTAAACTCATATATTCTTTTTGGGCTGTCCATTTGGGGACTGGTATTGTGTTATAATTAAATCGTTTGTTTGGCTACGTAGCGAGTCATATACATAAAAACATCTCTTGTGGAATGACACACACCCCAATATCCAATGCCAACTTTCTGCCAAATTAATTGGAAAAAGGACATGATCAACCTGGTGCCATGGAGTGTTGCAATGCATCCTAAATCCTTTCATGTACTTCATGATATCGTCTGATCTATCAATCAAATGATCTTGTTTCCCACCTTTTACAAATTCTTTGAAAACCCTTTGAATGATATTATTAAAAAGAGTATCTGTGGTTGTGACGTTGATTGGCATATTAATTCCATATTTCGCCTTCTTCCTAAGATAGTAGAATTTAATATTCAAGTGCTGCAAAAAAAAAAAAGAGGAAGAAAGTATGACTACCACTAATAATATGAATAAACGACTATAACAAAAAAATAAAATAAGAAGCAGTACACATACCGAACTAGAAAGCGGCCTGCCAGAATAGTTTAAAGTATGGAAAAACATCTTATCATCAATCTGTTCAACTCCAAAGTCAAAATAAGGCTCTAGCTTTTGATCAGCAGGTAAATACACTTCCCTGTTTCGCATAAAAGAAGATATGGATAAATTTAACAACAACATTAAGAAAAATAAAAACAAAATTACATGGAAACAAATACGCACTCTCCCAATTGCATGTTTGCTTCAACAAAGTTGGAGAAGGTAGTTGTAAGCTCAAAATTAACAGACTCTGAAATATCATTTACAAATAGAAATCTTCCTTTAATGACCTTCGAGGATCCCCCAACTGCACTAACACCAGATTTCCAGTCATTCATATACGGCGACTGTTTTACAGCTGCGGGGCGCCTTTTCCGTGTAAAAACTGGAGGAGTAGTTTCAACGTATGTTTGTATCTGGACAATACTTCTTGATACCGACTGATTAGGTTTAGACTTATTTACAACATTAGTTGTCAGTTCATTTTCTGGTTGATTTACATTACATTTCACTCCTTGTGTAATGGCAGCAATTTGATCAAGTTGAGAATCAGTATAGTCAAAATCAGAATCCAAGTAAAGATCAATCCCGTGTTGACATGGAGCTTAAATTAGAAAAATGCAAGTGAATAAATAAATATATAAAGTTAAGAAATTTAGAAGAAAAAAAAATGAAAAGTTATATATAGAAGACATTACCAGAAGACAAATTCACATTACTGCCACCAATATCCACTTGACCAGCACCATCAACACGACATGCTGAAATCATAAAAGCATTATCAACATAACTAATTAAATAAAAAATAAAAAACTATCAAGAAACTATCAGTTACATACTAACTACATAATTAATAATATCAACATCGTACCCTGTAGAGTAGTATTACACTCAATAACAACATCTGCTCGTGTCTGTATAGGTATTTCTGATGGCAGTGGAGCAGGACCTGACTTTTTGACATCATGAGATGATTGCTTATATGTTGCTTGTTGTGTAATGGCGGTGATTTGATCAATTGCAGATGCTGACAGATCAAAGATAGAATCAAAGCCAAAATCATGTTCATTTATGAAGCGGGCTGAAAAAAGATTTTTTTTTAAAAAGGTTAGTCAATTCACAAATACATAAAGTTAAATAAATAAATAAAGAACAAAAAAATGACATGTACAACAATTTACCAGAAGGCAAATCCTCATTAACTACGCCATAACTTGTTGTGGCGTTCTTCACATTGACACCAGTAGCACATCCATCTTGATCAACCCCAGCAAAACAAGATACTAAACATATAAAAGTACAATCAAGAGTACTATTTAAAAAAAAACAACAGAAAAAAAAATCAAACAAATTTGTGATTTACATACTAGAAGGTTCTTTGGGCGTGCTATCTCCAATAATTACAGGATCATTCCCAACGTGGTCACTTTCAAACTTGTCATAATCATTATACTTCTCACGAAAATCAGGATCATTATACTGTTGCTTATGCTGAAAATGAGAAACTAACATTTTTAGTATTATGTATATTACAAGAATAATATGTGCGCTAAGAGTGAAGAGTGGAATAGTATCGTATAAGCATATAGTGTATATTTGAACATAATACTATAGCATTATATTATATAAGAGATGAATACCGCTGAATTTCCATCTGGTTTCGTTGACTTCATTGATTCCTTACCAATAGCTGCAAGCACCTCCTCAAACTTGTTTTCTACAAAAAGCTTCAAAGTTTTTAACTCCTTCATTACCTCAGCATTGGTAGGTTGAGAATCACATCCAGTACTTTCAGGCATACTTTGTGTCTTTGGTAGTTGAGTGCCAAAAACATGAAAGCTATCGGGCTGGCTGGGCTGGCTGTCAGTGCACTTAACTTCAATGTCAAAGCTTAGACCACGCACATCAAATTGTTTCTTCTCATCATCAGTTGGGGTGATGTTCTTTAGCTGCAATTATTAAGCACGCTAGTTAGAAATAGAAATGATAATAAATATGAAAGAAAAAATATATATATTACCATACGATACCAATATAGTATACATGTATACCAACAGAGTATACCAGTGAACTGGGATATAGTATAATTAATACCATTATAGTATACATATATACAAGAGTATAAAACTGGGATATTGAAACAACTGTAACAAAACTACTGTACCAAATAATTAAAAGAGGCAATAAAACTATGAGAAAATTACCTGCTCGCGTTGCAAGCTACACATTCGCAAAGCAACTCGCTCATTCTGAATTTGACCCTTGACTGCCCAATTCAAAATTCTTGGAAGTTTGTTTCCAACATGATCAGCAAAGTGACCATCCAAACTTGGGCAGCATTCATACAACCAAGTCTGCAAAGTCAACGGAAAGCCACCAAGTCTATAAAAAGAAGGCTTATCTTGAAACTTGTTGGAACATGAGTCAATTGTAGCTCTATAAACATCTAAACCCCACGGATAATTATTAAAATCACCAGAATCAACCAAGTCAATGTAAGAGCGTGAAATCGCCTTTGTTTTCAGTTGAGAAAATAAGAAGTTGTTGACAAAATAGAGAACTGCAATCTTCAATGCATCATCATCTGTTTCCCATTTCTTCTTCTTAAAACAGTCTGCTAGTTGGACAAATGTAACGGATGCAGTCCCAAAATATTTTGAAATCAACATATTCTCCGATATGCTCTCTATACTTGTATCACCCTTACATTTCAACCCCGTAACAACTGCAAATTCATCCAAGCCAAACCTCAACCTAGAGTCATTAACTACAAACCGCATCTCGTTTTTCACCTCATGATGAACTTCTCTCATAAGCAAATGGTGCAGAACACGAATCTGAACAACCACTGATGGCATATCCAAAAAATATCCAAAGTATGTTCGCTTAAACATTCGAAGTTGCCTCTTTGATAAATTCGATTTCAATTGATCAATAACATGGCAGTTGGTATCCCAATCAACCTTTGGTTTATAATCCAAGTCAATAGGCACAAGGAAATCCCAACACTGGAAAAAATGTTCATATAAAATAATTTCAGAAATATAATTCACTTAAAATGAAACTAAACAAACTAAAAATATCACAACTACCATACGATACCAATACGACATATAATTAAACCAGCAGGGTATACAATTATATAGATATACTAGCAGGGTAAATTGTTGCACGGGGTTGTTCTAAAAACTGTTTATAACTATAAAAACTATCACATAACACACATACACTATGTCTATAGGCGCAAAACTTATATGGGAAACATAATGTGTGCCATTGCCACTGCAACAAAATACCAGTTACACAACAATCAGATAACCAAAAAATATGAAAAATAAAAGCAGCACTACATAATATACTATACGTTAAAAATCGGAAAAAACATAATTGTAAGATAACTACCTTTTTTGGCGCTACACCAATTTTCCTCTTCTTTAACTGAGAATCAGCGCTACAATCCACATCTACGGATTGAGTCTCAGTTTCAGGCACGGATTCATGTCGGCTTCCCCCTAACTCAGAATCCTCAATAACTTTTCCTTTTCCCTTATCAGTCACAGAAACACCTCCTATTACTGGTTCAGAATTTGTGTTCGGTACTGATAGGTAAGGAGTTTCATCGACTGACCCATTTTTGCCTTTTCCACCATCTAATTCTATATTTTCATTTGTGTTACGATTAAGTGGAGACTGAGAACCAGAAAACGAGGAAAAACTAGGTCCAGACATGGCAGAGACAACAGATTCACCAGCTAATTCTTTTGAAGAATGATAATGTCCAGAACGCCACCATCTACGTGCACAACTCTTCCGACCCATAGAGAAAACAACAACCCATATACATCCATTCACAAAAGTAAAAAGGAAAACATAAAAAACCCTTGATTTTGAAAACCCATATACATTGATTTTGAAATGTACTTCTGCCAAAATTAACCCAAAATTAGTTAATAGACGAAGATATTGAAAGGAATGGGAAAGGAAAAATTACAATTCGAAGAGATTGAACGGAATGTACTTCTGCGTTCTCAGGCTATGCAGTTATGGAAAGTTTACTGATAGAGATGGAAAGTTATGGAAAGCGTGAGTTGCAATGAGAGATATGCGTATATCGTGGGAGAGTGGGCTGGATAATTAGTTTGGGCCGCGTGAAATTAGAGATAGGTAATTAGTTTGGGGCGGCTGGGCAAAAACGATAAATAGTTTGGGATTGAGTAATAATGGGTAAATACTTTGGCCCTAATAGGTATAAACTATAATTTTCTCTACTATTTAAGTGGACCAAAGCAGAAGAAACATTTTAAAAGGACCAACAACTGTAATACATGGAAGTTGCTAAGGAATAATAGGACCCATGTCTTCTAAAGGGTCATATGGTAGAGATTAAAATTATTTCGACCCTCTTTCTGAGGAGAACCAAGCTTCCACTCACATGACCAAAGAAGAAATGGGTGAAACATCTCACACCCAATTCGATACAGATGATGAAGTTGAGCCACCCACATCGCAATTATTTTCTCTCTCAAAATCAGCTAAGGTAAGTGACTCAGAATCAGACTTCTCAACTCAGTCTTTGAATGACTTTCTTCCTCTCCCATGGCATGATCGACTAGATCTTACCATGGAAGTGATGGAAAAGCCAACCGATAGATCAAAGTGGATCAAAATTACATTAATACAAGCTTGCAAAGCTTTTGGTGTAAATGTGGCAGGTTCGAACATGACATCTTGGATATCATTTTAAGGATGGAGGAGAGAAGAAAGGCTCAACTACTGCTTCAACAAAAACAACAAGCTAAGTCAGTAGCAAACCCAAAAAGGGGAAGAATAAAAGGGAAGCACAACTTAAGAAACTGGCTTGGGGTCTTTAAGGTCAAAATCCTAAGCTGGAATGTTGAGGGCTTAAATGACAAGAATAAAAGAAGTACTTTGAAGTATTTGATTCGTAAATGAAGAGTAGACATCCTTTGTATTCAAGAAACTAAAATTGAGGATTGGAACAATTATCTATCCAGACAAATATGGGGAAACAGATGGGTATCATGGATTGAACTCAAGGCTTGGGGAAATAGGGGGGTCATTATTACGTGGGATAGAAGGTTGTGGCATTGTGTTGATACTCAATCAGGAGCCTTAATAACCTGCAAATTTGAGAGTTTAACTGAAGACTTCAAATGGGCTTACACGGGGGCATATGGTCCTCATACCAACCCGGAAAGGAAGGAATTTTGGCATGAATTGGCAGCAATCAGTGATTTATGGTCAGACCTATGGGCAATCGGTAGAGATTTTAACGCATGCAAATATGAAAGTGAAAGACTTAATTGCTCCAAAAGATCTAGGGCAATGATTGACTTCTCAAAAATTATATCGGAGCTGGGCTTGATTGATCCTACTCTTAATGGAGCACAATTCACATAGTCAAGAAGGGAGAACATTACACAAGCATCCAAAATTGATAGATTTTTGCATTCAACTGAATGGGGTGATTCATTTAAAGCAGTTGTGAGCACATGATTTTTGCACCAAGCAAATAATTCCAAAATTAAAATAAATATATTTTTGAGTGCAATTAATTGCTTTGTTTGAAATTGGTTATATTTTTTGTGTGTTTGAATAAGTAAAAATTAGAAAAAATCAAAAAAAATAGTAGTAATTAGTTTGTTAGTTTAGTTAACTAGCAAATTAGCAAAATAGCTTAAATAGGAGAAAATAAAGGGAAAAATAGCAGAAAAATTGCAAAAAAATATTAGGAAATTAGAGTAGGTAGTAAATTAGGATTTATAATTTTTCATAAAAGAAAAGAAAAAAAAAAGTATAAAAGAAAATACATAAAAATAATTGAAATACCAGAAAAATACAAAGTATGTTTGGTATAATAAACTGGGCCATTTTGGACTCAAATCGTTGGCCCAGTTCTTGAGCCCAAATCAGACCCGGTCCAGGCTTTAAATTGATTTGATCCCAGCCGTCCAACTTCATTGATCTAACGGCCGAGATATTTAGTGGAATTATTGGTTTAATTAATTGTGGGAGACTTGATCTTGACCGTCCGTGTGATTTAATCCAACGGCCAAACACTTTGGTCTCATAAGTGACGGAACGATGGCGTTTTAGTAACGCCCGTCCTCAGCCGTTGATCTCTCTTCAATGGACGGCTGAGATTATCTGGGACGTGTGGCCTATATAAAGGCCTTGTCTGAAGATGGCCGTCCATTTTGCCCAATTCAAAACCCTAATAGCGGCCGCCTCTCTCATCTTCTTCATCTCCTTCTTCAAACTCACAGAAGCCATGGCGGCCACCACTTCCTACGGTGGTCGCCGGCTCTTCTCATCCTTCCCCTCGTCTTCTCCTTCTTCATCTTCATCTTCTTCACCCAAAACCCAAAAAAAATACCTTGCTCTTCAAAACCCCGGTCACCGGAGTTACATCGGTGACCACCCAAACAATGAACCACCATCTAAAACTAATGCCGATCTCTTCATCTCTTCATGATCTATCCACTCATACCAATGACTACCCTCGAATCTTCCCGTATCACTTCGAATATCCCGAAAAGGGTCGTCGGAACCCTAACTCCGGCGACCCCAAAATCAAAACCACCCCAAGACCTTATCTTTTACACCCCTTAAAACACCCCTGTAACTCAAACCTCAAAAGGCTTAGCCTTTAAGCCTTGAAAGAAGAAACAGAAAAGGAAAAAGAGAAAAGAATCTGGGAATGAATAAAAAAAAAGAAACAAGAAGAAAGGTCTGGAGAGTCTGAAGGATTAGGAAAAATAGAGGAAAAGAAAGAGATTGGGAAGCTCGGGGGACCGGCCCCGCAAGCTAAGTCCCCGACCCTATGTGCTTTCTCTGTGTTATTTACTTTCTTTGCTTCTTTGTATTTTCTTTTACTTGTTTGATTCATGTATTTGATTTCTTTGCCCTTCTGTTCATTTTCTCTTGTCTTTTATCTTATGTTTCTGTGTGTTCTGTAGATTCTCTACATCTCATGTTTCGTCTGTTAGTTTAGGATTTTAACTTGTTCATATATCATATCTTGTTCCTATTCGTCTGTTTATCCTCTCTTGTTTCATATCTTTAATCTTGCATGTTTTTCTGTTTCTTTTATATATTTGTTCTTCTGTTCGTTGATTTCAAATTATGTTCTGTTCCTGATAAGTCAAATGTTACCTTGATTGTCATCTCTTCATCATCTTGTGAACCACATGGTCTTTGGCTCTTATAGTATAACTTCTGTCACGCATGCTTAGTTTTGAGATTAGCTTAACCCTTGTTTTCTTTCATCTTTCAAGTTGATGTACTGGCTGTTAGTTCCTAATTCATATTGAAAAGCATTCTTCACATGTTTAGTTTAGTTATCTTCTTCTTCTTCTGTTAGTAGTAAGATTCCTCATCTTGTTGGATCTTGATATTCCTTCCGTTGTGTTGCATGTCTAGTTCTAGTACAAGTTTAGCTTCTTGATTCTCATTCTGTGCCGACTTTATATTAGGATATCTTTTGATAGCTTTCAATAGTTTGGATGTTCTTCTATTCTGTCTCTTTGCATGCTTAGTTTTAGTGCTAGGATTAGTCGTTTTGCTCCCTACTCCCTCTCACTAAGTTATTTTGATTTACCTTTGTCCACTTCCCTAATCTTACTGTTTCTATTCATTTCATAATTAAAACCAAGGCTTTTCTTTAATGATTGATACCATCTTTTGTGTGCTTTCAATCTGCTAACAGAAGCATGCTAATCTAATTCTGCCTTCCTTTATGTTACTAGGAATGATAGATTTAGAGATCTTTCTTCACTGTCTCTCCATGATTTTTCTACTCCTTATCTTCATATTATCTGTCTCATGTTGAAGTCCATTGTCTTTATGAATCATGTTTTATCTCTTGTTTTGTGGGATTTAGTTTCCATGTGTCTATGCCCATGAACCCTAAATGTTTGAATTTCTCAGTGTCTCATTTGACATGAATTGATTATGACTAAGCCCGATTGATGTTAGTTTGACATGTTGCTACATGAGTTGAAGTTATGTGAGTTGATTAGTTGAGGTTCAACACTATCAAACCCTTTTTCTGAGTTTTAATTAATCAATGAACATTATTTAGCTTTATGTGGTTATGTGTGCAATTGTATGTTAAAATGGCTAAGTTTGCAATAGTTACATGTTAAGTGTGAACACTGATAATGTCTATCATGCTTAGGAAGATTGGTTATAGTTGTTAGTACTAGTTCCATGAAAGTGGCTAGTTTTGAAATAGGACAAAACACTGAAAATGCATAAATAGGCTACAAGTTTAATAATTGGCCTAAGAATGGTCAACCTTGCAAAGGGTTGACCAATTCCGTGAGCCCTAACACACAGCTCACTGTTTAACAGTGGCTGGTTGTGCAAAGGGCTATGTCTGCAAATGCAGACTAGCCCAGGCTCTATATTGAGCCCCGAACAGCAAAGTGGCCAAACCTGTAAAGGTTTTGGGCCTAGCTGTTCAGTATATGGCTTTAATAGCCCAAGCTAAGTCTCAACTTGAGACTGGCTAACTTTTAAATAGGTTAAACATAATAACAAAAACAGGCTATGCCTGCAATTAGCTTTAATTAAGAATAAATTGGTCTTAATTGACTGAAATTAGTTTAAAAGGGGTTAAAATTGAAATAGTTTTAGAAATAAATCTGGCCAGCCCTTAAATACTAATGCCAGGGCTGGCCATTAGTTAAATAGGTGCAAAATTAGTTGAAGTATGCCCTAGGCAAAGCTAGTAAATCAGCAGTGCCCTTAGGGGCACAATTGGGAATTGAAAAGGTAAATTAGTAACTAGTAAGAACTTAGGAGGGTAATAGGGACATTTATACTCCTGATTTCTGCAATTCTGCAGAGATTTAGGGGTATAACGGTCTCCTAAAAATGGGAAATCTGTAAAAATCTCAAACCCCTAAGGTTATACTAGTAAAAGGCCATAAAAGAGAATCTTTAGAACCTTCCAGCACATGCTGGAAGGGTTTTAGTAACTGAAAATGGGACTAAAGTGTAGAATGGGCAATTTTAGGAGGGGGAAGTGGGATTAAGCCCATTACTTCCTCCCCAAGCCTTCAGCCCTAAAAGGTTAGCTATAAATATCTCAAAAAGGGGCTGAAATGAAGGGGATTCCACAATGGCGACTCTGCTGGGGACCCAACCCTGAATTTCGATTTCGGGGTTTAAGAACTCGAGCTCCTTAGAACTGCCGTTCGCATTTTTATTTGACTTCATTATATGATTTGAATAACATGCTATGTGCTTTATCGCTTTGATATTATGTGGATTGTATATAAAATTGTGCCGAAAACCCTTCTCTCTTCTCCCCCGGGGATGTGCTTACTGGTTGAGACTCCCCTTTCTGTTAAAGTCACCTTAAATTAAGAAAATAGAGGCCGGATAAGTTACAAAGCCGATTGACTCCGCGGGTCACCGGTACGTAGCCCCTCCTCGATTCGAGTTGTCCGCTCGGGTACACGGTCTAGCAATCCATGAAACCGTAAGATTTTGAACATAGGTCTAGGACGATTATTTGCATCATATTTGACTTAGGGGACCCAACATAGGGGTTGGGTCCGTCTAGGATAGGTGACCCGGTATTGAAAAGACCGAGCATGCTATGTGTTGCATTTTATTGTCCTTGATCGTTATGCGGACCGGCGAAAATCCCGAGATTGGAAAGTTGTTGAAAAAGGGAAAAGAGAGAGAGGAAAATAATGATTTTTAGAAAATAGGTACATGGAAGAATTTGAAATTTGAAAAAAATAGGTGGAACATTTTCTGAAATAATTGGTCAAATAATCTGACCGGACTACGCAGGTTTGATTCTCACCGTTAGGTGGGATACGTAGGCAACCCTTAAACGGGTCCAACCACATTTTTAGAAAAAAGACCAAAAAGATTTTCTTTTCAAATAATCGAGGTGATCGCTATTTTTGGAAATGGCCGAATGTTCCGAAAGGACAACGGAAGGCTGTTTTTGCAAAAAATGGCCACTTCGAAAAATATTTTCCTTTTCTTTCATTCGAAAATTGAAAACTTGCATTGAAAAAATTTTTTCCTTTTCTAAATAAAATCACCTTAATAAATGTGCAGGACGAGCACGATGATGAATGAACAATTTTCTCTAAATAAAATCCCTTTGGAGTTGAGGTTATGGTGGCAGGACATGGGATCCGATGGTCAAGACTGGGTCAAAAAGTACTTGAAGGGCCTTACGGGGTTACTTGAAATAGTTCCTCGGGGTGATGTGATTAGAGCGTTGGTCTCGTTTTGGGATTCGGCACACAACGTATTTCATTTCCCAGATTTTGAGCTTACCCCTACTTTAGAGGAGATTGCCTTCTATATCGGGAAAACTGAGGTTCCGTTGAAAGGAAAATACCCGGTATCTCCGAGGATGGTGACAGTACATCGTTTCCTCGACTCTTTGAAAATCGCCCGGAATGTTCATAATGAAGATCTGGCCGATGGATTTTGTTCTTTAAGCTTCATCTACAACAGGTTTGGACACGTTGGGGGTTTCAACGACCCAACCAACAAATTATGCTGTAAGTCCAACCGGGCGAAATGGGAAGAACACCGGAGGTTCGCATTTTTGGTGGCATTTCTTGGAGTTGTTATATTCCCGAGGAAAGATGGTCATATCAATATAAAAGTCGCCGGGGTAGCTACCACACTGATAGTGCAAGAAAACTGTACTTTGGCCCCAATGATTGTTGCGGATATCTATCGAGCTCTGACCGCGTGCAAAGCGGGGGCTACTTTCTTCGAAGGGTGTAACTTGATCTTGCAAATCTGGCTAATTGAGCATCTGTGCCACCACCCTTCATTCTCGAGCTATGGTTCGGCCAATCGGACATGTTTGGAAGAGTTCAATACGAGGACAAAAGAAGTAAAGTTGCCCGAGGGAGTCCAAGGCTGGATTGTGTATCTTCGATCGCTAACTGACGGTCAAATTGATTGGACGTATGACTGGTTACCTCTTGATGAGGTGATATACATGCCAACGGAGGGATCACCGTTTTTGATCATGGGTTTGAAGAGTATACAGCCTTATGCTCCATACAGAGTTTTGCGACAGTTGGGTCGATGTCAGATTATTCCGAGGGATGGAGACCTCAGTGTGCAGGCCGTGGAGATTGGTCCAGACGGGCAATTCCCGGAAGCAAAAATCCGGCAAATCTGGAACGAATGCCAAAATCTGAAGATTGATACTTGTGTGCCGAATAGAGCAAAGGGGGAGATATCACCTGGATACTCCACCTGGTACCGACGAGGGGTTGAACATGAACGTCTTTCAAAGAGACCTCACTTGCAAGACCCGATAGAGCAATCCGAGGAAAATCTGAGATGGGCGGCCAAGGAAAAAGAATATAAGGCCAAAATCAGTCTGTTGGAAGATAAACTGAGAAATCTTCATTTCGAAAGCGGCTTACAAGCAGCATCCGATGAAGTGGAAAAGAAACAGCTGAAAAAGAAAATGATATGTTGAAGGCTCAAATAGCTCAAATGAAAATTGCATCCGAGACTCCAGTTCGTTCAGCCCGCAATGAAAAGTTAATTGAGATTCTCCGGCGGAAAGTAAACGACTATGGCTTCGATTTGGATGTAGCTGAAAAAGAGTTAGCCAAGGCTCGGAAGCAAATGGACAAAGACGCCGAGGAAAGAGCCAAGTTAGTCCAACAGCTACAAAGCAAGCACGATGTTGAAATAGCTCAGCTTAGAAAGAAAATGATCTCAGCCACGGCCAAGAGCAACAAGATTATCAAAGATCTTGAGGAAGAAAGATAATATTGCTACACGACCATGGCTAGATTAAAATTGGAGCTACAACAGGTGCAAAAGGACAACCAACATGTCTTGGACGCTCGCAATCAGCAAATAAGCCGTCTATTGCAAGAAAAAGGGGTCATCAGAGAAAAGATTGTTCGCATCGCCCAGTATATCACCCGAAAGACTCAGCTTTGTGAAGATATGACTCGGAGAACTTTTGTTTCTGCAGTGAAGTATTTTGTACAACAAGTCATGGCCGACCTGGATAGGCTTCAAAGGGGTTTAGCATATAGGCCCGCGGCAAGGCCGAACGATGCCTCGCGGGCACTAGGTGCATTAATGTACTCTTAGGTCATGCATCGTCTTTTATTCTATTTTTCTTTTTCTTAAACATCGCTTTGTAATCAAGGTTTTGAATTATCAATGAGAAAACAAAGTGTTGTTACCAATTCTTTTACTTTGTGTCATTTCTTTTATATCCGCTAGGCAAATAAATAGGAGCGTAATCATGAAAACGACCATGAAAAAAGAAAGAAAAAGCAAGAAAAGGAAAAGAAAAGAAAAAAAAAAAAAAAAGAGAGCAAGAAAAGAGAAAAAGCAAGGAAAAGAGAAAAAGCAAAAAAGAAAAGAAGAAAAGAGAGAAAGAAAACAAAAGAGCGGAAAAGAAAAGATGATTGAAGTGAGCAGTGGCCGGGATGATGCATAACGACTCGAGCAAATGTGTTTATTTTTAAGTCGTTACATCTTATTCATGCGCTAACAACTAACGAGTGTTGATGTTTGTGAGTCCAGATTTTCTAGGCAACTGGCATACTGGCTACCCACTCATACAACACCAGATCCAAAAAGATGACAAAGGCTGTATCCCAGGAGATCGAGGCAACCATTGTAGACCCTGCTCACGAAGAAGAGATCGTGGACGTGGCAGGGATGAAAAAAGAAATGTACAAGTTAAGACAACAGATGGCTGAAATGTACCAGGCTTGGTCGAGAGGTCAACCACTACCAGCCTACCCTGCTAACCCTGCATATGTCCCTCCAGCCAATCCTAACCCCGAGCCACCAACACCGAACTCATCATCCACCTACCCCGATTACCCTCACTACTATGCTTCCACCTCCCAAATGCCACCACCTCCAACCAAGCAAACACCACCTCAGGTTCCACAAGTTGCTCCTGTATATGTGGCACCTCCGCCCGCTGTTATCCACAAATCCTCTAGCGAACCAATGTTTCATATTCAGGATTCTCACTACTACCCCCCGGAGCCTACCTTCAGACAACACGAGTCTCACGCTCCCATGATAGAAGCTAGTGCCGGGCAGGAGGAGATGGCTCGAAAGGTGAAGAGTCTCGAGAACGCTTTTCGCAATATGCAAGGGCTGGGAGGGCAAGTAAGTGTAGCCTACAAAGACCTGTGTTTGTTCCCTGAGGTGCAGCTTCCTGCAGGATTTAAGTTGCCCAAGTTCGACATGTACAACGGACATGGGGATCCTGTAGCTCATCTAAGAGGATATTGTAGTAAGATGAGAGGCGCGGGAGGAAGAGATGAATTGTTAATGGCGTACTTCAGCCAAAGTCTAAGCGGATCAGCCCTGGAATGGTATACCCGACAGGACCACACAAGATGGTTCGTTTGGGATGACTTAGCGCAAGCTTTCGCTAGTCACTTTCAGTACAATTTGGAGATCATACCCGACAGGTTATCCCTTACCAAGCTGGAGAAAAAGCCAGGAGAGAGCTTTAGAGAATACGGTTTTAGATGGAGGGAACAGGCCGCTAGAGTGGATCCGCCAATGAAAGAGGGAGAGATGGTGGACTGTTTTTTGCAAGCTTTGGAGCCAACGTACTACGACCATCTAGTGTCTGCAATCGGGAAAAGTTTCAACGAAGTTGTGAAAATGGGAAGTTTTGTAGAAGAGGGTTTGAAGACAAACAAGATTATGAGTTTTTCGGCTATCAAAGCCACCAACCAAGCCATACAGAATGGAAGTGGAGGAGTGATGGGAAAAAAGAAGAAAGAAGAAGTATCAACCATTGAAAGCAGGTCCTGGAGTCGCAACCCCCATTATAACCCACCCAGACCTTACCGCCAACACCCACCAAGCCCGACAAATCCATATAATCCACCATCATCCTACCCACCAAATCCCTACAACACACCAAGCCCATATAACCCACCACCACCACCATACCCACCAACTGGCCCACATTACCATCACCCTCAAACCCAAGCTTACCCACCACCATCACCCCACGTGTGGAGAGCTCAAGCTCCACACAATGTGTACCATGCCCAAAACACATACTCAACCCATAAACCTTACCGCAACCAGAATAGACCCAGGCCAGATGCTGATTGGAGAAACAAAGCAGGAAGGACATTCACTCCTCTCGGAGAATCATATGCCAGTCTTTTCCACAGGTTGAAAGAATTGGGGATGTTGAGCCCAATCGCACCAAAAAATCCAAATCCTCCCCCAAAGAACCTTAATACTTCTGTCAGATGTGAATATTGTTCAGGAACGGTGGGTCATGATACTGAGAAATGCTGGCAACTAAAGAATGCCATTCAAGATCTTATCGATGAGAGGAGGATTGAAGTGCAGGCCCCAGAAACCCCAAACATTACCCAGAATCCATTGCCGAATCACCACGAAACGAATATGATAGAACTGGTGCAGGGTGATGGCAATCAAAAACCATCTCAGGCCGTTATGATGATAAAGTCGAGTGACAAGTTAGAGAAAGAGATTGTGAAAGAGGAAGCAATTGTTGAGAAACCAAAGCCGGTAGTGATGGGAAGTCTAAAAGTGGTAGTGCCAGGTGCAAAGACAACTGTGACTGTGAAGGGTGCAAGTGCAGAGCCAGTGATCATAAAACCAGTAGTGCAAATGCCAGTGGTAAGTACCAGGACTGTGCCTTGGAACTATAACAAGGTAACAGTAGTTTACAAGGGAAGAGAGATTTCTGGTGAAATTAATGAAACGCATGGACTCACACGATCCGGAAGGTGTTTTGCTCCAGAGGAACTGAGAAAGATGAAAGCGATGAAAGAAAGTCAATTGAAAAAGCCAGTGTCGGAGGAGGAAGCAGAGGAATTTCTTAAGAAAATGAAGTCGCAAGAGTACTCGGTGGTGGAACAGTTAAGAAAGACCCCGGCCCAAATTTCTTTGTTATCTTTGTTGATACATTCAGAAGAGCACCGGAAGGCTCTTATGAAAATTCTAAATGAAGCTCACGTTCCGGAGAAGATTTCAGTGTGTCACTTGGAGAAGATCACGAGTAAAATTTTCGAGTCTAACAGGATCACCTTTTCTGATAAGGAGCTGCCGGTGGAAGGAACTGAACACAATAAAGCATTGTACCTCACAGTAAAGAGTGAAGAATCAGTCGTGACCAGGGTATTGATTGACAATGGATCGAGTGCGAATATTTGCCCGCTGTCAACCTTAGGGAAGCTGAACATTAGCCCGGACAGGATCCGGAGAAACAGTATCAATGTGAGAGGGTTTGACGGCGGAGGAAAGAACACGCTGGGAGATATTATTTTGGAAGTGACCATCGGTCCCGTTGATTTTACAATGGAGTTCCAGGTGCTTGATATTGCCGTATCATATAACTTGATGTTAGGTCGCCCCTGGATTCATGCAGCTAAGGCAGTACCATCTTCTCTACACCAGATGGTCAAGTTTGAATGGGAACAGCAAGAGATTGTTGTGCACGGAGAAGAAAATGCTTGTAATGTGGTAGCTCCTTTTGATGATACTAATGGTGATAGAGGTCCTTGGGTCTACCAAGTGACGGATGCTGTTGAGGTGAATAGAGTTGCTGAAGGAGAAAAGTTATCAACCCCGATGTTGGCACCAACTGCTATAATGGTGGCCAAAGAAATGCTGAAAAACGGATTTGCACCGGGGAAGGGGTTAGGTAAAACACTGCAGGGAGTCACTCAACCAGTTCAGCTTCCGGAGAATAAAGGTACATTCGGCTTAGGGTTTAAACCCACCTTTGCCGATATCCAAAGAGCCTCTAAAGCCAAGAAAAACTGGACCTTGCCCAAACCCTTACCCAAATTATCCGACATCTTTATCAGGCCTGGTACAAAACATCAACCATCTGCTGCAACAAAGTGCATTGAGACTCAACTTGATGAAGAAATGCTTGGTTTTAAGAAGTTGTTTTGGGAGGTGAATACGATTGAAGCAGGGGAAGGCACGAGCAACATGGACGTGCAATTTGTGGGGCCCAAAGTCACATTGAACAATTGGGAGGCTACTCCTTTCCTTATCAGAAAGGAGTCTTGGTAGTTAGCTCAAAATTTCATCATTGCTTCCCCTAAAGTTGTTATTTTCCCCATTCCCCTCATGAAAAAAAAAATCATCACCATGTATCCCGAACATTGTTCGTTTCTTCTTATTAATGAAATGCAGTTTTTCTTTTTTCTTCACTTTTGCCTTATTTTTTCTTTATTTTTCCTTTTGTACAGTTTTGCATGTGTTGATTCCAATGCCATGTCATGCGTGAAGGATTCTAGACCCAGTTATGACAATCACGCTACTATACAAGAGATTGAGGAAGATAGTGAGATAGAGTGTGAGGATGAGGAAGCCCTGGAGGAAATAAGTAAGGACATGAAACAATACGAGGAAAAACCCAAGCCGAATCCGAGTGATACGGAATCTGTAAACTTGGGGAGCGAAGATGATGTCCGAGAAACAAAGATTAGTGTGCATTTGGAGGCACCCCTCAGGGATGAATTGATAAGGTTGTTACATGAATTTAAGGACATCTTTGCCTGGTCCTATGATGACATGCCCGGGCTTAGCACAGATCTAGTGGTACACAAGTTGCCGATTTACTCGGAATGCCGGCCAGTGAAACAAAAGCTGAGAAAATTCAAAACGGACATTAGCGTGAAGATAAAAGAAGAGGTGAATAAGCAGTTCGAGGCAAAGGTCATAAGAGTTACCAAATACCCCACCTGGTTGGCAAATGTTGTGCCGGTCCCAAAGAAAGATGGCAAAACCAGAGTGTGTGTAGACTATAGAGACCTTAACAAAGCCAGTCCGAAGGATGACTTCCCATTGCCAAACATCCACATATTGATCGACAATTGAGCCAAGCATGAGATCGGTTCGTTTGTGGATTGTTATGCTGGTTATCACCAGATCCTGATGGACGAAGAAGATGCTGAGAAGACTGCCTTCATTACACCTTGGGGAACGTACTGTTACAGAGTAATGCCGTTTGGATTGAAGAATGCCGGGGCAACTTACATGAGGGCAATGACCACTATGTTTCATGATATGATGCATAGAGAAATTGAAGTATATGTGGACGATGTCATCATAAAGTCCGAAAACAACCTGATCACGTGAAGGATTTGAGGAAGTTTTTCCAGAGACTCCGGAGGTACAATCTAAAACTCAATCCGGCGAAGTGTGCTTTTGGAGTGCCCTCAGGGAAACTATTGGGGTTTATTGTGAGCCGGCGAGGTATTGAACTGGATCCGTCAAAGATCAAGGCTATTCAAAGTCTACCTCCGCCGAAGAACAAGAAGGAGGTCATGAGCTTATTAGGAAGGTTGAATTACATTAGTCGGTTTATCGCTCAGTTGACATCAATATGCGAGCCAATTTTCAAGCTGTTGAAGAAAGATGCTGCAGTGAAATGGACCGACGAATGTCAAGAAGCCTTCGACAAGATCAAAGAATATTTGGCCAATCCTCCGGTGTTAGTTCCTCCAGAACCAGGGCGTCCTCTGATTTTGTATTTGACGGTGCTAGATCACTCTTTCGGTTGTGTACTGGGTCAACATGATGAGACAGGCAAGAAAGAACAAGCCATCTACTACCTCAGCAAAAAGTTTACATCCTACGAGGTGAAGTATACCCAACTGGAAAGAACTTGTTGTGCATTGATTTGGGTAGCTCAGAAGCTAAAGCATTATTTGTCGGCATACACCACGTACTTGATATCACGATTGGATCCTCTCAAGTATATATTTCAGAAGCCTATGCCTACGGGAAGACTGGCCAAATGGCAGATTCTGCTCACAGAATTTGACATTGTTTATGTGACTCGTACGGCAATGAAGGCACAAGCTATTGCGGACCACTTAGCCGAGAATCCGGTGGATGATGAATATGAACCACTGAAAACATACTTTCCGGATGAAGAGGCAATGCTTGTCGAGGAGATGGAGCAAGAGGAAAGGCCAGGATGGAAAATGTACTTTGATGGAGCCGTCAACAGCAGGGGCGTTGGTATCGGAGCAGTACTCATTTCAAGTACGGGACAACACTATCCCGTCACAGCTCAGCTTCGATTTTTCTGTACCAACAATATGGCCGAATATGAGGCATGCATCTTGGGATTAAGGATGGCGATTGACATGGGTATTCAAGAGATTTTGGTCATGGGCGACTCGGATCTCTTGGTACACCAAATTCAGGGGGAATGGGAGACACGAGATTTAAAATTGATACCATATTGGTATCGTTTGCACGAGTTGTCTCAAAGATTCCAGTCTATAGAATTCAAGCATATCCCGAGAATGCACAATGAGATTGCAGATGCTTTGGCCACATTGTCCTCTATGTTACATCATCCGGACAAGACATACATAGATCCGCTCCAGATCCAAGTCCGAGATCAGAATGCTTATTGCTTCGTTATGGAAGAAGAGTCGGATGGAGAGCCGTGGTATCATGATATTAGAGAGTACTTGAAAGCTGGCAAATACCCGGAGCAAGCCACAGGAGACCAAAAGAGAGCCATCAGGCGTCTAGCCAATGGATTTTTCTTCAGTGGAGGAGTGGTATACAAAAGAACACCAGATCTGGGTTTATTGAGATGTGTGGACGCACAACAAGCAGAGGAAATTATGATTGAAGTACATGCTGGAGTATGCGGACCCCACATGAGCGGATATGTTTTAGCAAAGAAGATCTTGAGAGCTGGGTACTACTGGCTCACGATGGAGCGTGATTGTATCAGGTATGTAAAGAAATGCCATCAATGCCAGGTGCATGGGGATTTGATCCATTCTCCGCCTTATGAATTGCACACAATGTCAGCACCATGGCCCTTTGTTGCTTGGGGCATGGATGTCATCGGCCCAATAGATCCAGCCGCTTCTAACGGGCACAGGTTTATCCTGGTTGCAATTGATTATTTCACTAAGTGGGTCGAAGCTAAGACATTCAAGGCGGTGACGAAGAAAGCGGTGGTGGATTTTGTGCATGAGAATATCATATGCCGATTTGGAATCCCCAAAGTGATTATCACAGACAATGGAGCCAATTTAAACAGTCACCTCATGGCAGAAGTTTGTGAAAGGTTTAAGATCACGCACCGTAATTCCACACCTTACAGGCCGAAAGCAAATGGTGCAGTTGAAGCGGCAAATAAGAACATCAAGAAGATTCTCCGGAAAATGGTGGAGGGATCCAGGCAGTGGTATGAAAACTTACCCTTTGCTCTCATGGGTTACCGCACGACGGTACGTACTTCTATCGGAACCACACCTTATACCCTGGTGTATGGAACAGAGGCCGTTATACCCGCAGAAATAGAAATACCGTCATTGCGAATTATAGCCGAATCTGAGATAGATGACGATGAATGGGTAAAGGCCCGGTTAGAACAGTTGAATTTGATTGACGAGAAGAGATTGGCCGCGGTCTGCCATGGACAGTTGTATCAGCGGAGAATGGCCAGAGCATATAATAAGAAGGTACGACCTCGAAAGTTTGAAGTTGGACAATTGGTATTGAGGCGTATCTTACCACATTGGGCAGAGCCAAAAGGTAAGTTTGCACCGAATTGGCGAGGACCGTTCGTGGTATCACGGGTGTTGTCCAATGGAGCGTTATACTTAACTAATGTTGAAGGAAAGTGCGTAGAGACTGCTATCAATTCAGATGCGGTCAAAAGATACTATGTATGATTCCTTTTCAATTGTATGTTTTGTATTTTGTTGTGATTTTGGAATTGAAATGACGAAGGCATTTTATTCTCTATCCAAACACTTTATCCATTGTTAACCCCTTTGAGCCTTAATGAATGAATTCTTTCATATCCCTCTCTCGGAATCACTTTAATGCAATAAGATCGAAATTGCCCGAATGAAAAATGAAATGATGGAAAAATGAAAAGAAAAAGAAAAAAAAAAGGGAAAAAAAAAAAAAGAGGAAAGAGAAAAAAAAAAAAAAAAAAAAAAAAAAAAAAAAAAAAAAAAAAAAAAAAAAAAAAAAAAAAAAGAAAAAGACAAAAATCGGGAAAAAGTCAAAAAGAAATCCATCTAACTTAGGAAGTTGGATGAACTACGTCTGACTTGATCCCGAAAGGGTACATAGGCAGCCTCTCTGAGGTTCAGTCACAATAAAGAAAAAATCCAAAAATTCCCCACATATTGAAACTGGGCAGAAGTTATGTTTAATAATTCCGAGAGTTGTAAATATTTTTAACCCTCGTTGAAATTTTGAGCCTTTATATCTTTCTTTCTTAACCCACCCAAAAGCCACGTTACAGTCCAAAGAAAGACCTTCCTGATCAATTTTGAAATGATAACAAATACAACGAAGGAAGAGCGAAGCATCGGACAATACCCGTGGTAAGAAAACAAAATACAAAAGAAAAATGAGAAAAAATAAAAATGAGAGAGTCTCATCGGTGAAAACCTTAACCGGCACTGTGAGGCGATTGTGAGCTTGAGGAAAATAAAATGAGAGAGTCTCATCGGTGAAAACCTTAACCGGCACTGTGAGGCGACTGTGAGTTTGAGAGAAATAAAATGAGAGAGTCTCATCAGAGAAAACCTTAACCGGCACTGTGAGATGATGGTGAGGTTGAGAGAATAAATGAGAGAGTCTTATTGGTGAAAACCTTTCGAGGCACCGTAAGGCGATCGTGAGAACTATCAGAAAAGAGAAAAAAGCAACAAAAAAGAGTATCGGTTTGGGTCAAAGGCAATTCAGAGACAGAATAATGATTGGAACGAACTGGGTCAGAGTTTAAATACATGGCATGGTCAGCGGAATCAGCCGGCAAATACCCAGATAAGTTCTGACATCTCTCCGAAATACCCTTACCTTTCTTTCATTTTTCTGCATTTCATTGTTTACCCTTTTGAGAGCTAACTACCAGCTCCTGATAACGAAAGTTGAAATAACACTGGACTAGAAAGAATGGAAGATTGGGGAAAGGAATAAAGAAGCTTGGTAAACACAGCCAAAGAGAAAGAAAACCAAAACAAAAATGGAAAAAATGAGAAAATACAAAAGAGTCTGCAAGGGACAAGAAGTCGAAGCCATGCAACATGAAAGAGCAAAAACAAAGGAAACAACAAGAAGTGGGGACGGCAGATGCCAGTTGCCAGCAGCTTATATCTAATAAATTTTGTTTCATGCAGGAACAAATTGTCACTAATCACTTTGAAGTGAATGTGACCAATGTGGAAAATTTAAAAAAAAATACCAAAAAGAGAAAGTCTGTCGAATAAGTGGAGAAATTCACAGGCAAGAGATAAGTTGGTAAAAAGAAAATACCAAAAAGAGGAAGGTAACATCTTTTAGAATCTGCTCCCCGGTTCTCAGGCTGAGGGAATATTTCTTGCATCGCACGTTAAATTTCTGTTAGGCGCCCACCTTCAAATTCGGGAATACTTTTCTGCATTTGCATTGCATGTTTACATTCTGTTAGGCGCCCACCTTCAAATTCGGGAATATTTTCTGCATTCACATTGCACGTTTAAATTCTGTTAGGCGCCCACCTTCAAATTCGGGAATATTTTCTGCATTCGCATTGCACGTTTAATTTCTGTTAGGCGCCTACCTTCAAATTCGGGAATATTTTCTGCATTTGCATTGCACGTTTAAATTTCTGTTAGGCGCCCACCTTCAAATTCGGGAATATTTTCTGCATCGCATTGCACGTTTAAATTTCTGTTAGGCGCCCACCTTCAAATTCGGGAATATTTTCTGCATTCACATTGCACGTTTAAATTCTGTTAGGCGCCCACCTTCAAATTCGGGAATATTTTCTGCATTCGCATTGCACGTTTAATTTCTGTTAGGCGCCTACCTTCAAATTCGGGAATATTTTCTGCATTTGCATTGCACGTTTAAATTTCTGTTAGGCGCCCACCTTCAAATTCGGGAATATTTTCTGCATCGCATTGCACGTTTAAATTTCTGTTAGGCGCCCACCTTCAAATTCGGGAATATTTTCTGCATTCGCATTGCACGTTTAAATTTCTGTTAGGCGCCCACCTTCAAATTCGGGAATATTTTCTGCATTCGCATTGCACGTTTAAATTTCTGTTAGGCGCCCACCTTCAAATTCGGGAATATTTTCTGCATTCGCATTGCACGTTTAAATTTCCGTTAGGCGCCCACCTTCAAATTCGGGAATATTTTCTGCATTCGCATTGCACGTTTAAATTGCTGTTAGGCGCCCACCTTCAAATACGGGAATATTTTTCTGCATCCGCATTGCACGTTTAAATTTCTGTTAGGCGCCCACCTTCAAATACGGGAATATTTTCTGCATCGCATTGCACGTTTAAATTTCTGTTAGGCGCCCACCTTCAAATTTGGGAATATTTTCTGCGTTCGCATTGCACGTTTAAAATTCTGTTAGGCGCCCACCTTCAAATTCGGGAATACTTTCTGCATTTGCATTGCACGTTTAAATTTCTGTTAGGCGCCCACCTTCAAATTCGGGAATATTTTCTGCATCATCATGGTTTATAAGCCCACACTGGGGCAGAAAAAGAAGAAAAAAAGAGAGGTAGTTTATTGTTTTGTTTTTAGCAGGTTCAGCTCGGGATCAAGAAAACAAGAAAATCAACAAAAAAGAGAGTCATCAAGAAAACAAGAAAATCAACAAAAAGGAAGATTCTGCATCACCGGAAAGGGAAGAAGAGCAAAAGCTAGATTAGGAACAATTGTAATCGTAGCGTTATAGCTTGGAATAGTTTCTTCATTTTACATTTTACCCCTGGTGTAATAAGGAGTAGGTCAGTAAGTCATAACAGTGTCAATGCAACAGTAAAGTCTGGTAGTTTTAAACTACAAGACCTTCCCGAACTACACCGACCTGATTCTCGTTTAGCCCAGGATATGTAGGCAACCTCTGAGGCAGGGTGCGGTCAAAAGGTTTTTCAAAAATACTTCTCAGGGAATATGCCAGTGGGCAAAAATCTCTCATTACTTCTCACTTGTCTTTGCTTCCCGAGCAAAGAGGGGCAGCTGTGAGCACATGATTTTTGCACCAAGCAAATAATTCCAAAATTAAAATAAATATATTTTTGAGTGCAATTAATTGCTTTGTTTGAAATTGGTTATATTTTTTGTGTGTTTGAATAAGTAAAAATTAGAAAAAATCAAAAAAAAATAGTAGTAATTAGTTTGTTAGTTTAGTTAACTAGCAAATTAGCAAAATAGCTTAAATAGGAGAAAATAAAGGGAAAAATAGCAGAAAAATTGCAAAAAAATATTAGGAAATTAGAGTAGGTAGTAAATTAGGATTTATAATTTTTCATAAAAGAAAAGAAAAAAAAAGTATAAAAGAAAATACATAAAAATAATTGAAATACCAGAAAAATACAAAGTATGTTTGGTATAATAAACTGGGCCATTTTGGACTCAAATCGTTGGCCCAGTTCTTGAGCCCAAATCAGACCCGGTCCAGGCTTTAAATTGATTTGATCCCAGCCGTCCAACTTCATTGATCTAACGGCCGAGATATTTAGTGGAATTATTGGTTTAATTAATTGTGGGAGACTTGATCTTGACCGTCCGTGTGATTTAATCCAACGGCCAAACACTTTGGTCTCATAAGTGACGGAACGATGGCGTTTTAGTAACGCCCGTCCTCAGCCGTTGATCTCTCTTCAATGGACGGCTGAGATTATCTGGGACGTGTGGCCTATATAAAGGCCCTGTCTGAAGATGGCCGTCCATTTTGCCCAATTCAAAACCCTAATAGCGGCCGCCTCTCTCATCTTCTTCATCTCCTTCTTCAAACTCACAGAAGCCATGGCGGCCACCACTTCCTACGGTGGTCGCCGGCTCTTCTCATCCTTCCCCTCGTCTTCTCCTTCTTCATCTTCATCTTCTTCACCCAAAACCCAAAAAAAATACCTTGCTCTTCAAAACCCCGGTCACCGGAGTTACATCGGTGACCACCCAAACAATGAACCACCATCTAAAACTAATGCCGATCTCTTCATCTCTTCATGATCTATCCACTCATACCAATGACTACCCTCGAATCTTCCCGTATCACTTCGAATATCCCGAAAAGGGTCGTCGGAACCCTAACTCCGGCGACCCCAAAATCAAAACCACCCCAAGACCTTATCTTTTACACCCCTTAAAACACCCCTGTAACTCAAACCTCAAAAGGCTTAGCCTTTAAGCCTTGAAAGAAGAAACAGAAAAGGAAAAAGTGAAAAGAATCTGGGAATGAATAAAAAAAAAGAAACAAGAAGAAAGGTCTGGAGAGTCTGAAGGATTAGGAAAAATAGAGGAAAAGAAAGAGATTGGGAAGCTCGGGGGACCGGCCCCGCAAGCTAAGTCCCCGACCCTATGTGCTTTCTCTGTGTTATTTACTTTCTTTGCTTCTTTGTATTTTCTTTTACTTGTTTGATTCATGTATTTGATTTCTTTGCCCTTCTGTTCATTTTCTCTTGTCTTTTATCTTATGTTTCTGTGTGTTCTGTAGATTCTCTACATCTCATGTTTCGTCTGTTAGTTTAGGATTTTAACTTGTTCATATATCATATCTTGTTCCTATTCGTCTGTTTATCCTCTCTTGTTTCATATCTTTAATCTTGCATGTTTTTCTGTTTCTTTTATATATTTGTTCTTCTGTTCGTTGATTTCAAATTATGTTCTGTTCCTGATAAGTCAAATGTTACCTTGATTGTCATCTCTTCATCATCTTGTGAACCACATGGTCTTTGGCTCTTATAGTATAACTTCTGTCACGCATGCTTAGTTTTGAGATTAGCTTAACCCTTGTTTTCTTTCATCTTTCAAGTTGATGTACTGGCTGTTAGTTCCTAATTCATATTGAAAAGCATTCTTCACATGTTTAGTTTAGTTATCTTCTTCTTCTTCTGTTAGTAGTAAGATTCCTCATCTTGTTGGATCTTGATATTCCTTCCGTTGTGTTGCATGTCTAGTTCTAGTACAAGTTTAGCTTCTTGATTCTCATTCTGTGCCGACTTTATATTAGGATATCTTTTGATAGCTTTCAATAGTTTGGATGTTCTTCTATTCTGTCTCTTTACATGCTTAGTTTTAGTGCTAGGATTAGTCGTTTTGCTCCCTACTCCCTCTCACTAAGTTATTTTGATTTACCTTTGTCCACTTCCCTAATCTTACTGTTTCTATTCATTTCATAATTAAAACCAAGGCTTTTCTTTAATGATTGATACCATCTTTTGTGTGCTTTCAATCTGCTAACAGAAGCATGCTAATCTAATTCTGCCTTCCTTTATGTTACTAGGAATGATAGATTTAGAGATCTTTCTTCACTGTCTCTCCATGATTTTTCTACTCCTTATCTTCATATTATCTGTCTCATGTTGAAGTCCATTGTCTTTATGAATCATGTTTTATCTCTTGTTTTGTGGGATTTAGTTTCCATGTGTCTATGCCCATGAACCCTAAATGTTTGAATCTCTCAGTGTCTCATTTGACATGAATTGATCATGACTAAGCCTGATTGATGTTAGTTTGACATGTTGCTACATGAGTTGAAGTTATGTGAGTTGATTAGTTGAGGTTCAACACTATCAAACCCTTTTTCTGAGTTTTAATTAATCAATGAACATTATTTAGATTTATGTGGTTATGTGTGCAATTGTATGTTAAAATGGCTAAGTTTGCAATAGTTACATGTTAAGTGTGAACACTGATAATGTCTATCATGCTTAGGAAGATTGGTTATAGCTGTTAGTACTAGTTCCATGAAAATGGTTAGTTTTGAAATAGGACATAAACTGAAAATGAACAAAAATAGGCTACAAGTTTAATAATTGGCCTATGAATGGTCAACCTTGCAAAGGGTTGACCAATTCTGTGAGCCCTAACACACAGCTCACTGTTTAACAGTGGCTGGTTGTGCAAAGGGCTATGTCTGCAAATGCAGACTAGCCCAGGCTCTATATTGAGCCCTGAACAGCAAAGTGGCCAAACCTGTAAAGGTTTTGGGCCTAGCTGTTCAGTATATGGCTTTAATAGCCCAAGCTAAGTCTTAACTTGAGACTGGCTAACTTTTAAATAGGTTAAACATAATAACAAAAACAGGCTATGCCTGCAATTAGCTTTAATTAAGAATAAATTGGTCTTAATTGACTGAAATTAGTTTAAAAGGGGTTAAAATTGAAATAGTTTTAGAAATAAATCTGGCCAGCCCTTAAATACTAATGCCAGGGCTGGCCATTAGTTAAATAGGTGCAAAATTAGTTGAAGTCTGCCCTAGGCAAAGCTAGTAAATCAGCAGTGCCCTTAGGGGCACAATTGGGAATTGAAAAGGTAAATTAGTAACTAGTAAGAACTTAGGAGGGTAATAGGGACATTTATACTCCTGATTTCTGCAATTTTGCAGAGATTTAGGGGTATAATGGTCTCCTAAAAATGGGAAATCTGTAAAAATCTCAAACCCCTAAGGTTATACTAGTAAAAGGCCATAAAAGAGAATCTTTAGAACCTTCCAGCACATGCTGGAAGGGTTTTAGTAACTGAAAATGGGACTAAAGTGTAGAATGGGCAATTTTAGGAGGGGGAAGTGGGATTAAGCCCATTACTTCCTCCCCAAGCCTTCAGCCCTAAAAGGTTAGCTATAAATATCTCAAAAAGGGGCTGAAAAAGGGAGGTGTGACAGCAGTGAAGCAGCTAGCAATGCCTAGGGTAATTTCAGACCACATACCAATCCTCGTGGAAAGTGGAGACTGGGAACCGATACCATCTTACTTCAAGTTTGAAAATATGTGGCTACAAACTGAAGGGTTTATGGACATGATAAAGTAATGGTAGCAATCTATACAATCACTGGCTACCCAGACTATATTCTCATCCATAAGTTGAGATCCTTAAAGAAGAACTTAACAATTTGGAATAGAGAGGTGCATGGCAAGTTGGAAGACAGAAGGAACAAGACACTTGATGAGTTAAGACTCTTGGATCAAGTGACTGAACATAGGGTACATTCTCCAGGGGAAAAGCTGAGGACTTTGAATCTCAAATTGGAACTTCAACAAATTGCACTAGTTGAAGAAGTCTCTTGGAGACAAAAAGTCCTATAGGTTTCTCGTCTCTTCTAAAAGGCCTTAGTCGAGGAGATCCACTCTCTCCTTTTCTATTTATATTGGCAATGAAGGGTCTCTCGCAGATGCTAGGAAGGGCAAAGGAGCTTCAATGGATACAAGGTTTTCAAGTTAGGAGAATCTTGCAAATTCAGCCAATGTATCACACCTGTTATATGCAGATGACACATTGTCACGACCCCAAATCTGGTCGTGATGGCGCCCAGCACATTGCTAAGCCAGCCTGACCAATCAATAACAATAACGGAGCTAGAAGCTCTCTTTAGCCCATTTAAGCATATCAAATCCCGAAGCAATAATGATACATATAACGAAAACGGGGAACCAAGTCCCATAATACATCAACTCCCATAGACCGAAGGGTCAAGAGTCATGAGCCTCTACTGAACATGAGTGTATAAAGCTTTACAAGATACCAAGTGCGGAAAGAAAAGTCAATACAAAATCAAGAGACGATAAGAAGGAATATCGGGTCCTGCGGACTCTGCAGCTACCTCGAATATCCACAAATGTCGCCTCGCACAGCTACTGGATCACTGCTGAGAGGTACCTCGATCTGCACACAAGGTGCAGGGAGTAAAATGAGTACTGCCAGACTCAGTGGTAATAAACAAGGGTAAGACAGTGCAGATAAGAAATCCGCAATAAAGCACTATGTAAAGGTGTAATCGAATGCCCTGTCACAGAATCAATATCAAATGTACCTGTACCAATAAGTACCAGCAAAATAGTATAACGGCTAGCAGATGTAGCTAAATGCAATACAATGCATGATATGACCGCTACGGCGCGTAGCCCGATCCAATTTGGGTACCCGTGCTCACTGTGGGGGTTCAGACTCCAGAGGGGCTCCTACAGCCCAAGCACAATATCACTGCGGCGTGCAGTCCGATCCAACATATATACCGCTGCGGCGTGCATCCCGATCCACTACCAGTCAGCTAATATGCAAATACAGCCTCGCAAGCTCAAAAGTAGTTTTAAAAACCTTTTTATCATTCTCAGTTGGAAAGCAGTAATATCAAGTTCCAGAGATTGGAAATAGCATGATAACAGAAATAGCTACGGACTGGTAGTAACTAACATGTCAATATGATAAGACAATGATAACGATCCTCGTGGGATCCAATAACTAGCTCACGGCCCACAAGTATACTCAACCGCCCAAGAAGGGGGTTCCTCGGCTCAAGAGCGGCCAATATCACAATATATAGTATACAACCATCCGAGAAGGAGGTTCGACGGCTCAAGAATAGCCAATATCATAACACAGTGCCAACAAATCGGACTAAGCCATAGTCCCCAATCACAATCGACCCCGCACTCACAAGAAAGTACGTGTCTCGCTGCCATACAACGTCACAAAGTGGTATACCGGGGTTTCGAACCCGCTGGTCATCACCCGCATCTATTACTCACCTCAATACGGCACGACGACTACTCCCAATGCCCTTGCCATGAGAATCAAGCTCCGCACGCGTAGAATCTGATCAAATACAGTAGAAATACAACAAATTAGGCCAATGGGACGACACCCAATCAATACAACTCAATTTACATCAAATTTACCAAAGTTGTCAAAACCTGACTTTCGGTACACTTGTCGAAAAATTACAAAAGTCACATTTTCGGAATCCTCATCTCGATACGAGTCTAGGCATATAAAATTTACCAAAATCGGACTCCGTTTGCCCACTCAAATTAGTGTTTTTCTTAAATTTAGGCCTAGGGCTCAAACTCACCTTTAATCTTCCATTTACAGGGATTTAACCAAGGATTTCATGTTAAAATGATGTAATTAAGCCACAAAACTTACCTCCAACGAAACCCCGATGATTTCCCAGAAATCTCCCGTCAATTTCTTCTCTTGGAACTCAAAAATGGAGGTTTTGGGTATTAAACCCGCGACTGACCAGTTTTGGTTTTAACTTCACTGCCAGCCTATTTTCTTCATCGCGTTCGCGACGCCTCTCACGCGAACGCGATGCCCTTTTCCTCTTCTTCATCGCGAACACGGCACGCCCTCACGCGAACGCGATGTTCTGCTCAGCCCTCCCATCACGAATGCGACACCCAGTCACGCATTCGCGAAGCATAGATTTCCAACCGCCGGATTTTTCTTCTACGCGTTCGCGTCTCCACTCACGCGAACGCGATGACCAACCTTCCTAACCTACGCGAACGCGTTCCAACTCCACGCGAACGCGAAGCCTCCGATCCCGACCCTACGCGTTCGCGTCTAGACCATCGCGAACGCGATGTATACCCTTGCTGACCTTCGCGGACGCGTGCCCTTCATCGCGAACGCGAATTTAGCTGCTGTCTTAGGCCAAAAATGGTCCGTTTGGACCCCCGAATTCATCCCGAGTCTCCCGGGACCCCAACGAAAACTACCAACATACTCCATAACACGATTCAAACTTGTCCAATCATAAAAACACCATCCTAAACATCAAAATCACCAATTACGCACGAATTCAAGCCTAAGTTTCTTCAAAACTTCCCAAACTAACACTCGATCAAAACCCCGACCAAACGACGTCCGAATGACCTGAAATTTTGCAGGCACATCCAAAATCACACAACGGAACTACTGCAACTGTCGGAATTCCATTCCGACCCCCGGATCAAAATCTTACCTACCGTTCGGATTTCGCCAAAATTCAACCTTAGCTAATTCAATCCTATTTCTACACCGGACCTCCAAATTCAATTCCGATTGCTCCCCTAAGTCACAAATCACCTCCCAGAACTAACCGAATCATTAGAATCCGATTTCGAGCCCTCTAACCAAATAGTCAACTCCAGGTTGACTTTCCTTATTCAAGTTTCCTTCAAAAAGGCTATATGCCTCATTTTCAATCCAATTCACTCCTAATCTACCCGATAGACTCTAACACTGATATAAAAGCATAAAACATGAATTTACAACATAACGGGGTGGAAATTCCCGTGACGACGGGCCGGGTCGTCACATTCTCCCCCTCTTAAGCAAACGCTCGTCCTCGAGCGGGTCAAGAAACATACCTGAAGGCTCAAACAAGTGAGGATATCTTCTCCGCATCTCCCGCTCGATCTCCCAAATGGCCTCCTCCACGGGTCGACCTCTCCACTGAACCTTAACTGATGCAATCTCCTTAGACCTCAATTTTCTCACCTGACGACCCAAAATAGCAATAGGCTCCACATCATAGGATAGATCACCATCAAGCCGAATGGTACTGAAGTCTAAAACATGAGACAGATCTCCAATGTACTTCCGGAGCATAGATACATAGAATACTGGATGAACGCTGGATAAGCTGGGCGGCAAGGCTAACTCATATGCCACCTCTCCAACCCTCCCGAGTATCTCAAAAGGACCAATGTACCTAGGACTCAACTTTCCTTTCTTCCCAAACCTCATGACACCCTTCATAGGTGAAACCTTCAACAATACTCTGTCACCAACCATGAAAGACAACTCTCGAACTCTACGGTCCGCATAACTCTTCTGGCGAGACTGTGTTGTGCGAAGCCTCTCCTGGATCAACCTTGCTCTATCCGGAGCATCCTGGACTAACTCAGTCCCTATCAATCTAACCTCACCAGGCTCAAACCATCCCACGGGGGATCTACACCGCCTGCCATACAATGCCTCATACGGGGCCATCTGAATACTCGACCGATAACTGTTGTTGTAGGCAAACTCAGCAAGTGGTAGGAACTCATCCCACAAACCACCAAAGTCAATCACACAAGCTCGCAACATATCCTCCAAGATCTGAATAGTGCGCTCAGACTGTCCATCTGTCTGGGGGTGAAATGTTGTACTCAACTCAACCCGCGTACCCATCTCTCGCCGAAATGCTCTCCAAAACTGAGAAGTGAACTGAGTACCCCTGTCGGATATGATAGACACTGGAACTCCATGCAACCGAACAATCTCTCGAATAAAGATCGCCGCCAACCGCTCCGATGAGTAGGTAGTACTAACTGGAATGAAGTGAGCTGACTTGGTCAATCTATCCACAATCACCCATACAGAATCAAACTTCCTCGCCGTCCGAGGGAGTCCAGTAACAAAGTCCATAGTGATCCTCTCCCATTTCCACTCGGGAATATCAATGCGCTGAAATACACCACCGGGCCTCTGATGCTCGTACTTAACCTGCTGACAGTTGAGGCACCGTGATACATGTCTGACAATGTCCATTTTCATCTTTCTCCACCAATAATGCTGTTTCAAATCTTGATACATCTTCGCGGCTCCTGGATGGATAGAATACCGCGAGCTATGGGCCTCCTCCAGAATCAACTCACGAAGGCCATCAACATTGGGCACACATAACCGGCCCTGCATCCTCAATACGCCGTCACTATCAATGGTGACATCTCTAGTATCATCATGCTGAACTCTGTCCCTAAGGATAGCCAAATGTGGATCATCGTACTGGCGCTCACGAATACGATCATATAGAGATGACCGAGATACAACACAAGCCAATACCCGACTGGGCTCCGAAATATCTAACCTCACTAGCCGATTGGCTAGCACTTGAACATCATGAGCAAATGGCCTCTCCTCAGCTGGAATATATGCCAAGCTCCCCATACTGACCGCCTTCCGGCTCAAAGCATCGGCCACCACATTGGCCTTTCCCGGATGATATAATATAGTAATGTCATAATCCTTCAGCAACTCAAGCCATCTCCGCTGTCTCAAATTAAGGTCTTTCTGTTTGAACAAGTGCTGGAGACTACGATGGTCGGTATACACCTCACAAGACACACCATACAAATAGTGCCTCCAAATCTTCAATGCATGAACAATGGAGGCTAGCTCCAAATCATGAACAGGATAGTTCTTCTCATGTGGCTTCAACTGCCGAGAAGCATAAGTAATCACCTTACCTTCCTGCATCAACACACAACCTATCCCCACTCTCGAGGCATCACAATAAACAGTATATGAACCTGAAGCTGATGGCAATACTAACACTAGAGCTGTGGTCAAAGCTGTCTTGAGCTTCTGAAAGCTCTCCTCGCACTCATCCGACCACACGAATGGTGCACCCTTCTGGGTTAATTTAGTCAATGAAGAAGCAATGGATGAAAATCCCTGAACAAACCGGCGATAATATCCCGCCAAACCAAGAAAACTCCTGATCTCTGTAGCTGAGAACGGTCTAGGCCAACTCTGCACCGCCTCTATCTTCTTTGGATCAACCTGAATACCATCACGAGACACCACATGCCCCGGAAATGCTACGGACTCGAGCCAAAACTCGCACTTGGAGAATTTAGCATATAGCTTCTCCTCCCTCAATCTCTGTAACACAATACTCAAATGCTGAGCATGCTCCTCCTGACTACGGGAGTAGACTAGAATGTCATCAATGAACACAATCACAAATGAATCCAAATAAGGCCCGAACACACTGTTCATCAGATGCATAAATGCTGCTGGGGCGTTGGTCAGCCCAAACGACATCACAAGAAACTCATAATGACCATATCGGGTCCTGAATGCAGTCTTCATAATATCCGAGTCCCTGATCTTCAGCTGATGATAGCCTGAATGAAGATCGATCTTAGAAAACACCCTCGCACCCTGCAACTGATCAAACAAATCATCTATGCACGGTAGAGGGTACTTGTTCTTCACTGTCACTTTGTTCAATTGCCTATAATCAATACACATTCGCATGGAACCATCTTTATTTTTAACAAATAATACCGGCGCACCCCACGGGGACACACTAGGGCGGATGAAACCCTTATCCAGAAGTTCTTGAAGTTGCTCTTTTAGTTCTTTCAACTCAGCTGGTGCCATCCGATAAGGAGGAACGGATATGGGCTGAGTGCCGGGCACCAAGTCAATGCCAAAATCAATATCCCTGTCCGGCGGCATGCTCGGCAGGTCTGAGGGGAATACATCTGGGAAGTCCCTCACAACAGGTACAGAATCAATGCTAGGAGTCTCAGCTCCCACATCTCTCACAAAAGCTAAGTACGATAAACACCCTTTTTCAACCATCTTCCGAGCTTTTAAGAACGAAATAACACGGCTAGGGACGAAATCGGTCGAACCCCGCCACTCGATCTGAGAAATACCAGGAATGGCCAACGTAATTGTCTTAGCATGACAGTCCAATATAGCATGGTACGGAGACAACCGGTCCATACCCAATATAACATCAAAGTCCACCATTCCCAACAATAACAGAATCTGCCTGGGTCTCTAGACCCCCAATAGATATAACACAGGATCTATAAACATGATCCACAATAATCGCATCACCCACGGGGGTGGATACATGAACAGGTAAATCGAGACTACTATGAGTCGCACCCAAGTGATGTGCAAAGTAAGAGGACACGTAAGAATATGTGGACCCTAGATCAAATAGAACAGAGGCATCTCTGTGACAGACAGAAATGATACCTGTAATCACTGCATCGGAGGCAACTGCATCACGCCTGTCAGGAAGTGCATAGAACCGTGCCTGGCCTCCACCAGATCTCTCTTCGCCCCTGGGGCGACCACGAGAAGACTGACCTCCACCTCTACTAGACTGAGATGGTGCTGAAGATGAGGGCTGATCCCTCTGCCGAGTCCTGTCCCTACGGAGTCGAGGGCACTGTCTCCTCATGTGGCCAAACTCACCACACTCATAACATGCACCTGGTGCTGGAGAAGGGGACTGAAGGGAACCCCTCGCCGCAGAAGAACCCTAGGCCGAAGAAGTAGGTGCTGCACTCAGGGCTGGAAGGGCACTAAGTGATGACTGACCCTGCTGAAACCCATGTCGACCACGACCATAAGAACCTCCGCTCTGCTCTGGGCGGCTTGAATGAGAAGGTCTAGATGAGCGACCTCTGCTCTGCTGGGAATGCCCTCTAGATGGAGCACCACTGAAACTGCCAGAACCACGAGGCCTCTTGGCCTCCCGCTCCTCTCTCTCTCGGCGACGATCCGCCTAAATGGAGCGTGCCATATCAACAACCTGCTCAAATGATGATCACAAAACTCTCTCTCTGGTCATAAGATTACGGATAGAGTAGTTGAGGCCATCAATGAACCTCATGATCCTCTCCCTATCATTAAGGATCATCCATGTGGCATGCCTAGCCAAGCCTAGCCAACCGTGTGAATCTAAGCTCATACTGAGTCACAGACATGTCGCCCTGAACCAACACTCGAACTGGCGACGTAGCTCCTCGCGACGAGACTGAGGTACATATTTCTCTAGAAAGAGAGTAGAGAGCTGCTGCCATGTGAGAGGTGCTGCTCCTGCAAGCCTACGCCTCTCAAACTCTTCCCACCAATCAAATGCGGGACCGGTGAGCCGAAAGGTAGTAAATGAAACTCCGCCTGGACTCGAGAATACCGGCCATCCGCAACATCCTCTGATAATTATCCAAGAAATCCCGGGCATCCTCGCCCTCGACGCCACTGAAATGGGGTGGGCTGAAGTCTACCAAATCTCTCGAGACGACGCTGCTCATCGTCGGGCATAACTCGAACCATATGCTGCGGAGGCCGGAGATGGTGCGGTGCGAGGAATAATCGGTGCAACCACCGAGCGGGGACCGCCTGCGGCGTCCGAAGTCCACCGAACAACCGGCTGCGGTGTGCGAGGCCGCAGGGGTCTGCCGACCACCCCCGGACTGAGATGTCTGCTACTGCTGTGATGGCTGAAACTACCCGAGCCAAACCGGAACACACCGATAATATACGAGCTAGAGTCTTCGAAGACCGGGAATTACAATAGATACGGTTTGACCCGAGCCGGGACTGCTCGGAGCATCGACCACCGGGGGCTGCTCTCGAGCCGGTACAACGGGCGGGTCGGTTGGCACCGCCTCGGCCGCCCTACCTCTACCTCTAGCACGACCGCGCCCGCGACCTCTAACAGGTGGCAATGGAGGTCGTCCACCTCGTCCTGATGCTCGCGTTCTCGCCATCTGTGAGAGAATAGAATATAGAAGTTCAGTTCTCAGAACAACAAGATCGCACGACAGAGTTTAAGAAAAGTGAAGTTTTCCTAAAGGTTCGCAGCCTCCCGAGGATAAGTACAGGCGTCCCCGTACCGATCCACAAGACTCTACTAACCGGCTCGAGACTCGTGAGTCCTAGTAAACCTAGGCTCTGATACCAACTTGTAACGACGCCAAAACCCAATTGTGATGGTGCCCAGCACATTGCTAAGCCAGCCTGACCAATCAATAACAATAACGGAGCTAGAAGCTCTCTTTAGCCCATTTAAGCATATCAAATCCCGAAGCAATAGTGATACATATAACGAAAACGGGGAACCAAGTCCCATAATACATCAACTCCCATAGACCGAAGGGTCAAGAGTCATGAGCCTCTACCGAACATGAGTGTATAAAGGTTTACAAGATACCAAGTGCGGAAAGAAAAGTCAATACAAAATCAAGAGACAGTAAGAGGGAATATTGGGTCCTGCGGACTCTGCAGCTACCTCGAATATCCACAAATGTCGCCTCGCACAGCTACTAGATCACTGCTGAGAGGTACCTGGATCTGCACACAAGGTGCAGGGAGTAAAATGAGTACTGCCAGACTCAGTGGTAATAAACAAGGGTAAGACAGCGCAGATAAGAAATCTGCAATAAAGCACTATGTAAAGCTGTAATCTAATGCCCTGTCACAGAATCAATATCAACTGTACCTGTACCAATAAGTACTAGCAAAATAGTATAACAGCTAGCAGATGTAGCTAAATGCAATGAAATGCATGATATGACCGCTACGACGCGTAGCCCGATCCAATTTGGGTACCCGTGCTCACTGTGGGGGTTCAGACTCCGGAAGGGCTCCTACAGCCCAAGCACAATATCACTGCGGCGTGCAGTCCGATCCAACATATATACCGCTGCGGTGTGCAGCCCGATCCACTACCAGTCAGCTAATATGCAAATACAGCCTTGCAGGCTAAAAAGTAGTTTTAAAAACCTTTTTATCATTTTCAGTTGGAAAGCAGTAATATCAAGTTCTAGAGATTGGAAATAGCATGATAACAAAAATAGCTACGGACTGGTAGTAACTAACATGTCAATATGATAAGACAATGATAACGATCCTCGTGAGATCCAATAACCGGCTCACGGCCCACAAGTATACTCTACCGCCCAAGAAGGGGGTTCCTCGGCTCAAGAGCGGCCAATATCACAATATATAGTATACAACCATCCGAGAAGGATGTTCGATGGCTCAAGAATAGCCAATATCATAACACAGTGCCAACAAATCGGACTAAGCCATAGTCCCCAATCACAATCGACCCCGCACTCACAAGAGAGTACGTGTCTCGCTGCCATACAGCGTCACAAAGTGGTATACCGGGCTTTCGAACCCGCTGGTCATCACCCACATCAATTACTCACCTCAATACTGCACGACGACTACTCTGCAATGCCCTTTCCACGAGAATTAAGCTCCGCACGCGTAGAATCTGATCAAATACAGTAGAAATACAACAAATTAGGCCAATGGGATGACACCCAATCAATACAACTCAATTTACATCAAAATTCCCAAAGTTGTCAAAACCCGACTTTCGGTACACTTTTCCAAAATTACAAAAGTCACATTTTCGGAATCCTCATCTCGATACTAGTCTAGGCATATAATATTTACCAAAATCGGACTCCATTTGCCCACTCAAATCAGTGTTTTTCTTTAATTTAGGCCTAGGGCTCAAACCCACCTTTAATCTTCCATTTACGGGGATTTAACCAAGGATTTCATGTTAAAATGATGTAATTAAGCCACAAAACTTACCTCCGACGAATCCCCGATGATTTCCCAGCAATCTCCCGTCAATTTCTTCTCTTGGAACTCAAAAATGGAGGTTTTGGGTATTAAACCCGCGACCGACCAGTTCTGGTTTTAACTTCACTGCCAGCCTATTTTTTTCATCGCGTTCGCGACGCCTCTCACGCGAACGCGATGCCTTTTTCCTCTTCTTCATCGCGAACACGACACGCCCTCACGCGTCCGCGAAGGTCAGCTCAGCCCTCCCATCGCGAACGCGACACCCAGTCACGCGTTCGCGAAGCACAGATTTCCAACCGCCAGATTTTTCTTCTACGCATTCGCGTCTCCACTCACACGAACGCGATGACCAACCTTCCTCACCTACGCGAACGCGTTCCAACTCCACGAGAACGTGAAGCCTCCGATCCTGACCCTACGTGTTCGCGTCCAGACCATCGCGAACGCGATGCATACCCTTGCTGACCTTCGCGGACGCGTGCCCTTCATCGCGAACGCGATGAAGGATTTCCTTCTGCAGACACAGCAGCAATTTAGCTGTTGTCTTAGGCCAAAAATGGTCCGTTTGGACCCCCGAATTCATCCCGAGGCCCCCGAGACCCCAACGAAAACTACCAACATACTCCATAACACGATTCAAACTCGTTCAAATCATAAAAATACCATCCTAAACATCAAAATCACCAATTACGCACGAATTCAAGCCTAAGTTTCTTCAAAACTTTCAAAACTAACACTCGATCAAAAACCCGACCAAACGACGTCCGAATGACCTGAAATTTTGCAGGCACATCCAGAATCACACAACGGAACTACTGCAACTGTCAGAATTCCATTCCGACCCCCGGATCAAAATCTCACCTACCGTTCGGATTTCGCCAATATTCAACCTTAGCCAATTCAAGCCTATTTCTACACCGGACCTCCAAATTCAATTCCGATTGCTCCCCTAAGTCACAAATCACCTCCCGGAACTAAACGAATCATCAGAATCCGATTCCGAGCCCTCTGACCAAATAGTCAACTCCGGGTTGACTTTCCTTATTCAAGTTTCCTTCAAAAAGGCTATATGCCTCATTTTCAATCCAATTCACTCCTAATCTACCCGATTGACTCTAACACTGATATAAAAGCATAAAACATGAATTTACAACATAACAGGGTGGAAATTCCCGTGACGACGGGCCGGGTCGTCACACACATTAATCTTCTGTGGTGCAGAAAGGTCACAAGTAATCAATCTCAACCTCATCTTACTCATTTTTGAAGCATTGTCTGGGCTACACATCAGTATGCTTAAAAGCATTATTTATCCAGTGAATGAGGTTCAAGTTTGGAGGAATTAGCTAAAATACTGAGCTGTAAAACTGGCTCCTTCCTTACAACTTATCTAGAACCCCCTTTGGGAGCCAAATTCAAATCCACTGGAATTTGGAATGGAGTCATTGAAAAAGTTGAAAAGAAACCAGCAACCTGGCGAATGAAATATCTCTCGATGGGTAGGGTGGGGTGTGGGGGGTGGGGGAGACTCATACTGAATAGTAGTGTCCTTGACAACATACCAACTTAATACATATCTCTATTTCCTATGCCGGCTAAGAAAAATATTTTTATGGGAAGGAAGCAGTGAGCAGCACCTCATGGAGTGGGTTTATGGAAACACATCAACAGCTTTCAAAATGATTTCTTTCACAATACATCATTCAAAGTTGGTAGTTTTTTTCATGTAAAATTCTGGAAAGACATATGGCTTGGTAATACAACACTAAAGGATTCATACCTAGGTCTATTCTTAATAGCCTGCAATCAGGACTCAAATATTGCTCAACACATAGAGAAAAATATTTGGAATCCAGTGTTTAGAAGAAATTTTTAGGATTGGGAAATCAATGACTTGCTTTCTTAGCCACATTAGGAGATTTCATAACGGAAGATCCATCACTACCCCTATAGTCGGTTTGGTTCGGTTTTTTTTCTGATTAAACCAAAACCATACCAAAGTTTATCAGTTTTTAAAATTTAAAACCAAAACAAAAAAGTATCGATTTTTTTGGTCGGTTTGGTTTGTTTTCGGTTTGGTTCGATTTTTTGGATTTTTTTGAACACCCCTACCAGATGGGTTCACTATGACCTCTTTTCAAAATGCATAAGACTTTATTAAAACAGATATTATAAAGACTCTTAATCACTTCTATCATAGTTGTCATATGGTCAAATATTGTAATGTTGCATTTATTGCTCTTATCTCCATAAAGAAAGGAACAATAGAACTAAGAGACTATAGACCTATCAGTTTAATAGGGAGTGTTTACAAGACAGCTGCAAAAATTATGACTGATCACGGATGCCTCCCTGATTGCCAAGTTGATCTCTGGGCAACAAAGTGCTTTTACAAAAAGAAACAGGTAGATCACGGATGCCTCCCTGATTGCCAATGAGGTCTTGGATTGGAGTATCAAAAGTGGTGAAACATGTTTGTTGTGCAAATTAGACATTGAAAAAAGCTTTTGATTAAATGATTTGGGCATATCTCATCAACATGTTAAAGAAGATGGGATTTGGAGATAAGTGGATAAAGTGGATAATTCTGCATATCAACTGTGAAATATTCCATGTTGGTTAACAGAAGTCCTGTAGGTTTCTCCTCTCTTCAAAAAGGCCTTAGGCAAGGACATCCACTCTCTCCTATTCTATTTATATTGGCAATGAAGGGTCTCTCGCAGATGCTAGGAAGGGCAAAGGAGCTTCAATGAACACAAGGTTTTCAAGTTGATTCAGTCAATGTATCATACTTGTTATATGCAGATGACACATTGATCTTCTGTGGTGCAGAAAGGTCACAATTAATCAATCTCAACCTCATCTTACTCATTTTTGAAGCTTTGTCTGGGCTACACATCAATATTCTTAAAAGCATTATTTATCCAGTGAATGAGGTTCAAAATTTGGAGGAATTAACTGAAATACTTAGCTGCTAAACTGGCTCCTTTCCCACAATTTATCTAGGACTCCCCCTGGGAGCCAAATTCAAGTCCACTGGAATTTGGAATGGAGTCATTGAAAAAGTTGAGAAGAGACCAGCAACCTGGAAAATGAAATATCTCTCGATAGGTGGGGGGGGGGGAGACTCATACTGAATAGTAATGTCCTTGACAACATACCAACTTAATACATGTCTCTTTTTCCTATGCCAAGCTCAGTCTTGAAACAACTAGACCGGGTAAGAAGAATGTTTTTATGGGAAAGAAGCAGTGAGACTTACAAATTTTTACTTGTTAGGTGGTCAAAAGTAACTCAACCAAAGTCTTATGGGGGATTGGGTATCAGGAATCTTAGGCTTCACAACAAATGTATGCTAATTAAATGGCTATGAAGGTATGGACAAACTGAAGCAGGTTATTGGAAGGAAATCATTGACGCCAAATATGGAATTCAGAATCATTAGATCCCCAACAAAAGTCTAGCACCTCATGAAGTGGGTTTATGGAAACACATCAACATCTTTCAAAATGATTTCTTTCACAATATGTCATTCAAAGTTGGTAGTAGTGTTCGTGTGAAATTCTGGAAAGACATATGGCTTGGTAATACAACACTAAAGGATTCATACCCAGGTCTATTCTTTATAGCCTGCAATCACAACTCAAATATTGCCCAAAACAGAGAGGACAACATTTGGAATCTAGTGTTTAGAAGAAATCTTCGGGATAGGGAAACCAATGACTTGCTCTCTTAGCCCCAATGGAAGATTTAATCACCGAATATCAACACTATACAAAATCATACGGGGGAATTCAAAAGAAGGAAAGTACATAGTTAAAGAGGGCTACAACCTTATTTGCTCACATAATGGAATACTAGAGGATTGACCATGGAAACATGTCTGGAGGACTAGAATGCCACTCAAAGTAGTATGCCTCACATGGACTGCCCTCAATGAAGCTGTTTTAACACAGGACAATCTTAGTAGATGTCACGACCCAAATCGATGGGCCGCGACGGGCACTCGATACCTTACTCGATTAAGTACCAACGTAACATATCTTTCCTATTACATCATCATATACACGAGACATACGGGCCTAATAGGCCAACATGATCCTTTATAAACTCAAAACATAGGCCAACAAGGCCGTACAATCTTTTACGTACACGACATATGTCTAGAAGCCTCTAAGAATACATAAATTTCATAAAGGCCGGGACAGAGTCCCGCCATACCAAACAATACACATCTAAATAATACTAACACGACGAGCAACTCCGAAGCAAATGCAGCGCACCAACATCTTCTGCTGAGTTGATAGCCTACTTGGAGGGCTCTCGATCTGTCTATCAAGACCTGCGGGCACGAAACACAGCGTCCCCAGGCAAAAGGAACGTCAGTACGAATAATGTACCGAGTATCTAAGGCATGGAAACATAAACAAGAACAATAATGTAAAGAGAGATAGAGGAGATACAACTTGTAACATCTGAGTGCCTCTGGGGGCTACTGATATGAAGTGCATAATACATATATATACATAAACTTTTAAAATTATTTGCCTATGTGGGCATCATCATCATCATCATCATATCGTACCCGGCCTCAAAGAGAACTTAGTAAAAATGTACCCGGCCACGTGGAGCTCGGTAAACCCAACTGATCAGTGTTTGCACAATAGATGCCATACCCGGTCGACTATATATATAATGCATACTCGACTCATGGGAACACGTTCTAGACCTTTCGGAGTGACATAAGGTCATTGCACCTTCAATTAACATTATGGACATCATACTATCAATATGAGCTTCTATAGGATTCAAGGATCATACATACTTGCTTAAAATAACTTTATAAGAAAAGAACAACATGGGCAACCTTAGTTTCTAAGAGTAGATCCGTTATGGAATAGTGTATTTATTTAACTATAGATCATGCCAAAAGAAAGAAAGAAATGCCTTAACATACCTTAACCATGGTGATTCCTTAATACCTCTCAAGCAACTCTTCAAACAACTCAACTCAATCTACCATTGCATAAGGAGATTCAAAATCAATGTTGAATAAAGGCTAAGTTTGCAACTTAAACTTGTAGCTTGTTTATATACATTCGGGCAGCATCTCCCCTGTAACAAGAGCCTCCTCCAATACCATACACCAACAACAATTACCAGATAAATCCAGCAATACATCATTATCAATAACAAGACACCGTAAAATAACAACAAGTCATAACTATTTGACGACGAGCGGCAAGCTCCAATTGGAATTCGTATACCCCATATCATCCCTTATAGACATTTTAATTTAACTTAATAGTATCATTAACATGATAATGAATTCCTTCATCAATCATTCCAGCCATATACCATATATCCATAACAAAGAAAATGATCCACAACTCCAATTATTCTTAATTAGCAACTTTATTCACTAGCTCATGTCTAGTTCATCCATTTAACTCAACCGATGTCAATATAACCTTAAGCACCTGTAGGAACACAATATAATTACCTTATACAGTAGATGAAACTCGAAATCCATGTTATATTTAGCTTGCAACAGCCCAACACACCCCAATCAATTCATACAAAAAATGACGACTATAGTAGTGTCCAACACCCTGAAAATATTAAAGAATGACAAATTCATCATTTCAATATTGTGTGGTGTTTCTAGACACCATTTATCCTCCAAAATCTCCATTAAATAGCAGCAAAATATACAACCCAAAAGCTACACGAAATATCCCACAAAATAGTCCATCACAAATCAAATAACTCGAACTCACGGCTTCCGATCACCGTCCTGTGAGTTCTAAATATTATGAAATGAAGGAATCAACCTTAATTGATATTTAAGATATTGAAACCAGAAATTAGGCATTTTAATTAACTTCAAAATACAATCTAAAACCCAAATTACAAAGAAAAGGAGAGACTATATAGCGATACTTACGTCGTGGGGATCATTCTTGCGTTATTGCTTCTTGATTTCGTGCCCCGGATGATAATCTTGTTGGAAAACCTTGTGAGAAAGCTTGAGGGGAAGGGGTTTATTTGGTCGAGCTCTCTCGAATTTTGAAGAAAGAGACGACATAGGAAGATAAATATCATTTTGGTTGAAAAGTCAAAATGTGTCACTTGGCACCATCTCATTGGCCCCTTTTCAAATACTTATATCTTTTTATCCGGATGTCCTATGAATAAACGGTTAAGAGTGTTGGAAACTACATTCCAAGAACTTAAATTTGATATATAATATGCCCCCAAAAGACCATATATAGCTCACGAAAATTATTACTCAAAAAGCTTCATTACAAGGCAAATCCTTAGTCGGTTTTTCCGCAACTTAAATCCAATTTTTCTCAAACTTTATACTTCATATAAAACATCATATATAGTCATATAATGGCTTTAAACTCATTTAAATCATGATTAAAAAGTTTCATATTCATCTTAACTTGCTTAACACTTCGACAAACCTTTCTTGTCCTTGTAGAAGGATTTCATCCTTTTTGAGCTTACATCAATTAACTCACGACGTACTTTCAGGTGCAAAAATATGGGTTGTAACATTATTCCCCCTTTTGGAACATTCGTCCTCGAATGTTGACTGATGTGCTTCTCATTCCCATACCATATGGCTCTTATTAATACTTTAATATTGTCCTTTGTCATCTAGGCAATTGTTCTATGAAGAAATCCAAAAACTAGGGCATTCCCTCTTTAGGCATATTCTCATCTCCCGAATTATGGCCGGAGTTCTTCCAATCTCGTAACTTCTACTACCTTCTATGATGTATCATATACGACTATGTCCTTTTATGTACAACTTTTCTCTTCTTTTGTTTTTCCCAGCATTTTGCCGATATCTTAGATTCACTTTGTGAATACATATATAGAACTATGATAAGATGTCCCTCTAGGAATATATAGGTATACTTAAGCTCTTCGCTAGGTACTTTGCTGAATGTACAACTATTGCTATATTTTATTTTATAGCCTTGGTATTATTACCAAGGTATGCTACACAACTCTAGGTTACTTTATCATTGCTTGTCCCATAACCTGTTGGCACAACTCTGCCATATTAGAAATATATAATCGACCTCGATATTTGAGTACTCCATCTCACCCTGCCACATTAGGAACATATATTCGACCTTGATATCGAATGACTCCATCTCTTATAATCTCAAATAGTGCCTTCTCCTTTTGAAGGATTGTACCTCTTTAATGATCTAACACATGATCTTCATACTGCTGTTCCTTCACTTTGGTAGTAACTTTGGTACCACCTGCATATAGTAATCGAATTCCAAGATTAACTAGCAGATGAAATCTCACAAGCTATGTCACTCTTCTATGCCTGTAAATATGACATGCTAAATGTAGATCTATGATTGAGGGTGTTGACTACTATATTCGCCTTCCCTGGATGATATAAAATATAAACATCATAGTCGTTCACTAACTCCCACCATCGCCTCGGATGTAATAAATTATCACTAAGGCTCGCATCTCACCAGGGAACATCTAAAGTGATTTTCTTGATGCACGTAAGGACGATACTATACTTCAATAATTGCATTTTAATAACATCCCAACGTATTCATCTTACGGGGGCATTCTAATATCGTGCCATCCCTGAAATCCCTTTTATTTAAATCATTACTCAATCGAAGGCCAAACGTCATTCTCTTAAATATCACAATTACATCCTTATTCTACTACTAGGGCAGTATTCCATCTATTCTAATTGCTCATGTTCTTAGACTCCTCTGAGTTCCTTCAAAGTGTACCGAGCTTTCTATAGCTCATGGAAATTATCAGCCCTCTTGTTTTGACGGGTTTAATCCTGAGACCTTGCCTATTATTGTCACCTTCTCACTCACATTTACCATACTTACCTTTAAATATCGCACAGTATCATCTATCGATTTCATAACCTCCCTTCTACATTGGTGGAATCTATATCCATACCTTTACGCTCTACTATAATACTTGCAACCCTGGTGCATACACAATCTTGTGGGAGCTTCGTATTAACGTCTTATGAGGCTGGTACTCTTCTAATTGCTTTATCAAAGAGGTTTTATAGAATATGATTGTTGCACTATCTCTCTTATACCTCTGCTATTAAAAGTGCTCCTTCTATGTTTTGAGTCACGATTTCTATAATCATCTGGGTCTAACAATTGGACTCATGATGTAACTTCCGAGCTACCTCTTCCTTCTTAACCTTTAATTAAGCCTAGGCTATCTTCCAATCCTCGGGTTAGAGTATTAGCTATTACATTAGCCTTTTGTGGACTCTATGTAGCATCCATAATATGATCTTCTAACAATTCAAACATTTATAGGTGACATGGACTTAATTCTTTCTTTTAACTTATACCAAAGTCTCCTATAGCTATATGAATGTCAACATATATGCTGCATAGATATAACTCTAAAGTCTTAAGTGCATTCACAACGTAATTAACTCTGGATCATTGATTGAATAATTCCTTTCGTGCCTTCTCAACATTCTTTAAATGTAAGCAATCACTTTTCTTGGTCGTTATGTCACTTGTTGCATGAATACTTGGTTTATCTTGTTGCCCATCAATACTTGAATTTCCTATAACGAATATGATCTCAAATATCACTTCTGACTTCCCGTTCATTGATCGCGATAGGTGCAACTTTCTTATGGAGTGTATACCATATTGTAATAAGACTATTGTTACAAGACCATTTCTTCTTTATATCGTTATGCTTAAGTTGAAGCCTTCATCATTATTTCCTCAGCTAGTCTTTCTTTGTCGTACTTAGGGAGAACCTTTAACTCTCGTAAAGTTGTGACCTTATTACGGACCTTTTTGATGTCCTTACTTGCCTATAATCATTTGTAGTTGCTTGCTTTCATGCCCTTGTGCTTGTATGGTTGCTTTTGAACTGATATTTTGATTGCCTTTCCTGTGGCTCTTTCTTTTATCCACATAACACTCATACGGTACCTTTAATTACCTCGACTTTTGTTTGAATATATCTCAAAATGATATTCTCCGAAACTGAATTCTCCATGTTGGGTTCTACTTTGTTTATCTTACACGATCTGATGATTCGTGTATAACCTCCTATTTCGCAATACTGAGATCTTCCTGACCAATTACTAACTACTCATTAGCCCATTCTCATATCAATATTCCTCGTAATCTTTCTTAGGTTATTTACTTTGTTTTAACTTACTTCTCGCACTGGCTCCTTATTTATTAATAACAGCTCGGGTAGGAACCTTTACTTCATCTCTTTGATGTCATGCTTGCAGAATATTCTTGAATTGTAGCGTATCTATAAGATTTGGATAAGTTCCATCTCATTCCTCTTTCTTTTATCGGATTCTTCTTTTACCATTCCATAGTTACTAGAACCGTCTAATTCTGACTTAATGCCACATCACTTGATATTCCCCCCTTTAGGGGTGTGCTAAAAGCTGAACCCACGATGATATACCTATAGATGTTTTACCTCTTCATATTTGGCATCTTTTCTTAACATCAATGATCCTTAGTTGCCTTGCGGCAATTCTTCTGTACCAAGGATGACAAATTCTGTTACTCGCGAGGGTGACACTTACCGTAACTGGCACATACAGTCTCTTAAGCTTAACTTTGCTTACATTGCTTGTTTTAGGGAAACATATTCCTGAATGAACCTTAAAGGTTATTATTTTGTTATCCATTCTATTATTGCCGGAATGTTATCTCTGAAATTCTTATGATATCAACCATTATAAAATCCTTCGGTCCCTAATTCATGTTCGGTTTATCTTGTTCACCAGCACATACTGATTTTTATTACTCTGGGTCTAACCATTCCTTCTAGTAATCACATTGAAGTCACCAACTCATTTCTCAAAATAAGGATATGACTTTATGGCTTATTCTCTTTTATTGCCTCAAGTCCTGTCACCTCTTGTATTTTTCATCACTCGACTATAGACTTTATCATCGTGTCATGTTTGGATTTACTGTTATCACCCATATATCACATCTTACTCATGATGCTTCATTTACTCTCTTTTTATTCTTCGGATAATATTTTTGTCTATCACTTTATTCTGAAAACTTCAACAAAAAGTTCTTTCTCTTTTTAGCTCACCTTGCTTTATCTTATTGGCTCTTTACCGAAGCCATACCAAGGGAAATAGTTTTCCTTCTAGGATCCCGCTGCATATCTTCTGAATGTTCTAGTACTCATATCTGACTGTACAATTCTATGGTTCACCATCTGGTTATCTCACAAGAAGATATATTTCCATATTTGCACTATCGTTCAGAAACATTAGTTAATGATAACAATCCATCCATAATTTTTCGGCTACTCTAACCCAAACTGAATCTTGATATCACATTCTTCTCTTAAACTATGTTTGTTAGCCCCCACAGGACACAACCGAGATGGGCGAGGTCAATTGTATATATAACCGTAAATATTGAAGGTAACACTAATACTTACATTTCTCTGCCTGAATTGTAAATGATGATAATTTTCATAAATTCCTCGTACCCTTCGTCGTCTTGATGCTAAAACTTGTGTCTACTTTCCGATTCACTTATTCATTTTTACCATACGAGTAGATAGATATTATTGCTTTAAGGCTCCTTATCAATAAGCTTACACATCTTAGTACCCATATGATCTGCTAAAGACCTGATATTTAGTCATCATAAGCATGATACAAAATCAAGTTCCTCTGACTCAACTCTTTTGCATCAAAATTCAATCTCTTACCAACTGTTTTTTTGTTTGGATGTAGGTATCGATGTATTATGAATAAAAAATTTAGGAGTTTGGAATTCTTACAACTGAGCTCTAACACACGATCTAGAAGAAGAAGAAATAGTGACAGTCCTAAATGCCCTGTAGCCTCCTCCTTATAAGTGTGGTGCACAATACACCCATAAACAAGACTCTACTAGACACGGCTTGTAGAATCCCTAGGATAGAACTGCTCTGATACCACTTCTGTCACGAGCCAAACCGATGGGCCGCGACGGGCACTCGATACCTTACTCGATCAAGTACCAACGTAACATATCTTTCCTATTACATCATCATATACACGAGACATACGGGCCTAATAGGCCAACATGATTCTTTATAAACTCAAAACATAGGCCGACAAGGCCGTACACTCTTTTACGTACACGACATATGTCTACAAGCCTCTAAGAATACATAAATTCCATAAAGGTCGGGACAGAGTCCTGCCATACCAAACAATACACATCTAAATAATACTAACCAGACGAGCAACTCCGAAGCAAATGCAGTGCACCAACATCTTCTGCTGAGTTGATAGCCTACTTGGAGGGGGAGGATGTAAGGCCCCGTAAATATTTTGTGCATAAAACCTAGTAGCTGTGGTGTCATGGTCCGAATAATGTGTTAGGAATGCGTAGAATTCTTCGCGGCGAGCTTGCGAGCCGCGGTTCGGACCCTTGGTAGTGATTTAAGTTTCAAAAATATAGAGAATTAGTTTTTCCGAAAAATGTCAAATATGCGGTCAAGAATGCGACCGCAAACCTGACATGCGGACCGCATTCTTGCCGCAAAACGTTCCAGAGAGTTTCCCAAAAATCGTGTCAAAAGTGCGGTCGATATGCGATCGCATGTCAAATCTGCGGTGCACTTTGCGACCGCAGAATCAACATGCGGTCCGCATAGTGACCGCATTCCTTACCAGAACCTGTGTAAAATTTGGGGCAATTCTGCGGTCACTATGCGGACCGCATGTTGATTCTGCGGTCGCATAGTGCACCGCATAATTGACCCCGGCCCAGATTTTTGTAACATTTTGACCCGATCTCTTCTTTAATATAACACACTTCTTCTTCATTTTATCATATTATCTTACCAAAAATTAGAGAGAGAAGAGAGGGTTTTTAGAGAGAGAAATCTTTCATCTTCAAAGATTGTTCCAACCATTTAATTCCAAGGGATCCTAGGGCAAGGATTCAACTTCCCCAATCTTTTCAAGGTAAAAACCCTAACTATTTTCTTTGATTTTCAGTTTTAATTGGGTAAAGAGAGGTTTTCATATAATAGCTTTTAAAAATAGAATTTTCACACTCATGCATGATTATTGAACTTGATTTCTAGTAAAAGAAGTGAGTAGAAGTAAGAGTCTTCAAGAACAAGGTTGGCAAGAGTAAGATAGCTTGGGTAAGCATAAAGTAGGAAGTTAACGGAAGAAAACTCATCACCGGTATGTATGGCTAATTTTGATTCTTGTGAAATCGCCTATATGTGTGAAGTTTGTTTGTTTCGTGTTAAATTGACAAATTGTGTGAAATTCTTGATGTTGTTGTTGGATATTCAAAGTTTGTTGTTGAGTTATGAGTGATGTAAAATGAGAGTTTAATTTGGCAAAGAATTGTGAATAATGACTATGATGGCCTATATGGCACCTTGTGGAAAACAAACGAAACACTTGAGAATTGGTTTATTGTGGAAAGAGATGAAACACTTGAATTGTGGAAATATTGTAACATGGTTGTGATATTGAATTGAGAAGAAATTGAGAACATGAACCAATGTGTAAGTTGCCTATTTGAACTTGTTGAAATTGTGTGTAGTACCTTATCTGCTGTTTGAAATTGTTGTGTTTTCAGCTGTAAGGCGGGGTCGTGTTGCGCGCCGCAACGTGGTGAAATAAGGTGTGGGTTGGGGTGATAAGGGTGGCCGAGGTAATAAGGGTGGTCGGGGGCAATAAGGATGGAAAGCGATCGAAATCGCTATTGAAAATTGATACAAAAATCAATAATGTGAAATTGTGAAAGGAGACAGCAGGAGAGTTTGCAACCTGTGGGGCACCGATTGCCCCTTTGTTTGACTACTTGTGCTTTACGTGATTGATTGGTTATTGTTAAATTGGTTGATCGTAGAAAGTGCTTTGTGTGAGAATTATTTGAAATGAGGAAAATGTGGAAACATGGTTGGCTCTGGCTTAATTAATTGTTGATGTAATTTAATGGCTTGAGTTTACTTGGGACAAAGTTTGTCCATACATACCAGTACAATTCAAGTGTACTGACGTCCCTTTTGCCGGGGGCGCTACATTCGTGTCATGATTGTAGGTGGATCGGTAGCAGGCACTTCAGCTCGTCGGCAGTAGTATTCTTCTCCTTCCACTGCCCGTCTTGGTGAGCCCCTTTCTTCCTCGGGGCCTTGTGTGGTTCTTGCCACTTCGGTTTGGATTTCATTTTGGTTTTGAAAGGTATAGCCGGAGCCTTGTTACCGGCAAGTATTGTATCCCCTTTTTCGTATCCTAGAGGCTCTGTAGACATGTAAACTGTGGGACTCCGGTCTTATGTATATATATTGTGTTATGTCGGGCGTTGTAAAAATTGAAATCTTGTTAATGAATCACTCGTATCGTTTTATTTGTTTAATGTGAAATCAATTATGATTAGTAATATATTTGGTTAATGAGAAACGGTCATCACAGGGGTAACGCGTGGGAATGAAAGGCACCCAGGTCCGCTTGACTGGGGCAACCCGGTCAGGCGCCGGTCATGTTCCTCGATTTGGGGCGTGACACTCGATCTGTCTATCAGAACCTGCGGGCATGAAACGCAGCGTCCCCAGGCAAAAGGGACGTCAGTACGAATAATGTACCAAGTATGTAAGGCATGGAAACATAAACAAGAACAATAATAAAAAGAGAGATGAAGGAGATACAACCTGTAACATCTGAGTACCTCTGGGGGCTACTGATATGAAGTGCATAATACATATATATACATAAACTTTTAAAATCATTTGCCTCTGTGGGCATCATCATCATCATCATCATATCGTACCCGGCCTCAAAGAGGACTCGGTAAAAACGTACCCGGCCACGTGGAGCTCGGTAAACCCAACTGATCAGTGGTTGCACAATAGGTGCCATACCCGGCCGACTATAGCGCGGCTCGGTAGAGTAAACTAGATACATATATATATATATATATATATATATATATATATATATATATATATATATATATATATAATGCATACTCGACTCATGGGAACACGTTCTAGACCTTTCGGAGTGACATAAGGTCATTGCACCTTCGATTAACATTATGGACATCATACCATCAATATGAGCTTCTATAGGATTCAAGGATCATACATACTTGCTTAAAATAACTTTATAAGAAAAGAACAACATGGGCAACCTTAGTTTCTAAGAGTAGATCCGTTATGAAATAGTGTATTTATTTAACTACAGATCATGCCAAAAGAAAGAAAGAAATGCCTTAACATACCTTAACCATGGTGAGTCCTTAATACCTCTCAAGCAACTCTTCAAACAACTCAACTAAATCTACCATTGCATAAGGAGATTCAAAATCAGTGTTGAATAAAGGCTAAGTTTGCAACTTAAACTTGTAGCTTGTTTAAATACATTCGGGCAGCATCTCCCCTGTAACAAGAGCCTACTCCAATACCATACACCAACAACAATTACCAAATAAATCCAGCAATACATCATTATCAATAACAAGACACCGTAAAATAACAACAAGTCATAACTATTTGACGACGAGCGGCAAGCTCCAATTGGAATTCGTATACCCCATATCATCCCTTATAGACATTTTAATTTAACTTAATAGTATCATTAACATGATAATGAATTCCTTCATCAATAATTCCAGACTTATACCATATATCCATAACAAAGAAAATGATCCACAACTCCAATTATTCTTAATTAGCAACTTTATTCACTAGTTCATCCATTTAACTCAACCGGTGTCAATATAACCTTAAGCACCTGTAGGAACACAATATAATTACCTTATACAGTAGATGAAAGTCGAAATCCATGTTATATTTAGCTTGCAACAGCCCAACACACCCCAATCAATTCATACCAAAAACGGCGACTATAGTAGTGTCCAACACCCTGAAAATATTAAAGAATGACTAATTTATCATTTCAATATTGTGTGGTGTTTCTCCACACCATTTAACCTCCAAAATCTGCATTAAATAGCAGCAAAATATACAACCCAAAAGCTACACGAAACAGCCCACAAAACAGTCCATCACAAATCAAATAACTCGAACTCACGGCTTCCGATCACCGTCCCGTGAGTTCTAAATATTATGAAATGAAGTAATCAACCTTAATTGATATTTAAGATATTGAAACCAGAAATTAGGCATTTTAATTAACTTCAAAATACCTTCTAAAACTCAAATTACAAAGAAAAGGAGAGACTATATAGCGATACTTACGTCGTGGGGATCGTTCTTGCGTTATTGCTTCTTGATTTCGTGCCCCGGATGATAATCTTGTTGGAAAACCTTGTGAGAAAGCTTGAGGGGAAGTTTAGGGGTTTATTTGGTCGAGCTCTCTGGAATTTTGAAGAAAGAGACGACATAGGAAGATAAATATCATTTTGGTTGAAAAGTCAAAATGTGCCACTTGGCACTATCTCATTGGCCCCTTTTCAAACACTTATATCTTTTTATACGGATGTCGTATGAATAAACGGTTAAGAGTGTTGGAAACTACATTCCAAGAACTTCAATTTGATATATAATATGCCCCCAAAAGACCATATATAGCTCACGAAATGTATTACTCAAAAAGCTTCATTACACGGCAAATCCTTAGTCGGTTTTTCCGCAACTTAAATCCAATTTTTCTCAAACTTTATACTTCATATAAAAATATCATATATAGTCATATAATGGCTTTAAACTCATTTAAATCATGATTAAAAAGTCTCATATTCATCTTAACTTGCTTAACACTTCGACAAACCTTTCTTGTCCTTGTAGAAGGATTTCATCCTTTTTGAGCTTACATCAATTAACTCATGACGTACTTTCAGGTACAAAAATATGGGTTGTAACAGTAGAAGGAGCATTACTTTAATCAACAAATGTTATATGTGCCAACAGAGATCAGAAAGTGTTAACCATCTGTTTCTTCATTGCCCAGTCACTGTTGATTTTTAGAACTTCTTCCTATCCATTTTTGGTATAACTTGGATCATGCCTCACACCATCAAGAAAGCCTATATTAGCTGGATTTTTTAGAGAGTTGACAAAGCCATCAAAAGAATATGGAGAATGATCCCAGCAGTCATATTTTGGATTGTTTGGAACTTTCTTTCCCATGTTAATAGCGCTGACACTTTTTTGGATTTTGTTAGCTCCTTGGTTCTAGCTAGGTACTCTTATATTGAAGCTTACAATGTTTTTTGTCTTTTGTACGGGAGCTAACATAATTTCTGTTCTTGTAATTTGGCATCTTCCTGATGCCTTTTCAATGATATTATCTTACTTCATTAAAAACAAACAAGAATAAGCATGTCTTGCCATGAAAAGTAGAATGCTATAGGTGGTTCTGGTGCTTTGTTGTGAATCAGTAGTAAAACTGTGTTCTTAAATTTATTTATTTTATTTTTAAAAGGCGGTAACATTTTTTTCGTTTAAGGTCGTCAATTGTGGAAATTTTACATTTTCGAGCATGTCTTTTACGCAAAGAAGGTTGTATATGTCTGTTTCATATTTTAACACTTCAAAGTTACTAGTGTTCAAATTGAGATTATAGCCTTGTAAAGAACTAGTGTAAATTTTGTGTGAAGGTGCTAGCAAAAGTTAAATAAAGCTGAAATTGCTCCCAAGGGGTGACCTAGCGGCAATATGATTATACGAGGTGAATTCTTCCTATCTGTCTAAGCTTAACTAGTAAAATTATCAGTGTTTGTGCTGGTAGGAGATTGCAGATGTCCATGTATCAATTAAGAATTCATGTAAACTACCATTGTAAGAAGGAAGACAGTTTTTAAGCGAAAGTATAAGAAGACTTCGACTGCAATGTATATATCATTTTAGTACAGATAGTTTAGTTACGGTCTTACAGAGGCGAACGAATGTAAGCAGTTTTCATATGCCTTGTTTTTTGGAATACTTGGTTTGATTCTCATCTCCACCTTTGTAGTAATAAAACTTGTTTTGGTCATCTCCATATCTGTAGTTCAAAGACACAGAAGATGCAAGTTTTTTCAGCCTTTGTTGAGCCATCTGTAAGACTGTAGTTGTCTTTACTTTAGCAATGTAACAGCAAATAGCATCTAAATACCATCCGCTTCTCCCCTTGAAGCCTGCAATCTGGCCACCTTCCATCGGCAGGGAGAATCGCGTTCCTTCTTCAACTCCAAAAGGTCCAAATGTTCTTCTGTTGCTGCTAAAGGTGAGGGATCGTATCACAGGACTGCCACCATAGACCACTGGACAGTAGTAGCCGCTAACGCCCGTCAAGTATTCTCCTGGAAATTGCAGCTTAATCTGGAAATGAAATTCACTTAAAGGCATTAGTAATAGCAAACTTTATCAACAAAAGGCCCAAAAGGAATAAGAGTTTCAGTTCTATACATAGATGCTGCTAAAAAATATTTTATATACAATTATATCACTTAAATGAGTTAATTACAAATAAATATTTATGCAAATTATTAAGCGTTTCACATTAGTTGAAGGGATTGGGCAGTTGTCTCCTTGCACATTCTTAAAAAATACTCACCCCATAAGCTAACTTTTATAAGGTTAGGTTAAAACCGGAGGTTCATTTTTTTGTTAAACATAATATTAGAGTCAAACTTTCTCTTATTGTTGGTTTATTCAATGAAGGGCTCCATGTAAATATATTATATTATCCACGCACCAAATGATCAGTCCTAAGCATGGGCGGAGCTAGAGTACCGCCACCGGGTTCGGTCGAACCCACTAGCTTTGCTTCGAACCCTGTATTTATCTTAAAAAATCCGTTGAATATGTATAAATTATTAGTTTAGAACCCACTAACTTAAAACGACAAGAATTCTGAACTCATAAACATGAAATCCTTGCTCCACACGTGATCCTAAGCATGGGGAGGAGATGTGTTAAGCGTAGGGGTGTGCATTCGATATATCGATTCGATTTTGACCCTTAACAATAATTACTTATCGATTATCGATTTGTACATATGTTTACCGTTATCGTTTCAATAAGGTTTCGATTTTTTCGATTTCAATTTATCGATTTTGGGAGCTTATCGATTACATCAATAAGAAATTTATGGGATTCCACGGAAAGTATATCGCTATAAACGCGCCTAACTAATATGGATAAAAAAAGCTAAAATAAGACGAACACCATTTATAATATAAAAATTGTGTCAACAAGCACATGCAAGAAAACTAAAGTAAGGAATCAAATGTATACCACCAACACTTCAACGGTAAAAAAAAAACAAAACAAAATAAAACACATCATCACAGCTAATTCTTTTTTCCATTAATTTGAATTTCATTCCCTTGATCTTTAAATATAATTATTTCTTAAATGTGGTAGAAGAAATAATAGGGTAAGGGACTTAGGGTAAAGGAAAGGGTATAGATTAGGGAAAATAATATTGTATAGCCGCTTTCAAAATAGTAGCAGAATATATATACATTCTGTATGTTATATTAATCTACACAAATAGGTAATTACTCATTTAACAAGCGTCTACCGTCTAGGAGTGTGCATTCGATTTATCGATTCGATTTTGACTCTTATATCGATAATTACTTATCGATTATCGATTAGTACATATGCTTATCGTTATCGTTTCAATAAGGTTTCGCTTTTTTCAATTTTTTCGATTTTGATTTCGATAACAAATAATCGATTCGATTTATCAATAAACCGATTCGAATACACACCCCTAATTAAGCGTCCCGCATTGGGGGAGTGAGTGGATTGTTACCTTTATATGGTCTTGGCCGATCTTGTCTCATGAACTAATTAAATGAAACACTGCACTGATTCTTAACATTATCAGTCTACGTAGCTAAAATACATAGAGTAGAGTATTACCTGTGCAGTTTTATTACCTCCAACTCCTCCATGCTTCTCTGCTTTATAAAGCTTGCCATTTTGGTCATAGACCACAGTCATGGAGTCTATACAAAGAGAATAGACAAGGGTAATTTCTCTCACTCCAGTGAAACCACCATCGTCCCACGGGCTTCCACCATGACCACCCCATGGTCCAACAACGATCCTCTTCTTTACTTCGCCTGCTTGCTCCTTCCCAACTGGCCTCTACATGCACGGAAAACAATTTTTACCATAAGTGACTTCCGTCATATCAAATACTTTTAAACTCAGAGATAACTTACCATGTCCATCCACGAAAAGGCAAAGATAGACGCCAATAGCTGATTTAGTTGCTTTCAAGGAAGTACCAGTCATATATAGAGGCAGAACCCATTGTTGTCTTGTCTACTTCTGTAGCAGTACGTATCTGATTCCCAATTTTATCATTCTTCAGAACCTTAGCTTTTCATCTTTTCTAGTGATTTGGCATTAATTGGGATGGTACAAATCTTATCAATGGTTGAAATCTTTGGCGAGAACCAGATGCGTATGGCAAAGGAAACAGAGATAGGGATACCTCGCTCATTTATCCTAGAATACAACTATAGGAGTAGTACAAGTTGTTTATTCCAATAATCACTAATATACCATTTTTCAAATTAATAAAGGAAGATTTAAAACCAGCACTAAGAGTGCCGAAATATGTACAGCAAAAAGTTTGAGATAGTCTCCCACCAACCCTGAAAGGAGCTAATAAAATCTTAGACAAAGCACCAATCCATATCCTTCAGGTGTTGCATATATTTACAAACCAAATTGTAAGTAACATGCAAAACAAACCATCAGAAAATGGAGTTGACAAATTATTTAGATACTCGCATCAAATGAACGTTCTTAATTTTGTCCTTAGTCAATTGGGACGAACAGGGGGAGGGAACCAAATTCAACTTGCTTCCGTAAAATATAAATATCTTGAACCAAACTCAAATGTTTGTCCAACTGTAAAATTATCTAAAGAAGAAAAAGAAAATTTAAGATGACAATATGGTCATACAACTAACTGTGCGCCATAAATAAGTAGAGTTAACATCTCAGTCCTATTTATTACTCATCGATATCAGTTAGCTCTGTATCCCTATGCACCATTGACTCATCCATTTCTGCTATGTCTCTACCATCCGGCAGCGGCAAGGGTGACGATCTCCACTTTAGTTCAAAACTCGTATTGGGATTTATATTAGACGGAGAAAACTCAAACATTGTAATGTCTTCTAAATAATGTCGCCAGCATTTCTTTGAGTAATATTTACAACAGCTAGGAGTCTTCTCTTTGTTCATCACGATCTCCTTTTTGAACTGTATTCCACATAAATAACAGTGAGTACTAACCAGTGCAGCGATAGAATGCATTGATAAACTAGAAAGTATAATCTAAGGATCCGGTTCAGACAGAGCTAATCTTACCGAGAGAAGGTCACTGCTGGGAGATGTCATTAAAATAAGAGTTTTTGGGTGAAACTGACGCAAGTGACTGTTGAGAAGATTTCTCAGTACTATTGATGATTTAGTCAATTCTATCTTGAAGTCTCTAGAGGGAAGAAGATGGATTCCTCTCATTTCCTCATAGATAATCACATCCTATAAGTGCCACAAGAATAAATAAACAAATAAATACATAAACAATTCAACATATGAGAAGCAATAGACAATCATCAATGATAATTTAATACAAGAGTTTAAAAAGTTTGAGACCTGTTTAGAGGCAAGAAACAAATTGAAACCTTTAGCTTCGAACCCTTGAACGAATTTCTGAACTTCAAGAGGGTGAAACTTCTGTTTTTGGGATTTCAAGTGAAGCTTCACTTCTTGCAACTGTGAAGCATTCATGGAAGAAAAAGGCAGCTCAATACCAGTATATTCAAATGAAAGTAGATTTGGTGCATCAATGTTGGCTTCCTTTAGTTTGCTGCACCTTACTACTGAAAGCTTCTTCAGCTTGTCACTCAATATTGTCATCCTCCGCAACGCATGGCACTCTAACAGGAACAAGTTTTCAAGTAATGGGAATTCGGCAATACGTTCCTGAAATGACTTATCTGCCATGTGTGTATGCTTCAACATCAAATTCTTAAGATTTCCGCACCCTGCTAAGATTAATTTGCACCTTGAAGATTTCTTTCCGTGGAACCAAAATGTCTCAAGATTGGGTGCCTCTAGTTTGACCGACCTGAGGTTGGAGCCCTCATATACTTCCAACCTTTTCAGTTTAGGCAGAGTTGAGACATGCAAGAATTTCAAAAGATGGCACTTGATCAGTCGCATATCTTCTATCAAAGGGCAGCCTTGGACAAACTTATGGACTGCATTCTCATTGATACGCATAGCTTTCATGGATAGCTCCCGCAGGTTTTGGAGCTTTATGACAGCAGAAACATCCATTCCACATCCATGGAGTTTCAATGATGTTATTGTCCTGGAAGCAAAGGCCACCTGAGGCAGTACATAACATTGGCTAACCACATTCTCATAGAAATCATCAGCCTTCTTCACATGGATATCAAGCTCTTTAACATTCTTGTCAGTAGCAGAACTTATCCAGTTATTCATATAGGGAGTCATAAGATCAGCAACAAAAGAGGAGACATGCATCCTGAACCTTTGTATACTTGGCAATGGTTCAATTCTGGTTGCTAAGGTGTTCTCAACAAACAGAATGAACTTTATTAATCGCAGATTCACATATCTAGCTGTCAGGGATTCCTTAAACACCTGCCTGAAACTTCCGTTCTGTGCCCACGCTGGTGGATATTGGAGATCATTTGAAGCTCCAACCTTATGATTTTGGAAGCGCCTCTGATCAAAATCAACGGACGTGAAAGATTCCCAAATGACTTTCCACTTCTTGGACAAGATGCTAGTTCTCACAATATCCTTTGGCCAGCGGAGAAGACAAAGGATGTGATGCAAAATGTGTTCAGGCAACTCAGAGATCCTGTCCGCATCATCAGCTTCTCTTCCATCTGTGTTGGTGATCTCCATTCTCTTTCCCTTTTTAGTATTTATCTTTCTCTGTCTTGCAGCCTTTCTTTTCCTTTTCTTCATTAACGTGGGCAACCTTCGTTTCGCAAACAACAAGCGTACAACTTTAGACATCATACCCTTGCCTAAATAATATATATTATATAAATATTTGCACTAAGCCAGTGCAACAGGCGTAATTACAGGTTGTGCAAATCAGCAATTGCGTCTAAAATATCATCTACATCTGGTACAAAACCAAGTGTTAAAATAACTTTATCAATATATCAATGAAACTATCAGCATATATCAATGAAACTAATACCCCGAAGAGAAAATAAAACGATCCAGCATTAATAGGAAAAAGAAACAGGAAAAATATAAATCAATTTTTAACCGGTATCTATCAGCAGGTAATTCAAACAAAAAAAAAGACTTAAATGATTTAACTGATATTGGTGCCAAAATAACGTATGCATAAACGTAATAGAATTCGAAGTAACCTAATCATAATCTTTATAATCAACCTGAAACACTAAATGCCAATTCGAGGAACAATTTGATCCTATCGTTTCGTAGCTATAATCTCAGATATACAAATATACAATCAAATAAAAATGCGAAATACCTGCAGAGATTGCAGATACTTGGAATTCGGGAAGACGAATCTGACCAACTGTGATTTGATCAACCTTTTGACGGCAAGCTACTTATATAGGGTTGGCCGATTGTATGTATGTGGAAACGGCCGGGTTAAGTTTGATGGGCCGGCTGTTGACCGAGGACGCCAACTTATTGGGCTTCGAGTTCTGCTGAGAAACCCAAAACGTTTTGGTATTGTTTTCTTATGGGAGTTTTAGGCCTCATTTGTTTTTTTTAAGATTAAGACGTCTGAATCTGAATACATATCTGAATATCAAGATGTGTATTAAGATTAAGTCATCTGAATCTGAATACACATCTGGATATATTAAGATGTGTATTAAGATCTGAATACCAAAAATTAAGACTGTTTGATTTTTAACATCTGAATGCATAAAATTTATCTTTATTTGAAAAAAATATAATATTCTATCAATAAAATATATAGTTTAAAATATGAAAGTTGTTGGTAGTGATGGTTAATGGGTGAATGTCGACTAAAGGCGGTGGTTGGTGGTAGTTTGCGTTGATAATGGTGGTTCATGCTAGTAGCTAGTAGTGATTGGTAGTGGTGGCAATTATGATTGATGATGGCGGTGGTAGGTAGTGATAGTTAAGAACGGCGAGTGGTGGTTTGTGATTGAGGAATGTGGTGGTAGGTTATAATGATAGGCGGTGTTGACTGCGGTTGTTAATGGTGATGAGGTGGTTGGTTGTGGTAGTTGAGTTGGATAAATGTTGAATGCGAGTGACAATGATGGTGGTCAGAGTGGTGGGATGGTGGATGGTGATGGTCGATAATGGTGGAAGCTATGATTAAGGATGATGGTGGCGTGGTGGTGGTGTCGGCGGCGGTGCCGGCGGTGGCTGAGTATGGTGGTGGTGGCGGCATAGTGGTAGTTGATAATGGTAGGCGGTGACGGCACTTAATAATGAATATGTGATAGCATCTTAATGAAATTAAGTCTCTGTTACAGATCTTAATCATACAGACCTATTCAGACCCATTAAGTGGTTGTTAAGTAAAAAAACAAACACACTTAATGATTAAGATCTGAATAATTAAGATTCAGACTTTAAAAACAAACGCACTTAATGTCTGAGATCTAAATGATTAAGATTTAGACCTCCATTAAGTGCAAACAAATGAGGCCTTATAGCTTTACCCATAAAAATCAAACTAATTACCCTTGCCTATCCATTTATTTTTCTACCCATCAAGTTAATTACCATTTATACCCATTATAGTGTTTGTGGATAATTGCATCTCTCTCTTTTTTTCTTCGTTTTGTTTATGCTTTGCTTTTTTTTTTTTCTTCTCCTTTTATGTTTATTTTTCAATCGTATTAGTTTTTATTTTCTTTTTCCACCAAAATCCGATTCATTGCTCAGTTTTGGCTTTTTTCATTTTTCCTTTTTCTTGTTTCTTTTCTACTTTCATATTTTTTGTTAGTTTCTAATTTTATTCACTTTTTTCCTCCTCATTTTTATTCTTTTTTTTTTCGTGCAAAAATAAAAAGATAATTAATATAATAAGTATTTTTTCACCTTTTTTTAATATATATATATATATATATATATATATATATATATATATATATATATATATATATATATATATATATATATATATATATATATATATATGTGTGTGTGTGTGTGTGTGTGTGTCTTGCTTTTTTCCATTTTCTTTTTCTGTACGTCAGTTATAAGAACAACTTATACATTATACATGTTTTCTCTTCTTCTTTTTTCCTTTTTTCTTCTTTTTTATTTTTGTAATTTCATTTATTATTATTTTGATTATTTTTTCTTTTAATTTTTTTTTCATTTTGCGCCTTTATTTTTGTTCCTATTTATTTTTGTCTCTATTTTTCCACTAGATCAACAAATGATAATTGATGTAGTATATTATTTATTTATTTTATTTTTATGTATAACATATAATATATCAAAATATATTACTAATAGTTGAAGTATGTTATTAGAACATACTATCACATCCATAGTATATATCATATACTGACATGGTATCATAGATGACTAATCATTTCTTCACCAAACAAAAATACTCATCACTCCTCTATGATACCCACAAGGTATATATCAAATACTAACATATTATCATATATTGATAGGCTATCATAAAGGTCTGGTCCATTTCTTTCAGTAAGACACCTAGTCCTCTATGATACCAACCCGGTATACATCATATACTAACACGATATCATACAGGATTGGTTCATTCTTAATTAAAAAAGTCATTGGTCCTCTATGATACTCATATGGCATATATCATATAGTGTCAAGGTATCATATAGTACTAGTTTATTCTTTCAAGAAAATTAGTGGTGTATTGTTATAATTAATTATATACTTTTGAATTAATTATTATATATCAATATAACATATAGTATAACATGTTGGCATACAATACAACTTTATCTTCTTTGCTAGTTCTATTTAATATTGGCCAAAATTTATCTACTCTGAAAATCTCCGCCAAACTTACTCAAAATTTAGCCATAGCCTTCAATCATATTGTTATATAGTAACGGTATACTGATGGATAACTGTGTTTTTATATAAATTTATGTTAAAATTGTAGATTATTATAGTATATCATTCTGGTATATATGTATACTATTACAATATACTGTTGCAGTATAACTGTATGCTCTTACAGTATATTTTGATACCGCAGCGGTATACTGTTAGGAAATGCGTTTTTATTCAAGTTTCAGTTGAAATATTTTATATATTACAATATATCGTTTTGTTAGGTCATTTATTAATTAAAAGAATCTTATTTTATTTTATTTTTTTTTGGTCATTAGATTGTGTACCATATAATAAGTCATACTAATAATAATCTTCAGAGTTAGATAATCGTAGTATGCGGTCAATGGCGAATATAGCCTTACAGATATGAGTTAAATTGAATCTATAACTTCCGATACAATGTATAAATTTATTGTAAGAACTTAATAAAATCTCAACAAGTACTAGATTTAAATCCATAATTTTAACAGTATAACGAGTTCAATGTTAAAATTAAAAGTTGAACCATTAAATTTAAATCGTGAATCCGCCTCTATATGTAGTTGAAGAGTTAACTTATCCATGGAGTTCATTAACGAGACATTTTGGATTAGGGGATCTTGATCTATGAATGCATGAAAAAGAGTACAAAGATGCTCCTCAAGCCTTCGAAGTTCAAACAAAAGCACATATGCTGAAAGAGATGAATAATCTATGTAGGAATAAATAGGAGAGGAAAAACCCAAAAAGACATAAAGTAATCACGAAAGACAAGAAAAATCAGAGAAAAGTTAGGATAAATAGAAAGAAAAAAACAGAAAAGAGAAAGTACAAAAAGACAAAGAGTAATTAATGGGAAAAAGGGAATGTCAAGGAAAAGTACGGGTAAATATTTTTGACCGCATGGGTATATTATGTAAAAAGTTTGAAGCGGGTAATTAGTTTCTCCCAAATGGGTATTTTGAGTAGATTTCTCTTTTCTTATCTATACCATATATGAAATCTTACTATTAAAAATGTGCATAGTTCTTAAATTATTCATCCAGTCCATATTATTTAAAACTCCTTATGAGTTATGGAAAGGGTATCCACCTAATTTAAAATATTTGAAAGTGTGGGGGCACCTTGCTAAAGTTATGTTGCCTGATCCTAAGAAAAGAAAAATAGGATCTAAAACATCTGATTGTATATTTATTGGGTATGCTGAAAGCAGTGCAGCAAAAAAAAATTTAGTAGTAAAAAGTGATGTACTTGAAAATAATACTATTGTTGAAACAAAAAATGCTGAATTTTTTGAAAATATTTTTCCTTTAAAATTTAAGAAAAATAATGATGCTCCTACTATTCCAAGTGATAATATTTCACATGTTCCAATTATTTAAAATAATCTTGAAAGTGAGGATTTAAGAAGAAGCAAAAGACCAAGGACTTTTGTACCAATCATTAAAAGTTAATTAATAGCAGTTGTATCTTCCTATTTATGCGAGCTAAATTTTAGGAGAAGAATATTCTAAACAGATTTGGCGTGAATATTCCGAACAGATACGGAAAGGAGATTTATGTTCCTCATCTTCATCTTTATCTGTTCTTCCATATATTTTTCACCACTGATAGCCATTAAAAAGCTTGAAAGCTTTGAATTTAAATTTGGGTTTTCAAAAATCAATAATTGTTTGGATTGGGTGTTGTTGTAAATAATTCAGAATATGTTTAGTAGTTTATATCTCAATTTTGAGGGGTTTTGGTGAAGATTAGACTTGGTTTTGAATGAATTTCAGATTAAAAATCGAAGACGAAGAAGAAAAAGAAGACATATTTCCCGAAATTGTAGATAAATTGTAGATAAATTGTAGTTAAATTGTAGAATTGTAGATAAATTGTAGATTGGGAAGACTAAAACTTCTACAAATCTTCTACAATTATGTTGAAAATGCCAATTATGCTACAATTAAAATGAGAATTAGGATATTAAAATTCAATGTATCTATTTTGTAGATATCTTATAGATAAATTGTAGATTATTTGTATTTTGATTGTAGATGCATTGTTTTCCGTTTTCACAAATCAAAAATGACTAAAACTTCTACAAAATCTTCTACAAAAAATAGTCTACAATTTTTTTAATTTTTTTTACAATTTATCTACAATTTCTGGAAATATGTCTTCTTCTTCTTCTTCTTCTTCTTCTTCTTCAATCGACTATTTTAATCAATAACCTTCAGCCACTGCCCAAAAATAAAATAAAAAATAGAGGGCAATGAAAATAATGATACATTGATGTTTTGTACGTGTAAATAGAGAATTGGTAAATAAGAACTAATCTGAAGATAATATCGCCAAGTTAAGGCTTTTGGGAAGTAAATGAAAACTATTATGAAGATTATTGATGCTACTATCCATCTCGGGGGGGGGAGTAAGGAGAGAGACATATGAGATATATGCATACCTTTAATTAATGATTAAAAATTATCCATTAATTAGATATGGATACCATTAATTAAGGAGTAAAAACAGCCCATTAATTAGACCATTACTTAAGTATGGTATATGATTGGCAATTTGGTATACTAACTATAATTTACTCAAATCTTAAACATGTAGGGTAAAAAGATTTTCATACGTGGTATATGAATGTAAAAATTCCAAACGTTTTTGGACTGATAAGGCATTTTTGGGCCTAAAACCCCGGTTTGCCTATTAATCATAGGGAATGTTATGGAAATGTCTCAAAATAAGTTACAACTTACCAAGCTCTAGCCATTAATCATAAATTTATCAAAAATAGTCAAGCACGCACCAAAACGGAAACTCAAACAACTAAGGGTTCTTTCTCTCCAAGAATCACACGAAAAGATCTTTTTTTATTTTTTAATCGTAAACAACAACGTTAGATGCAAGATGGAAAGAAAATTTCATGGATACTATAGAAACAAGGCGATGATTATATATATTCCAAAACTCTAAGAAAAAGGGGACCTTTTACAATGGTAATGATTAAAAATTACTGAAATAATACTGATGAGTCAACAAAATTGAGAAAAATTGCAGGTGATTTGGACTGATTTGTTATCAAAATTTGTAGTTAAATTCGAGTTCAAATTTTTTTGTGTGAAATGTATCTCATACACATGTATACATGGATTGACGTGTGATACACATTTCATATAGATATGATACATATATAATATAAAAATAATGTACAATGTGATATACATATTATCCTTTTTCATGTTCATCATTTAGTTCGAATTTTCAATTAAAACCCCCTAAAACTCTATAAATCATTCCAAATATGAGATTTAAACTACTAAGATGTCCAATATATTATAACAATACCACTAAGAAAATTTACTTTTTTTTTTTGTTACAAATGGCTAATTGAGTAATGAATTGGCTAGTTTTTTATACTAACTTACTTACGGGCTAACATAATTTGTAATTTTCTTTAATCATACCATACTCAATAAGTTTTTATTTACACCGAACTATATTAATTTATGGATTTTTTTCACTTTTAGCCTGCGCCAAAGACTATTTAAAATTGGTAGCCGGAAAAGTGTATAAATTTATATATTTTATGTATATAATACACATAATTAATATATATGCTAAACATATACATTTTCAGCTATTATTTTTAAAGTGACTATACAATGTCATTTTTCCTTAATTTATTTATCAACGATTAAGTGATTATAATAAAATTAATATATATATGTGTATATATATATATATATATATATATATATATATATATATATATATATATATATATATATATATATATATATATATATATATATATATACACATAAATAGACGTATCATATACTCCTAAACGGTTCATTATTACAAAATCCAAATTATATTTAGTCTATAATTCAGGAAAGTTTTTTTTGTTTGTTTTTTGTTCTCTACTAATTTCATCTACAAAAAGATGAAAATAAAATATTCTTTTTAAACGGTTGTAAAAAGTATGATATATATATATCACGTGAAATAGACGTATCATATACTCCTAAACGGTTCATTATTACAAAATCCAAATTATATTTAGTCTATAATTCAGGAAAGTTTTTTTTGTTTGTTTTTTGTTCTCTACTAATTTCATCTACAAAAAGATGAAAATAAAATATTCTTTTTAAACGGTTGTAAAAAGTATGATGTTTGGCTCAAAAGTTAATTGTTACTTTATAAGCTTAAAACAATCAAAAGATAGTAAAGGGGCAATCGTAACCAAATATAGCTGTCACACCTCCTTTTTACTTACCGAAAGTATGTGCCACTAATTACTATTACACCCCGGGAAGGGATATAATAGTAATAGGGAAGGAATTTTTTCCAATTAAAGGATATTCGGAACGAGATTTATTTATTAAATTTCAGAGTCGCCACTTGGGAAAATAATGATGTCCCAAGTCACCGGTTTAATCCCGAACCGAGGAAATTATGATTTTGTTTAACAATATGCGAAATCAGAAATCCGGATAAAAAATTCTGTTAACCCGGGATAAGGTGTCAAGCACTCCCGGATTCCGTGGTTCTAGCACGGTCGCTCAATTGCCGTATTTGTTTTTATCCGATTTCCTTATATGCTTCAATTTTCATGTATTATTAATGTCCCGCTTTGTCAGTTTTTAAGAATTGCGACGTCGCGAAAACGCATTTTGAGTCACACCATACTAGTACGCCTGTGACTTTAGTGCATTTTAGCTTCGCCGGAATTTGAGATTTGGGTCACAAAAATGTGCACCCGTATTAGGAATGTAATATTATTAATCGCACCTAAAGTGTCTATGTCTTTATTAACTTTTGGAAAGACCGCAAAATTAGCTAAACGGTCCTTCCGAGTCTAGAATTTTATGTTGAAATTTATTTGGGGGCCCCGTGTGTTTTCATCTGTCACGACCCGGATTTTCCCCCAACATCGGGATCGTGATGGCGCCTACTCGTGGTAGCTAGGCAAGCCACTGTATTCAGTATTATCCTGTTTTTACCAATATTTTATACTCAAATTTTTTATTAACAAGAACCATAACATTAATTGATTAAATGCGGAAGAATTATCAAAATAGAAATAAGCAGTACCAAGGTAAAACGATACTGAAATCCTCTACCCAAGACGTGGAGTCACCAACTCACGAACTACTACTGAATACTACACATAAAGGTCTGAAAGAAAATAATATAAATCTGTTTGTCTCGGAACAAGGAGACTACAACAAATACTATAAATAAGTGGAAGAGACGCCGGGCCTGCGGATGCCTGCAAGCTACCTTGGTCTCGAAATGCTTGACTCCCACGCAAGACTCTACTGCTGCTGCTCCTGATCAAAACCTGGACCTGTGCAAAAATGCACAGAAGTGCAGTATCAGCACAATCTGACCCCATGTGCTGGTAAGTGCCTGGCCTATCCCGACGAAGTAGTGACAAGCCTAGGACCAGACACTCACATAAACCTGTGCAGTTCTATATACGTATGTACACTACAAGATAACAGGGATATCAAGTAAACAAAAACCAACAAGAAATATCATAAGAGGGAAGCTCACAGTTAACAACAATTATCAAATCAACAAAGGAAACCAAAGTATAATGGAAACAGTTAATGTCAAACAAGGAATAACAAATAGTTGCACGGCATCACCCTTCATGCTTATACTCTCATCCTCACCAATTAAGCAAATAAAGTGCACAGCATCACCCTTCGTGCTTTTACTCTCATCCTCACATCCATGGCACGACATGATCCTTCGTGCATGGTTCAATAACAAGGCACGGCATTACCTTTCGTGCATAATCAATATCACAAGGCACGACATGATCCTTCGTGCATAATTAATAACAAGGCACGACATTAACCTTCGTGTATAATCAATAATGAGGCACGACATTATCCTTCGTGCAATAACAGTAAAACAAGGCACGACATCACCCTTCGTGCATTATCACTCATCCTCACCTAAATAACAATCACAGTTAAGGGCAGAGAATGAAAATAATAATCATTAATCCGTCCCGGCAAGGGACACAATAATCATCACAACAAGTCCCGGCAAGGGAAAATAATATTTCACTTCACAATAAGTCCGGCAAGGGAAAAACAATGTACAATTTCACAACCCGGCAAGGGGTCAACAATTCATGTTTAAAATATCTCACAACAAGTATCAACATCGACTCACGGTCATGCTAGATGCCAGTGTATGGATGCTCGACACCACAGCCTATACACCGCACTCGATCACATAGCACACATCACACAATTCCTATTCCCTCAAGCTAGGATAGAACAAACACTTACCTCTAGCCTTGAAGTCCAAATTATCCTTTAATTATAGCTTTTTCCCTGAATTTCCGCTTTCAACTAGCTCGAATCTAATAACAATTGATTCCATTACATTAATAAATACTAAATAACTTGGTTTGAATGCTTAAAAATGGTTTTCTCAAAGTTAACCCCAAAATTTCCCAAAATGCCCCTGGCCCACGTGGTCGGAACTTGGGGTTCGGACCAAAATCCGGTTACCCATTCCCCCACGAGTTCAAATATATGATTTGTTTCAAAATCGGACCTCAATTCGAGGTCCAATTACCCAATTCATGAAAACCCTAGGTTCTACCCAAAAACAAGAATTTCAACCATGAAAACCTATCCCCACCTCATTTGTCAAAATCCGCCGCCAATTTACAGTTTTCTCTCCGTACAAGGCGACACGCGTGAACAGTGGTCACGCAGTGGCGAAATGCCCACTGCTCCTCCGTCAGCCGGTGAAAAACCACCGGACCAATTGCAAAATGACCGGAATCTTATTACGAATTCATTCCAACAAGAATCAGCTCAAAATTCCATCCCAATCGCTACGAATCTTCAAAAAGGTGAAGGGATCACTGTAGTAAAAAATCGCCTGGGAATTTCAGAAATTTCCTAAGTGATTTCTGGGTCAAATCTTGTTAATCCAATCATTGGAGATTGTTCTACTCATCAAAACGTAGCTCTCATCCAAAATTCAGCCTATTCCACCATGGAATTCATGCCCGACGACCTTCTGCAAATCACAGGTGATCTTCATTTGGCCGGAAATGGAGTTTCAGGCGATCACTTGCAAGACCAAAGGTACCAAAAGCTTCGCCTTGATGAGGAGAGGCCTTCTGAACACTCAATTGCAACTGGGTATCAACAAGAAGCATCAATTTTGAAAATCAAAAATTCTGACAGAGTGCCTGACATGAATGATCGACAAGTTGACATATCCAATTCTCAGGCAATTGGGACCCAGCCAATGATTAGATATGATTCTCCATCACTCATAGAACACCCTAGCCAAATTTCAGAGCAACCCATTAAAAATTGTGGCAATCGCCATGCGCGAAAAAGCTCTGACCTCTTCGAAGTGGCCGGCCATGGTGTTGCAGGGATAATTGGTTTACAAAACCAATGCCAAAGTGATCCTACATCTTCAGGGATTGTTAACCAGCCTTCAGATCAAATTTTAAATGACCAAATCGTGTCGAATATAAAAAACACTGCCTCTAGTTACTGTTCCATTGCAGGTGTCAGACCAAACTTCACCTCTCCCAGTGGCATTTTTGGAGCCTCTATCACGATCCCAATCAATTCAACAGCACCCAAAGACCCCTTTTACCAAGCTTCTTCTCAATTCTCAATGGTAAATGACCAACTCGTAAGTATGTCAAGATCAGAGCCATGGCAGATGGCCGGGCATGGCATTCAGGGGATCTCCAGGTCACCAAACCAATGCGATCCTGCTCCTATACCTGTGGTGAGTGTTCCCAATCCTTCAAATGGTATTTTACAGGTCCCAATTTTGTCGAATATTGAAAAAGGATCCCAGGTTCACTGTAGCTCGAACAGTAATCGACCCCCTGCCACTGTTACTCCAAGAATAGTGGACTCCTCTACAATCCTACCCCACCCACCCCCTGAGTGTACAAATGGACTCTTAGCTCACAGTGATATAGCCAATATGGCCTCAAACATAACCACTCCACCACTACAGGAAACACTTCACCTGAACAAATCATCCAATGGAAATGCCAATCTAACTGTTGAGAGCCACTCTCACCCTGTCACAACACACAACTCTATCAGGCATACTTCTCATCTTCAGAATCAATCCAAGGGCAATCCACTCTCTCAGGTTCCTAAAATCTCCTCTAATTTTGAGAGACCAAACCTCAACAAGAAAGACTCAAAACCTCTCCAAAGGCCACAGCCAAATGCAAATACCAGTGTTACTCCCCCTGTCAAACCTCAACAGAACAAAGCCAAACAACCAGAAAATCCCCCTCCTCCCCCACCCACTGTAATGCAATCATATGTTACAAGACTTAGAACCAGGCAAGAGGCAGCTCAGGCCACAATTGAGTTTTCTCCTCCAGTCATCACAACCAAACAAGGCAAACCTGCAGTGATTTTCAGGAAGGAAGATTACATAATCAAGTTTGCAGACAGGTGCAAGTATACTGTTGTGGGCAAATTTGCCAATACAATGCCCAAAATGGAAGTAATCAGAAAGAGCTTCATTGCACAGGTGGAACTTAGGGGTGGTGTCAAAATTGCTCATTTCAATGCCAAGACTGTGTACATTGATTTGGATAATGAATATGACCACTCAACAGTTTGGACAAGACAACAAATGTATATTCAAGGCCAACTCATGAAGATTGAAGCCTGGAACCCCATTTTCAAGCCCAATGAAGACTCCCCAGTTGTGCCAGTGTGGGTTATGATTCCAGAACTCCCCTGGCATTTGTACTATATGGAGATCCTTTCTCATTTGCTGTCTCCAATAGGGAAAGCTCTTTTCCTTGACCTGGCATCTTTTCAGAAGACCAGGGGAAGTGTTGCCAAGGTTAAGATGCAAATAGACCTTACCAAAGACAGACCATCCCATGTATGGCTAGGCTATGATGAAGACCAAGATGTTAATGGTGATGGTCAATGGTTAGAGGTCCAGTATGAATCCATCCCCTCTTACTGCACCCACTGCAAACACCTAGGCCATAACACACAAGCATGCCCAGTCAAACATAGAGAAATGGAGGTCCAAAGACAGAAAGAAAGGGAAAACAACAACCCTGCCCAGCCACAAGTCACCAATACCAATTACTCTGCAGAAAAAACAGAGTCAACCATGCAGAATCCAATCAACAGACAACAAGGGAAACAAAAAAAAGGAAGCCAGGATCAAACCACTACATCAAATGCTGTGCAAGACCAAAAACAAGAAAACCAACACCACTTTGCACCTAATACCACAGAAGATGATTGGCAGACTCAAAAGAGAAAAAATTTCAAAGGAAACACCCAAAATAAAAGACAACAACAGGTCTATGTGGCAAGACAAAACATAAACCAACCAAAGGATCCCTCATCAATTGAGAATCAACAGCTGGAGCAATCAACCTCAGGTATAGCTCTCATCAATTCTCCAGATCTTTTGGAGAGGTGTGCAGACCCTGTGGCTCAGGGTCACCCCAATCCCCCTTCCCTTCATGAATTTGTTATGGTTGAAGGAAGTAAAGGAAAAAGCCAGGAAAGTCTTATAGTCAAACAAGATGGTGTTCCAAAGGGGGATGGGATTCCTCATGTTTTGCATGAGTGTGCCTCTACACATTTGACTGACTCTAAGAATGACCCCAACCATACTGATACTAATGTCAAGCCCCTCAACAACTCCCCCTCCCATCCAAGTTCATGTGAGATTTTAAGCTCTGAAGAAGAAGAGGAGGAATCTGAACTTCATAATGCTGAGATTAGAAGACTGAGCAAAGGAAAAGCCCATGATGACTCTGACTTCACTATTCAGACCCCAAAATCCAAAAATAAGCCCAGCAAGAAAAAGAGACAAGCCATGAAGAAACAGGCTCAATGCATCACTCTCAAAGAGCCAACTCAGCCAAGGTCACAAATTGACTCCCCAAATCCAAACCAGCAAATGGAGCCCCATGCAGAACCACCTGATACCCAACCTGAGAGAAACAAGATCTCAGACCCTGAGCAATCACTGAATTCTCCAAAAACAAAACCCCCAATACCCATCAAAACACCTCCCAACCAAACAGAGACTCACAGTGATGTAACCACCACCAATACCTTGACAATTACTCCCTTGACAGAATGCCCCCTGAATAGATTCTCCCCAGAATCAGATGACTATAGACCCATCCTATCAGAAGATGAAATGAGTGGAGGAGCAGATGATGATGCTGCATCAGACAAATCAGAAGAAGATCTCCACTGTGAAACTCTTATCAATGCCCTCAATGGTGAATACCCCCAATCTGAAGTAATTCACACTCACTCTCTCTCTCCCAGATACCTCACTTCTAAGCACTATAATCCCTCCCCAAGACTCACCAGAAGTAAAGCAGCTGTCACTGCAACTGTCCAACCAAAACCAAAATCCCCCTCCAAGTTTTAATGATAAGCACACTTATCTGGAATGTTAGAGGTATAAGAACCTCTGGTGCCATTGAGAGACTTAGAACCTTGAAACAAATCCACAAAATATCCTTCATAGCTGTCCTTGAACCCTTTCTGGACACCTCTCAGATCAACCAGTACAAAATCCAAATGTCCATGTGTCATGCAGCTTCTAATATTAATAACAAGATCTGGATATTTTGGGTTCAAGACTTTTCAGGTCATGTTATTGATCATGATGACCAACAACTGACCCTTGAGCTAAGACATATTGAAGCAGCTGAACCCTTTAAATTGACCATTGTTTATGCAAAGTGTAAGCCTGCACTTAGGAAACCACTCTGGGACAACTTGAGAGCCAAATCCCAAACCATCTCCTCACCTTGGTGTGTCATTGGGGATTTTAATGTTATTGCCTCATGTGATGAGAAAATAGGTGGAATTCCTTACCAAATCAACAAGAGCTTGGACTTCCTAAGCATGAGTGAGGACTGTGGTTTCACAGATCTTGGATACTATGGACCTAGATATACCTGGTCTAATGGTAGGGGCCCCTGTGCAATTGTTTGGAAACGACTAGACAGGGGTTTTGCTAATGATAACTGGCTGGAATCTTACCCAGCTACAACCATCTCTCACCTTGCTTCCACTGGATCAGACCATTCTCCACTGCTAATGGAACTTCATATTAGGCCTGATAATACTGCTAGGTACTTCAAATTCTTAAACTGCTGGACTGAAAATGAAACTTTCATGAAAGTAGTCGAGGAAACTTGGAACCAACACCATGAGAGAGGTGCCATGTGGACATTTCATCAAAAAATGAAGGCATTATGCACTGCTCTCTCCAAATGGTCAAAGAATGAATATGGTGATATTCATCAAAAAGCCAAGGAATTTGAGGAAAAGGTGAAGAAAGCAGAAGAAACATGGGCACAGTCTAATAAAGAATCAGACAGGATTATTGTTCATGAACTCACTGCCCAATACATTAAATTCTTGAAGGTTGAAGAGGCAGTTCTTAAGCAAAAAACTCAGCTCCAATGGTTTAAGGATGGAGACACTAATTCTAAATACTTTCACAGCCTTATCAGAGGGAGGAGAAGGAAGCTTTACATCCACAAAATCAAAGATGAAGATGCAGGGTGGATTACTGGTGATGCAGCAATTGGTAATGCTGCATGTGATCATTTCCAACAACTTTTCACTGATCCTGGAGGAAACATTAGAGAAGACCTATTGTCATGCATCCCCTCATTGGTAACTCATGAAGATAATGAGATTTTATGTAGAGATCCAACAATAGAGGAACTGAAACTTATAGTCTTCTCTATGAATCCAAATAGTGCAGCTGGCCCGGATGGTTTCAATGGGAAATTCTTCCAACACTGTTGGGACATCATCAAACTAGACCTATTCAATGTGGTGATTGCTTTCTTTTGTGGTCAGACCATGCCAAGATATATGACACAAGCCTGCCTTGTTCTTCTCCCCAAAGTGGATTTCCCTAATAACCTCTCTGATTTCAGACCCATAAGCCTCAGTAACTTCCTTAACAAAATAATTTCCAAGTTGATTTGTTCCAGACTTGCACCTATCCTCCCCTCCATCATTTCTCCCAACCAAACAGGATTCATAAAGGGCAGAAGCATCTCTGAGAATGTTATGCTAGCTCAAGAAATTGTCCAAGGCATCAAGAAAGCCAACAAGGGAGCCAATGTTGTCATCAAGTTGGATATGGCAAAGGCTTATGATAGGGTCTCCTAGGCCTTCACATGTATCATGATGAGAAGACTTGGCTTTAGTGAAAAAATGATTGATATGGTATGGAGAACAATGTCTAACAATTGGTACTCAGTAATAGTTAATGGTACCAGACATGGATTTTTTCACTCAACTAGAGGTCTTAAACAAGGAGACCCTCTAGCTCCCTCTCTATTCATCCTGGGTGCAGAACTCCTGTCAAGAATGCTTAACAATTTGACCCATGATCAATTTTTTAATGGCTTCTATATGGAGAAAAGAGGCCCTCAAATCACACATCTTAGCTTTGCTGATGATGTGATTGTCTTTACCTCTGGATGTAAAGCTTCTCTGCAGAAGATTATGAGGATATTACAAGATTATGAGCATGCATCTGGACAAATGATCAATAAACACAAGAGCCACTTCATGACAGTATCTTCTGTTTTCCAGTATACCAACAGGAGAATCCATCACATCACAGGCTTCACCAGAAAGGACTCCCCCATTACTTACCTTGGATGCCCCCTTTACATAGGTAGAAAGAGAATTGCATACTTCAATTGTATTGTCTCCAAGGTAGTGAGTAGAATTAGGGGCTGGCATGGGAGACTCCTCTCCTATGGAGGGAGAGCAACCCTAATCAAACATGTTTTGCAATCCCTTCCCATTCACCTCTTGTCTGCTGTTACCCCACCCAAAACTATCTTCAAGCAAATTGAGAAGATCTCAGCAAACTTCTTCTGGGGTATGGACAATAACAGAAATAGATACCATTGGGCCTCATGGCACAAACTCACTCACCCAAAGGAAGAAGGAGGTATTGGCCTTAGATCTATTGAAGATGTTTGCAAAGCTTTGGAATTCAAACAATGGTGGTGGTTCAGGACAAAAAACACTCTGTGGAGTGAATTTCTGAAGGCAAAATATTGCAAGAGATCCAATCCTGTATCCAAGAAATGGGACTCAGGACAATCTCAAACATGGAGAAGAATGATGATCAATAAGAAAGAAGCAGAGAATCACATCCAGTGGAGGCTACATTCAGGTAACTCAAGCCTTTGGTGAGATAATTGGTTGGGTAGTGGAAGTCTGGCAAGCTTTAGAACATCTGGTGGAAGACCTAGCAATGCCACTGTGTCTAGTATGTGGAACAATGGGCAATGGGATCTTCATAAACTGAACCAAACTGTCCCCCCTCACATGATACCTGTTATCACACAAGTTCAAATTATTCATGACCCTCATCTACCTGATAAGCCATTCTGGAACATCACCTCAGATGGGAATTTTACCTGTGGATCAGCATGGTCAATCATTAGGGGGAAAAGAAACATAACTCTCTCTAATAAGATGATATGGCACAATATGATTCCTTTCAAATGGTCTTTTTGTCTTTGGAGAGCCCTTAGGAACAAGCTCCCTACTGATGACAGGGTTGCTAAGTTTGGTCCTCCTACAGTGAATAGATGCGTGTGTTGCATTCAAGCAGGAGCAGAAACAGTCGACCGCATTTTTAACAGTGGTAAATTTGCAAGGATCATCTGGAAACATTTCAGTGATGCTGCAGGAATCAAGGCTCCAAAACAGTCTTTCACAATCACCTTGATGAACTGGTGGATACAAGCTAGCTCAAATAATGTCCAAAAAATCATCCTTGGTACCATGCCCATAATAATCTCATGGAACCTTTGGAAAAGCAGATCTGCAGCTAAGTATGGTGGCAGAACTCCCTCCATTACAAGAACCATATATGCCATCACCTCTGATCACCTTTTGGTCCTGAGAACTGCTTTCACAAAGGTTAAATGGCCTCCCTATTGGTCTGAAATATACCAGATCACAGAACACCTGCAACATCTTACCACTGTCCATCAGGTTTGCTGGAACAAACCAACTCCAGGCTTTGTCAAAATAAACTCAGATGGTAGTGCTCTTAACAATCCTGGCCAAATTGGAGCTGGAGTGATTATAAGGGACCAAGCTGGTCAGTTTATCCATGCCATAGCTTCCCCTCTTGGTTTTGGCTCTAATAACCAAGCAGAAACTGAAGCTGCTTTCTTGGGAATCAGGTGGTGCATTGATAATGGCTTTACCAAGATCCACCTTGAAACGGATTCTAAACTTCTAACCGTGTGGCTCACTACCAACAACAACCACCCATGGTCCTTGACAACAATGCTCCAAAAGATCAGAGAACTTAGCCAGCAATGTGAGTGCATCACTGTCACTCACACATTTAGAGAAGCCAACTGCCCTGCAGACTCCCTGTCCAAGCTTAGCCATACCCTCAATACACCAACTCACTACCACACTATCATGGAGTTGCCAGCCAATATTAGAGGACAGATAAGACTAGATCAACAAGGCATCCCTGCCTTTAGACATAAAAAGACCAACCAAATCACATTTCCACCCTCACTTCTCCATGCCACCTCAAATGCCAATACAACATAAACCCTCTGAACCCACAATACCAACCAACACTCACTCATGTATTCACCTCAGACCTCACCACACCATATGGCCTTCTTGGCAGAGCACAATACTGGTATTTCTGCTCAACCTTCTGATGCATCTGGCCAATGAGATAGGTCAACTGACAAAGCTTTTGTCATATTTCTCTTCACCACACCAAACCACATCAGAATCTCCTAAACCCCACCACTGCCTCATTCTATTCCAATTCTTCACTATTGTACAGGTTACAATAGTTTTTGCAACAATAGCTGATTTCTCTATGTTATCTCTTCACTGCCTGCAGCAACCCCTTCCATTAAGCTACAGATTCTTTCCTTTTCTCCTCCTCTCTCCTCCCCCTTTTCCCTTTCTTCTTTTTCTTTCATACCTGCACACATTCCCTGAAGCAACTGACCATGATTCACCCCCCTCCTCTCTCCACGATCTACAGATCATACCCATCTCCCTAAACCCAGGCTCAATCCCAATCCTTTGGAAAATGAGCCCCCCTCTCATAACATGTTTGTTTCTTTTGTAGGTACCAAGAACAAGACACTTCAACTGCTACTCTCTCACACAAAGAGAATTCAACAGTTGAGTACTGTTAAAGTTGCAACTGAAGCAACAACACAGACTGCATTAGCCACAGTCAGAACCATCTTGCACCCCACTTGTCTGCAGATCCCCTGCCAACACCCCCTTCACTTAAACCCCATGTTACAACACATAGCCACGATCACCACTCCCTGGAAAATTATCCCAACAGTGTCCAACCATAACAGGCATAATATTCTCTTCATGTCTGCAACTCCCTGGTTCATTTCTACTTTTCTCCCCTTCAAGCTTCATAACCTCCCATATCCCTTCAACTCCCCTTATATGGCTACCATTTCACTTCACAAAAGAGGGGTCATAATTCACCCCCTTCCCCCAGACTCACTTCTAGTCTCCTGGAATGTGAGCTCCCATTTCACTAACTTGTTTGTTCTTTTTGCAGGTACTTGTAGTAGACCTAATCCATCAATGCTATCCCATGCAGTGGTATTAGCATTTATGATGCTCATTCTGCTGGGAGTGCACAAATGGATCAAGATCACTTCACAGAGCCCTCAGGCAGAGATGCGACTGTCATGGCTTCCCTTATGGTTTCCTTCTGATGCATGGAGAATACCTTCACAATGTCCCCAATGTCATCTTTGTTGCAGAGAAGAAGCTATACTACTTCATCAGGGAAACTCCAAAGAGACATGGAGACCCCAAGGCTCACTCTTTTCTATCAAGTATTCTAGCCATATAGTAGGCATAGAATCTGGTCTTCTTTTGGCTCCCACTCTTCATTTTAGCTTTCTTGTACTCACATGTCAAAGCAAAATCGAAGATTGGACTATGTTTTACTCTGGTACTTTTGTAATTATCCATAGATGTTCTTTGCACTTCTTTAAGTGTATAGATAGGTTATGTCTACAAACTCTAAAGACTTATGATCATTCCAGGGCACACTTGTATGCTATTGGAATAGGATTTCATATTTCTATAGATTTAGTTCATCATCTAACATTAGAGGACACTTGTCCAGTAGGCTTACTTCATCATCTAATTTTCTCATTACTTAGCAACCGCATGTGGTTAACCAAGTACACCATTTTGTATAGATGGAGGCAAGGCCTATATCCTCCTCCAGCTCCATTGTATCTTTTCCTTTCTATATATATATGAAAATCAACCCTAGGCACGATGCCTAGTTATTATTAAAAAAAAAACCATGAAAACCTTTGATTTCTATTGAAAAACATGTTTAATGTTGTTAGGAATTGAAAGAATTGAGTAAAAAGTGACTTACAATTGTTTTGGAGTGAATTGTCTCTTGAGGGTTCGTGTGTAGTGTGTGGGTTTTTGAAAGAATAAAGAATGAACTGAAAAATTTGCTTAAGTATAGAATTGCACAGCTGCGGATATTGCAATTGAAAATATTTGTTCGCAATTGCGAACACTACAGATCTGGGGACTGTCAGCGTCGCATTTGCGACATTATGTTCGCATTTGCGAACAAGGCTGGGTTTCTGGGTTTTTCGCATTTGCAACAAATGCTTCAATTTTGCGAAGCCAGGCAAAACAGTGAAGGCCTCGCATTTGCGAGGTTAAGTTTGCATTTGCGAACCACTACTCAACCCTGCCAACTTCGCATTTGCGAAGTATGGTTCGTATTTGCGAACCAATGCTAGTCTGGGACTTATCGCAATTGCAAGAAAATCTCCACATTTGAGAAGATACCAGCTGGGTGAAAAACCAGTTGTGTAAAATTTCAGAAATTGAACCAACGGCCTATCAAATCTTTAGTCGAGCCCCCGGGATCCAAACCAAACATATACACAACATCAAAAACATGTTATAACTTGCTCGTGCGATCACATCGCGAATATAACATTGATTTCATCAAATCAAGCCTCAAGTTCATGATTATCATCCTTTTTAATTTCATAACTTTAAATTTTGGAACTCAAGGTTCAAAACACATCAAACGACATCTAAATGTCACCTAACTTTGCAGAAAGCACATATATAATATTTAAGACTTGTACCGGGCGTCGGAACCAAAATACGAGCCCGATACCAAGGTCATTTAATTCATTTTCCTTTAATAATTACAGCAAAAACAATTTCACAGAAAAATCCATAACTTAGGCTCTAGGCCTCAGAATTTGACTCCGGACGCATGTCCGAGTCCCATATTTTCCTACGGACCTTCCGGGACCATCCGATCTCGGGTTCGGGCCCGTTTACCAAAAATATTGACCAAAGTCAACCATATCAATATTAATATCATTTTTCTTCCAATTTCTCATAAAATTCATATATTCTATCACAAAATCTCTCCGGCTACATGCCTGGATCATGCACGTAAATAGAGGCAACATAGAATGAGATTTTCAAGGCCTCGGAAGTGCGGAACAAGTATGGAAAATAGGTGATGACCCTTTGGGTTGTCACATCCTCCACCTCTAAAACAACCGTTCGTCGTCGAACGGACAAGAGAAGGAAGTACCTGAGTCTGGGAACAAATGTGGGTAGTGACTCCGCATATCAGACTCAGACTCCCAGTTCGATGCCTCAAGAGGCTGACCTCTCCACTGAACACGCACAGAAGGATAACTCTTCGACCTCAACCGTCGAACCTGCCGGTCTAGAATGGCCACCGGCTCCTCCTCGTAGGATAGATCATTGTCCAACTGGACAGTATATAAGTCTAACATATGGGTGGGATCGCCGTGGTATCTCCGAAGTATAGATACATGAAAAACTGGATGCACAGCTGATAAGCTAGGCGGCAGAGTTAGTCTGTAAGCCACCTCTCCCACTCGGTCTAGAATCTCAAATGGACCAATATACCTAGGGCTGAGCTTGCCCTTCTTCCCAAACCTCATCACGCCCTTCATAGGCGACACTCGGAGCAATACTCTCTCACCAACCATGAAATCTACCTCTCGAACCTTACGATTTGCATAAGTCTTCTGTCTGGACTGAGCTGAACGCAATCTCTCCTGAATTGTCTTGACCTTATCCAAGGCCTCTTGAACTAAGTCCGTACCCAACAACCGAGCCTCTCCCGGCTAAAACCATCCAACTGGTGACCGACATCACCTACCATACAACGCCTCATATGGAGATATTTGAATGCTAGACTGGTAGCTGTTGTTGTAAGCAAACGCTGCTAATGGCAGAAATTGGTCCCACGAGCCTCCAAAATCATTGACGCAAGCTCGGAGCATATCCTCTAGAATTTGAATAGTTCTCTCGGACTGACCGTCCGTATGAGGATGGAATGCTGTGCTCAACTAAACCTGGGTGCGTAACTCCTGCTGGACCGCTCTCTAGAACCGCGAGGTAAACTGCGTACCTCGATTTGAGATAATAGATACCGGCACCCCATGAAGTCGAACAATCTCCCTGATGTAAATCTTTGCTAACCTCTCCGATGAGTAGGAGACAGATACTGGAATGAAGTGTGCCGACTTAGTCACCCTATCAACAATGACCCAAATAGCATCAAATTTCCTCCGAGTCGAAGAAAGTCCCGTAATAAAGTCCATAGTGATCCGCTCCCATTTCCACTCGGGAATTTCGATCCTCTGGAACACACCACAGGCCTTTGGTGCTCATATTTCACCTGCTGACAATTTAGACACCGAGCGACATACGCAACGATGTCTTTCTTCATCCTGCGCCACCAATAGTGCTGCCGTAAATCCTGGTACATCTTCGCGGCGCCCGGGTGAATAGAATACTGCAAACTGTGGGCCTCCGCGAAGATCAACTCTCGAATCCCTTCAACATTGGGCACACAAATTCGACCCTACAATCTCAATACCCCATCATCATCTAGATTTACCTTCGTGGCACCTCCCCGCTGTATTGTATCTCTCAAGTCACGCAAATGAGGATCATCAAACTGCCTCTCACGGATCCGCTCTAATAGAGATGAACGAGCGACCGTGCAGGCTAACACCCTGCTAGGCTTAGAAATTTCTAGTCTCACGAACTAATTGCATAAGGCCTGGACATCTAGAGCAAATGGTCTCTGACTAACCGGAATGAATGCGAGACTACCCATGCTGGCAGACTTTCTACTCAATGCATCGGCCACCACATTGGACTTACCTAGGTGATATAGGATAGTGACATCATAGTCTTTCAACAACTCTAACCATCTCCGTCGTCGTAATTTCAACTCCTTTTGCTTGAACAAGTACTGTAGGCTTTTATGATCGGTGTACACCTCACATGTCACACCATATAGATAATGCCTCTAGATCTTTAAGGCATGAACCACTGCTGCTAACTCAAGATCATGAACTGGATAATTCTTCTCATGTATTTTTCACTATCTCGAAGCATAAGCAATAACCTTACCATCCAGCATCAATACCGCTCCAAGCCCTGTACGAGATGCGTCACAGTAAACTGTATAAGGCCCTGCACCCGTAGGTAGTATCAACACTGGTGCTGTAGTCAAGGCTGTCTTGAGCTTCTGAAAGCTCGCCTCTTAATCATCTGACCACTGGAACTGGGCGCCCTTCTGGGTCAACCTGGTCATCGGGGCTGCAATAGAAGAAAACCCCTCTACAAATCGACGATAGTAACCTGCTAACCCCAAAGAAACTTCGGATCTCAGGCACTGAAGCTGGTCGAGGCCAATTCTGGACTGCCTCAATCTTCTTTGGGTCTACCTGAATACCTTCCACTGATATTATGTGGCCCAGAAATGCCACCAAACTCAACCAATACTCACATTTCAAAAATTTGGCATATAGCTGATTATTCTTCAGAGTCTAAAGAACCACTCTGAGGTGTTGCTCGTGCTCTTCCTGGCTGTAGGAGTATACCAGGATGTCATCTATAAAGACTATCACGAACAGATCTAAGTAAGGCCTGAACACCCGATTCATCAACTCCATGAATACTGCTGGGGCATTGGTCAACCCGAAGGACATGACGAGGAACTCATAATGCCCATATCTAGTGCGAAAGGCTGTCTTAGGAATGTCAGCCGCCCTGATCTTCAGCTGATGGTAGCCTGACCTCAAGTCTATTTTTGAGAACACCCTCGCTCCTTGGAGCTGGTCAAACAAATAATCAATCCTCGGCAGTGGATACTTGTTCTTTATTGTCACTTTGTGCAATTGTCGGTAATAAATACACATACGTATCGAGCCATCCTTCTTCTTCACAAACAAAATAGGTGCTCCCCAGGGGGAAACACCGGGCCTAATAAAGCCCTTTTCAAGAAGGTCTTGCAACTGATCTTTTAACTCTTTTAACTCCGGCGGGGCCATACGATAGGGTGGAATAGAGATGGGCTGAGTGCCCGATGCCACATCAATACAGAAATCAATGTCCCTGCCGGGTGGTATGCCCGGCAGGTCTGAAGGGAAAACCTCAGAGAACTCCCGTACAATAGCAACTGATTCAATAGAAGGAACTTCTGCGCCAGAATCACGAACATAAGCCAGATAAGCTAGACACCCCTTCTCGACCATGCGTCGAGCCTTAATATAGGAAATGACAGTGCGAACAGAGTGGCTTGAGGTACCCTTCCACTCTAGTCGGGGTGATTCTGGCAAGGCCAAGGTCACAGTCTTGGCATGACAATCTAGGATAGCATGGTATGGGGACAACCAATCCATCCCCAATATGACATCAAAATCCACCATGTCCAAAAGCAACAGATCAACACGGGTCTCAAGACCCCCAAAGATAACTACGCACAAACGATGCACCCGGTCGACTACAATGGAGTCACCCACCAGTGTAGACACATAAACTGGAATATCCAAAGCATAGTTGGGCACGGCCAAATACGATGCAAAGTTGGAAGACACATATGAATATGTAGACCCAGGGTCAAATAATACTGAAGCACCTCTGCCACAAATGAGAATGGTACCTGTAATCACGGCATCTGATGCCTCTACCTCTGGCCTGGCTGGTAAAGCATAGAATCGGGGATCAGCACCTCCCCTCTGAGCTACATCTCTGGGACAGTCATCCACTGGCTGGCCCCTACTTCTGGCTGGATGGTCTCCACCTCTACGGTCTCGTCCTCCACCTCTATGATCTCTACCCTCGCCTCTGGCTGGCTAGGCAGGCTGAGGGTTAGCTGGGGCCTGAATCATGGGACGAGGGCCCCGCTGCTGAGTGTTGCCCGTCGCTCGAGGGCAAAACCTAACAAGATGACCTAGGTCACCACAACTGCAGCAATTCTTAGGCTGATTGGGCTGCTGGCCTTGACGACCTGAATGGCCTCCACGAACACTCTAAAGAGGCTGAGCACTAATAGGAGGCTGATCTGAATACCGCTCACGAAACCCCCGATCACCTGGTCCACCTTGTGAAGCCTGAAGGGCAGAATGAAAAGGCTTGGAAGACTGGTCCTTATCAAAAGATTCCCTGCCTCCAGAAGAAGAACCACTAAATCTGCCGGAATGACGTGGCCTCTTGTCTGAAGGATAACAACCTCCCCGAGCAAGAGCCATCTCAACTCTACGTGCTGCATTAGCTACCTCCTGAAAAGATATATCACTCCCCACTCCCATAGCCATCTGAAGTCTAATTGGTTAATTAAGACCATCTATGAACCTGCGGACCCTCTCCCGCTCTGTGGGGAGTATCATCACTGCATGACATGCCAAATCAACAAATGTTGTCTCATACTGAGTGACAGTCATAGTACCCTGCTGGAGGTGCTCAAACTGCCTCTCAAGTGCATCCCGCTGAGTAACAGGGAGAAACTTCTCCAGAAATAACTCTACAAACTAATCCCATGATAAAGTCGGGGACCCTAATGGTCGAGTCAAACAATAATCTCTCCACCAAGTCTTGGCGGATCCTGAAAGCCTGAATGTACAGAAGTCAACTTCATTGGACTCCACTATCCCCATCGTCTTGAGAATCTCGTGGCAACTGAATAAGAAATCCTGAGGATCCTCTGATGTGGCACTGCTGAAGGTAGTGGTAAACAGCTTGGAGAACCGATCAAGTCTCCATAAAGAATCAGAAGTCATGTCCGTTCCATCTCCGGCCTGAGCTGTGGTAGCAAAATGAGTGGCCACAGCTGGCTGAACCACTGTTGCCTGAGGCTAAGGAGCTACTGGCTCTGGAGTACGAGCAACAAGAGTCTGGGCCCCTCCTCCAGCTTGAGAAGCGGGTGGTGCAGCTGGTAATAAGCCTGCTCTGGAAACGCTGTCCATAAATCCCGCTATCCTGACCAGAGCCTCCCGAAGATCCGGGGTAAATAAAGCCTCTCCTAGGACCTAAGCTGGGCCCACTGGAGCTGCTGGGACTGGAACCTCCTCGCCAGTCTCAATATGAGGCTCCACCTCTGGAATAGCTTCCGGGGGCTGAGCTCTGCCCCTACTACGGCCTACGATACGGCCTCGGCCCCTGCCCCTCACGGGAGCTGCCTGGGGCTCAAGCTGCTGGTCAGCGGATGAAGAAGCGCGTGTCCTCACCATATGCGAAAGGACAGAGTAGAAATTCAATCAGTATTTGAGGAACAAGTCGCACGACAAGAAAGAACAAATGAGAGACTCTTTCCTAACTCAATAGACTCGGGAGGACAAGTACAGACGTCTCCGTACCTACCTCTCAAACTCTACTAAGCTTGTTCGTGAGTGGTGAGACCTATGTAACCTAGAGCTCTGATACCAACTTGTCACGACCCGGATTTTCCCCCAACATCGGGATCGTGATTGCGCCTACTCGTGGTAGCTAGGCAAGCCACTGTATTCAGTATTATCCTGTTTTTACCAATATTTCATACTCAATTTTTTTTATTAACAAGAACCATAACATTAATTGAATAAATGCGGAAGACTTATCAAAATAGAAATAAGCAGTACCAAGGTAAAACAATACTGAAATCCTCTACCCAATACGTGGAGTCACCAACTCACGAACTACTACTGAATACTACACATAAAGGTCTAAAAGAAAATAACATAAATATGTTTGTCTTGGAACAAGGAGACTAAAAAAAATACTATAAATAAGTGGAAGAGACGCCGGGCCTGCGGACGCCTGCAAGCTACCTTGGTCTCGAAATGCTCGACTCCCACGCAAGACTCTACTGCTGCTGCTCCTAATCAAAACCCGGACCTGTGCAAAAATGCACAGAAGTGCAGTATCAGCACAATCCGACCCCATATGCTGGTAAGTACCTGGCCTATCCCAGCGAAGTAGTGACAAGCCTAGGACCAGACACCCACATAAACCTGTGCAGTTCTATGTAAATATATACACCACAAGATAACAGGGATATCAAGTAAACAAAAACCAACAAGAAATATCATAAGAGGGAAGCTCACAGTTAACAACAATTATCAAATCAACAAAGGAAACCAAAGTATAATGGAAACAGTTAATGTCAAACAAAGAATAACAAATAGTTGCACGACATCACCCTTCGTACTTTTACTCTCATACTCACCAATTAAGCAAATAAAGTGCACGGCATCACCCTTCTTGCTTTTACTCTCATCCTCACATCCATGGAACGGCATGATCCTTCATGTATGGTTCAATAACAAGGCACGGCATTACCCTTCGTGCATAATCAATATCACAAGGCACTGCATGATCCTTCGTGCATAATCAATAACAAGGCACGGTATTAACCTTCGTGCATAATCAATAATGAGGCGCAACATTATCCTTCGTGCAATAACAGTAAAACAAGGCACGACATCACCCTTTGTGAGATAACAGTAAAACAAGGCACGACATTACCCTTCGTGCATTATCACTCTTCCTCACCCAAATAACAATCACAGTTAAGGGCAGAGAATAAAAACAATAATCATGAATCCGTCCCGGCAAGGGACACAATAATCATCACAACAAGTCCCAGCAAGGGAAAACAATATTTCACTTCACAATAAGTCCCGGCAAGGGAAAAACAATGTACAATTTCACAACCCGGCAAGGGGTCAACAATTCATCTTTAAAATATCTCACAACAAGTATCAACATCGACTCATGGTCATGCTAGACACCAGTGTATGGATGCTCGTCACCACAGCCCATACACCGCACTCGATCACATAGCACATAGCGCACAATTCCTATTCCCTCAAGCTAGGATAGAACAAACACTTACCTCTAGCCTTGAAGTCCAAATTATCCTTCAATTATAGCCTTTTCCCCGAATTTCCGCTTTCAACTAGCTCAAATCTAATCACAATTGATTCCCTTACATTAATAAATACTGAATAACTTGGTTTGAATGCTTAAAAATGGGTTTCTCAAAGTTTACCCCAAAATTTCCCAAAATGCCCCTAGCCCACGTGGTCGGAACTCGGGGTTCGGACCAAAATCCGTTTACCCATTCCCGCACGAGTTCAAATACATGATTTATTTCAAAATCGGACCTCAATTCGAGGTCCAATTACCCAATTCATGAAAACCCTAGGTTATACCCAAAAACAAGAATTTCTACCATGAAAACCTTTGATTTCTATTGAAAAACATGTTTAATGTTGTTAGGAATTGAAAGAATTGAGTAAAAAGTGACTTACAATTGTTTTGGAGTGAATTTGCTCTTGAGGGTTCGTGTGTAGTGTGTGGGTTTTTGAAAGAATGAAGAATGAACTGAAAAATTCGTTTAAGTATAGAATTGCACAGCTGCGGATATCGCAATTGCGAACATTTGTTCGCAATTGCGAACACTATAGGTCTGGGGACTATCAGCGTCGCATTTGAGACATTATGTTCGCATTTGCGAACAAGGCTGGGTTTCTGGGGTTTTCGCATTTGCGACAAATGCTTCGCATTTGCGAAGCTAGGCAAAACATTGAAGGCCTCGCATTTGCGAGGTTAAGTTCGCATTTGCGAACCACTGCTCAACCCTGCCAACTTCGCATTTGTGAAGTATGGTTCTCATTTGCGAACCAAGGCTAGTCTGGGACTTATCACAATTGCGAAGATACCAGCTGGGTGAAAATCCAGCTGTGTGAAATTTTAGAAATTGAACCAACGGCCTATTAAATCTTTACCTGAGCCCCCCGGGCTCCAAACCAAACATGTACACAATATCAAAAACATGTTATAACTTGCTTGTGCGATCACATCGCCAATATAACATCGATTTCATCAAATCAAGCCTCAAGTTCATGATTATCATCCTTTTTAGTTTCATAACTTTAAATTTTGGGACTCAGGGTTCAAAACACATCAAACGACATCTAAATGTCACCAAACTTTGCAGAAAGCACATATATAATATTTAAGACTTGTACCGGTCGTCGGAACCAAAATACAAGACCGATACCAAGGTCATTTAATTCATTTTCCTTTAATAATTACAGCAAAAACAATTTCACAGAAAAATCCATAACTTAGGCTCTAGGCCTCAGAATTTGACTCCGGACGCATGTCGAGTCCCATATTTTCCTACGGACCTTCCGGGACCGTCCGATCTCGAGTCCGGGTCCGTTTACCAAAAATGTTGACCAAAGTCAACCATATCAATATTAGTATCATTTTTCTTCCAATTTCTCATAGAATTCATATATTCTATCACAAAATCTTTCCGGCTACATGCCCTGATCATGCACGTAAATTGAGGCAACATAGAATGAGGTTTTCAAGGCCTCGGAAGTGCGGAACAACTGAGAAAAATAGGTGAAGATCCTTTGGGTCGTCACATCATTTTTTCGTAACGAGGCTCATCCCTTATTTTTTAAAGTCCAATCCTATTCATGCACTATATTTTCTATTATTTGTTTTTTTTCTAATACATATCTGTTTATGTGTTAATTTCAGATTTATTGATATGGGAGTCTAGGCCATTATTCATTTTTGGGCCTGGACTTCAGACTGCCTAACAATCCCTAATCAAAATACAACTAGGCCTCTAGAGCCCAGCATATATCTCTGATCCTAATCGAAGGCATGAATGCCACATTAATTCGATCTAGGCCTGGTTCCTATTGAGACCCTAATCATTTACATTTAAAGCTCGATAGGAATTAATCATCATTTTTAACAACACTTATGAATGTAACAGTTAACAAATTAAACACCAAATTGCACTTAATCACTACTGATTACAGTATTTAATAATCAATTAAGAATTCTTGCACAAAAGTTTGTATCAGTGTTATTATTCTATACGGTAAAACCTGATATTCAAGTAGTTATCATGATACTAGTTTGTAGGGTTATTTTTGTCACTTTATTTTAACTGAAAAAAAAATAGAATTTTGATTTAACTAAGCATGCTTGAACTACTGTTATGAAAATCCCAAAGTCTAAAAGAGAATTTGTAGATAACTCATATTTAGTAGAGATAAACAGTAATACAATCTGAACTACTTATACTTTTTGAATTAAACGGTTCTGATTCAGAATTCAAAATATCTAAGTACCATTTTTATATGTCTAATTTCAGAACATATTTATATATCTAAGTGTATTAGCATGTGTCTTAGCATGTTTTAGTTTTAGAATTAGGTGATAATTATATCTAACTTACTAGATATATTTACTATAGTATTATCTACTACTACTTTAATCTAATCGAGTTCATATAGTCTATTATTTATTACAACCCATTCCTAATGAATTGCAAGAGATCTAAGATTATAACCACAAACAATAAGAAAAACAGAGATACAGCTTCAGCGAAAATTAAACTAATATTTCATTCATTCATCATGTTTTCAATTACACCTTAAAGAAATAGTAGTGTACCTGATCAAATGAAAGAAAATTGATAAGTTCTAAGGGATGCAGAAGAAGAGAAATCAGCAATAGCAGCAACAGAATATCAACAGCAAACAGGAGCAGATATTAACAAAGCAAGCTTCCAAACTCAGTAGACAACCAGCGAATAACTCGAGAAATAACACTTGAATTGAATACTAATTAGAAGACCAGTAGAGTTCTGAAGATTAGAACTCTTAGATTGAAACCTCAAACTCTGCAATTCTGAACTTAGAACCAAAATCAGACCTAATTTCGAATTTCTAAAGCTACCCAAGAGTTGAATCCCAAAAATATAGCCTAATGTGATGATTTTCGAAACCCTTTTTCAGGCTTGAAAAAACCTATTTATAGAGTAAATTTTGGGGAGAATTTTGAATTAATTATTTCTATTTCCCTCCCCAACTCTTTTCAATTAAATCCTTAAGGTACAATAGAATTTTAACGGAATGCACTTGAACCCCTGTTAGAAGGTTCTAGGCTGTTCCTTATTGTTCTATTGGGCATATTTTACCTAGTTGCCCTCACTTGCTAAGGTTTATGACACAATTACCTTTTAGCTATGCCTAGTCTACCCTTTATTATTCATGCATTTTCAGAAAAATCAAGCACTAAAGTAATTTATATCCCCATAAGCTCTATGTAATCTACATAAATACCATTTGCCTTTTCCCCTTTTACCCTTTATACTTAATCATATTTACCCGACCACTTGGGTAATTGAATGTATTTAAAATATAACCCCCTAAGACTTGTTTTAAAAATTAGCCATTTTCAGACTATATAACCCTTTCAAAATTGACCATTGTTACAAAGATAAACATTCTAAGACCTATACTGTGTTCCAAACATAACCACAAAAGATATTTACACATATAACCTAAATACGCATAAGCACTCAGAAGTTCAGATGAAACTAACATACAAATCACATTGCAAATGTAGTCATATTTATGTTGTTTTGCTCAAATAGCCCTAATTACGACTAACTTTAAAATTAATCAGACCTTAGAGAGACAGATTGATAATGGTTGAATTCCAACTTACCTGAACCCTAGTTGAGACAGGATCTATTGAACAATCACATGACAATAGCTAATAGCACATGGTTAACACGTAGCTAATATTAGAACTTAAGAATACTAAATCAATTTCAGGCATATATGTAACAAGCAAAGGGCTAATATGAACACATAAGAGCAAATATAGAACAGAGGTGGATTTAGGCTTTTTTAACATGCATAGGGATTTTCTAAACATATCTAAGTTTTAAACAGATAAGCACGCAAAAAGCTATTGAAGAGAAGCAGGTTTTAAACAGGTAAGAACATAAAAGCCACTGAACAGGTTTTAGGGTACTTAGCTTTTAGGGCTTCATCCTTTCTTTCTTTTTCCCTTTCTTTCTTTCTTTTCTTCTTTCTTTCCTCTTTCTTTCATTTTCTTTCTTCTTTCTTGATTTTTCAGCGTTTCAGAGACTTGAGGTCTTTTAAGTTACAGATCTCCCAAACAGGCTTCTTGGAAGTACGATTTGAGTGTGAGATGGGTGTTTGGGGACTTGGGGTAAGGTTTGAGGGGCTTTTGTTTTTGGGTACTCGCCGGAGTAGGGTTCCGGCGAGACTTTTTCTAATATTCGAATGGTTAGGAAAATATTAGAGATATGGGACTATGGTGGGGGTGATAGATCCTCTTAAGATGGTTCTATGGTGTTAAGTGGAGGTTTGGTTCATACATTGGTGGTCGCCGGCTAGGGTTCTAGAGACCAAAATTTCAAGAAATGGAGACTGGTAGGTTTTGAACGGGGTTAATGGTGTAAGCAGTGTTAGAAGAAGAAGAGAGGAGTGTTTGGGGGTTGGCCTGAGCCGGAGAAGGTGGTAGGAGACTGACCATCGATAGGGTTCCGATGGTCTCTATGAGAGAAGGGGGGAGACGAAGGGGGGCTTCACGGCCGCTAGGGTTTTGTTTAATGAGAGGTGTATGTGTATAATGAAGAATGAACGGGGGGGGGGGGGGTATGATATATACTGAAGTGGTAGTTTTCACACCTCCCTTTTTACTACTTTTTTAGATAAAATATACCCTATTATTTACTAATACACCCCAAGAAGAGATATAATAATAACAACATGGAAGGAGTTTTTCCACTTTAAGGACAATCGGAACGGGATTTATTTAAATTTCAGAGTCTCCACTTGGGAAGATAATGGTGTCCCAAGTCACCGATTTAATCCTGAATCCGAGGAAATATGACTCTGTTTTAATAGTCCGCGAAACTAGAAATCCGGATAAAGAATTCTGTTAACCCGGGAGAAGGTGTTAGGCACTCCTGAATTCCGTGGTTCTAGCACGGTCACTCAACTGTTGTATTTAATTTATTTGATTTCTTTATATGCTTTTTACAAATTTTGATATTCCTCTTTGTTTTTTTAACACTTGCAACGTCACAAAAATGCATTTCGAGTCACACCGCAACCAGTACGCCTGTGACTTTACTGCATTTTAGCTTCGCCAGGATATGAGATTTGAGTCACCTAAATGTGCACTCGTATTAAGGATGTATATTTTTAATCGTGCCTATAACGTCTATGTCTTATTATCTTTAGGAAAGACTGTGAAATTTGCTAAACGGTCCTTCCGAGTCTAACACTTTATATCGAAATCCATTTTGGGGCCCCGTATATTTTCATCTTCAAGACAAGGCTTATCCCTTATTTTTAAAATCCAAACTTAATTGTATACTATATTTTCTATCATGTTCTTTCTTCCTAATTTACACCTTGTTTTTATGTTATTTTTGGACTATGATATTGTGACGACCCAAAGGGTCATCACCTGTTTTCCTCACTTGTTCCGCACTTCCGAGGCCTTGAAAACCTCATTCTATATTGCCTCGATTTACGTACATGATCCGGGCATGTAGCCGGGAAGATTTTGTGATAGAATATATGAATTCTATGAGAAATTTGAAGAAAAATGATATTAATATTGATATAGTTGACTTCAGCAATATTTTTGGTAAACGGACCCGGACCCGAGATCGCACGGTCCTGGAAGGTCCGTAGGAAAATATGAGACTTGGACATGCGTCTGGAGTCGAATTCTGAGGCCTAGAGCCCAAGTCATGAATTATTCTGTGAAATTGTTTTTGCTATAATTATTAAAGGAAAATGAATTAAATGACATTGGTATCGGGCTCATATTTTGGTTCCGATGCCCGGTACAAGTCTTAAATATTATATATGTGCTTTCTGCAAATTTTGGTGACATTTGGATGTCTTTTGATTTATTTTGGACCTTGAGTTCCAAGTTTGAAAGTTTTGAAAACCAAAAGGATGAAAGTCATGAACATGAGGCTTGATTTGATAAAAATGATGTTATATTGGCGATGTGATCGCACGAGCAAGTTTGTAATGTGTTTTTGATGTTGTGTACATGTTTGGTTTGAAGCCCGGGGGGCTCGGGTAAAGATTTGATAGGCCGTTGGTTCAAATTCTGAAATTTTACACAGCTGGTTTTTCACCCAGCTGGTGTCTTCGCAAATGCGAAGAAAAATATCGCAATTGCGAAGGGGGCATGCCAAGGCTGTCTTCGCAAATGCGAAGACTTGATCGCAATTACGATGAGTGTCCAGGACTGCTTGGGTTCGCAAATGCGAACATAACCTCGCAAATGCGAGGCCTTCACTCATTTCACCTGGGTTCGCAAATGCGAACCCATTGTCGCAAATGCGAAGCCCCACTATGCCAGCCAAGTTCGCAATTGCGAACTCTTTCTCGCAATTGCGAGAGCAGCAGACCCCAGACCTGTGGTGTTCGCAATTGCGAACAAATGTTTGCAATTGCGATATCCGCAGCTGTGTAATTTTATTCTTAAACGAATTTTTTAGTTCTTTATTCATTCTTTCAAAAACCCACACACCACACACGAACCCTCAAGGCCAAATTCACCCCAAAGCAATTGTAAGTCACTTTTTATTTAATTCTTTCAATTCCAAACAACATTAAACATGTTTTTCAATAGAAATCAAAGGTTTTCATGGTAGAAATTCATGTTTTTGGGTAGAACCTAGGTTTTTCATGAATTGGGCAATTGGACCTCGAATTGAGGTCCGATTTTGAAACAAATCATATATTTGAACTCATGGGGGAATGGGTAACCAGATTTTGGTCCGAACCCCGAGTTCCGACCACGTGGGCCAGGGGCATTTTGGGAAATTTTGGGGTAAACTTTGGGAAAACCATTTTTAAGCATTCAAACCAAGTTAATTAGTATTTATTAATATAATGGAATCAATTATGGTTAGATTCAAGCTAGTCGAAAGCGGAAATTCGGGGAAAAAGCTATAATTGAAGAGTAATTTGGACTTCAAGGCTAGAGGTAAGTGTTTGTTCTATCCTAGCTTGAGGGAATAGGATTATGTGCTATGTGCTACGTGATCGAGTACGGTGTATGGGCTGTGGTGACGAGCATCCATACACTGGCGTCTTTCATGACCGTGAGTCGTTGTTAATACTTGTTGTGAGACATTTTAAAGATAAATTGTTGAACCATTGCCGGGTTGTGGAGTTGTTATTGTTCTTCTCCCTTGCCGGGACTTGTTGTGAAGTGAGATATTAATTGCCCTTGCCGGGACTTTGTTGTGATGATTATTGTGTCCCTTGCCGGGACGGTTCATGATTTATTGTTTTCATTCTATGCCTTTAACTGTGATTGTTATTTGGGTGAGGAAGAGTGATAATGCACGAAGGGTGATGCCGTTCCTTGATTTATTGATTATACACGAAGGTTAATGCCGTGCCTTGTTATTGATTATGCATGAAGGTTAATGCCGTGCCATGTTATTGATTATGCACGAAGGATCATGCCATGCCTTGTTATTGATTATGCACGAAGGTTAATGCCGTGCCATGTTATTGATTATGCACGAAGGATCATGCCGTGCCTTGTTATTGAACCATGCACGAAGGATCATGCCGTGCCATGGATGTGAGGATGAGAGTAAAAGCACGAAGGGTGATACCGTGCACTTTATTTGCTTACTTGGTGAGGATGAGAGTAAAAGCACGAAGGGTGATGCCGTGCAACTATTTGCTATTTCCTTGACTTGATATTACCTGTTTTCCATTATACTTTGGTTTCCTTGTTGATTTAAAAACTGTTGTTAACTGTTGAGTTCCTCTATGATATTCCTTGTTGAGTTGTTACTTGATTATTTCTCGTTATTTTGTAGTGTACATATATATATAGAACTACACAGGTTATGTGGGTGTCTGGTCCTAGGCTTGTCACTACTTCACCGGGATAGGCCAGGCACTTACCAGCACATGGGGTCGAATTATGCTGATACTGCACTTTTGTTCATTTTTGCACAGGACCAGTTTTTGATCAGGAGCAGCAGTAGTAGAGCCGTGCGTGGGAGTTGCACATATCGAGACCGAGGTAGCTTGCAGGCGTCTACAGGCCCGGCGTCTCTTCCTCTCATTTATGTTATTAGCTGTAGTCTCTTTGTTCCGAGGCAAACAGGTCTTTATGTGTAGTATTCAGTAGTAGTTCGTGAGTTGGTGACTCCACGTCTTGGGTAGAGGATTTTAGTATGGTTTTACCTTGAAACTGCTTATTTCTATTTCGATAAAGTCTTCCGCACTTACTTAATTAAGGTTATGGTTTTGTTGATAAATTGAGTATGAAATATTGCTAAAAACAAGATAGTGTGAATATAGTGGCTTGCCTAGCTACCACGAGTAGGCGCCATCACGATTCTGATGTTGGGGGAAAAATCCGGGTCGTGACAAGTTGGTATCAGAGCTCTAGGTTACATAGGTCTCTCCACTCACGAACAAGCTTAGTAGAGTTTGAGAGGTAGGTACGAAGACGTCTGTACTTGTCCTCCAGAGTCTATTGAGTTAGGAAAGAGTCTCTCATTTGTTCCTTCTTGTCGTGCGATTTGTTCCTCAAATACTAATTGAAATTCTACTCTGTCCTTTCGCAGATGGTGAGGACACGCGCTTCTTTGTATGCTGACGAGCAGCCCGAGCCCTAGGTAGTTCCCTTAGGGGGCAGGGGCCGAGGCCGTATCGGAGGCCATGGTAGGGGTAGAGCTCAGCCCTCGGTAGCTATTCCAGAGGTGGAGCCTCATATTGAGACTGGCTAGGAGGTTCCAGTCCCAGCAGCTCCAGTGGGCCCAGCTCAGGTCCCAAGAGAGGCCTTATTTACCCCGGATCTTCGGGAGGCTTTGGTCAGGATAGCGGGTTTCATGGATAGCATTGCCAGAGCAGGCTTACTACCAGTTGGACCAGTCGCTTCTCAGGCTGGAGGAGGGGCCCAGACTCCCGTTGCTCGTACTCCGGAGCCAGTAGCTCCTCAGCCTCAGGCACCAGTTGTTCAGCCAACTGTGGCCACTCAGTCAGGTACCACAGCTCAGGCCGGAGATGGAGTGGCCATGACTTCTGATTCTTTATGGAGACTTGATCGGTTCTCCAAACTATTTACCACTACCTTCAGCGGTGCCACATCAGAGGATCCTCAGGATTTCTTATTCAGTTGCCATGAGATTCTCAAGACTATAGGGATAGTGGAGTCCATTGGAGTTGACTTCTGTACATTCAGGCTTTCAGGATCCGCCAAGACTTGGTGGAGGGATTATTGTTTGACTCGACCAGCAGGTTCCCCGACTTTATCATAGGATCAATTTGCAGAGTTATTTCTGGAGAAGTTTCTCTATGTTACTCAGCGAGATGCACTTCAGAGGCAGTTTGAGCGCCTCAACCAGGGCACTATGACTGTCACCCAGTATGAGACGAGATTTGTTGATTTGGCACGTCATGCAGTGGTAATACTTCCCACAGAGCGGGAGAGGGTCTGCAGGTTCATAGATGGGCTTAATCAGCCAATTAGACTTCAGATGGCTATGGGAGTGGGGAATGATATATCATTCTAGGAGGCAGCTAATGTAGCATGTAGAGTTGAGATGGCTCTTGCTCGGGGAGGTGGTTATTCTTCAGACAAGAGGCCTCATCATTCAGGCAGGTTTAGTGATTCTTCTTCTGGTGGCAGGGAAACTTTTGATAGGGGCCAGTCTTCCAGGCCTTTCCATTCCGCCCTTCAGGCTTCACAGGGTGGACCAGGTGATCATGGGTTTTGTGAGCAGTATTCAGATCAGTCTCCTATCAGTGCTCAGCCTCTTCAGAGTGTTCGTGGAGGCCATTCAGGTCGTCAGGGCTAGCAGCCCTATCAGTCTAAGAGTTGCTACGGTTGTGGTGACCCAGGTCATTTTATCAGGTACTGCCCTCGAGCAACGGGCAACTCTCAGCAGCGGGGTCCTCGCCCTATGATTTAGGCCCCAGCTGACCCTCAGCCTGCCCAGCAAGCCATAGGTGGGGGTAGATATTATAGAGGTGGAGGTCGAGACCGTAGAGGTGGAGACCGTCCAACCGGAGGTAGAGGTTAGCCAGTTGATGACCGTCCTAGGGATGTAGCTCATATGGGAGGTGCTGATCCCCGATTCTATGCTTTGCTAGCCAGGCCAGAGGCGGAGGCATCAGATGCCGTGATTACAGGTATCATTATTGTTTGTGGCAGAGGTGCTTCAGTATTATTTGACCCTGGGTCTACATATTCATATGTGTCTTCCTACTTTGCACCGTACTTGGCTGTATCTAGCTGTGCTCTGGATATTCCAGTTTATGTGTCTATACCGGTGGGCAACTCCATTGTAGTTGACCGGGTGCATCATTCATGCGTAGTCATCTTTGGGGGTCTTGAGACCCGTGTTGATCTGTTGCTTTTGGACATGGTGGATTTTGATGTCATATTGGGGATGGACTAGTTGTCCCCATACCATGCTATATATTGTCATGCCAAGACTGTGACATTGTCCTTACCAGAATCACCGTGACTAGAGTGGAAAGGTACCTCTAGCCACTCCGTTCGCACTGTTATTTCCTATGTTAAGGCTCGACGCATGGTCGAGAAGGGGTGTCTAGCTTATCCGGCTTATGTTCGTGATTCCAGCGCAGAAGTTCCTTCTATTGAATCAGTCCCTATTGTACGGGAGTTTCCTGAGGTTTTCCCTTCAGACCTGCCGGGCATACCACCCGACAGGAATATTGATTTCTGTATTGATCTGGCACCGGGCACTCAGCCCATCTCTATTCCACCCTATCGTATGGCCCCGGCGGAGTTAAAAGAGTTAAAAGATCAGTTGCAAGACCTTCTTGAAAAGGGCATTATCAGGCCCAGTATTTTCCCCTAGGGAGCACCTGTGTTGTTTGTGAAGAAGAAAGATGGCTCGATGCGGATGTGTATTGATTACCGGCAATTGAACAAAGTGACGATAAAGAACAAGTATCCACTGCCGAGGATTGATGATTTGTTTGACCAGCTCCAGGGAGCGAGGGTGTTCTCCAAAATAGACTTGAGGTCAGGCTAACATCAGCTGAATATCAGGGCGGCTGACATTCCTAAGACAACCTTTCACACTAGATATGGGCATTATGAATTCTTGGTCATGTCCTTCGGGTTGACCAATGCCCCAGCAGCATTCATGGAGTTGATGAATCGGGTATTCAGGCCTTACTTAGATCTGTTCGTGATAGTCTTTATAGATGACATCCTGGTATACTCCTGCATCCAGGAAGAGCACGAACAACACCTCAGAGTGGTTCTTTAGACTCTGAAGGATAATCAACTATATGCCAAATTTTCGAAATATGAGTTCTGGTTGAGTTCGGTGGCATTTATGGGCCACATTGTATTAGTGGAAGGTATTCGGGTGGACCCAAATAAGATTGAGGCAGTCAAGAATTGGCCTCAGCCAGCTTCAGTGACCGAGATTCGGAGTTTCTTGGGGTTAGCAGGTTACTACCGTCGATTTGTAGAGGGGTTCTCTTCTATTGCAGCCCCGATGACCAGGTTGACCCAGAAGGGTGCCCAGTTCTAGTGGTCAGATGAGTGTGAGGCGAGCTTTCGAAAGCTCAAGACAGCCTTGACTACAGCACCAGTGCTGATACTACCTACGGGTGCAGGGCCTTATACAGTTTACTGTGATGCATCCCGTACAGGGCTTGGAGCGGTATTGATGCAGGATGGTAAGGTTATCGCTTATGCTTCGAGGCAGTTAAAAATACATGAGAAGAATTATCCAGTTCATGATCTTGAGTTAGCGGCAGTGGTTCATGCCTTAAAGATCTGGAGGCATTATTTATATGGTGTGACATGTGAGGTGTACACGAATCATAAAAGCCTACAGTACTTGTTCAAGCAAAAGGAGTTGAATTTACGACAGCGGAGATTGTTAGAGTTGTTGAAGGACTATGATGTTACTATCCTATATCACCCGGGTAAGGCCAATATGGTGGCCGATGCATTGAGTAGAAAGTCTGCCAGCATGGGTAGTCTTTCATTCATCCCAGTCAGTCAGAAACCATTTTCTCTAGATGTCCAGGCCTTAGTGAACCGGTTCGTGAGATTAGACATTTCTGATCCTAGCAGGGTGTTAGCCTGCACGGTCAGTCATTCTTCTCTATTAGAGCGTATCCGTGAAAGGTAGTTTGATGATCCTCATTTACGTGACTTGAGAGATAGAGTACAGCGGGGAGGTGCCACGAAGGTAAATCTAGATGATGATGGGGTATTGAGATTGCAGGGTCGAGTTTGTGTGCCCAATGTTGAAGGGATTCGAGAGTTGATCTTAGCAGAGGCCCACAGTTCACGATATTCTATTCATCCGGGCGCCGTGAAGATGTATCATGACTTACGACAACACTATTAGTGGCGCATGATTAAGAAAGATATTGGTGGCGGATCACTATGGACTTCATTACTGGACTTCCTTTAACTCGGAGGAAACTTGATGCTATTTGGGTCATTGTTGATAGGCTGACCAAGTCAGTACACTTCATTCCAGTATCTGTCTCCTACTCATCGGAGAGGTTGGCAAAGATTTACATCAGGGAGATTGTTCGACTTCATGGGGTGCCGGTATCTATTATCTCCGATCGGGGTACGCAGTTTACCTCGCGGTTCTGGAGAGCGGTCCAGCAGGAGTTAGGCACCCAGGTTCAGCTGAGTATAGCTTTTCATTCTCAAACGGATGGTCAGTCCGAGAGGACTATACAGATTCTAGAGGACATGCTTCGAGCCTGTGTCATTTAATTTGGAGGCTCGTGGGACCAGTTTCTGCCATTAGCAGAGTTTGCCTACAATAACAGCTACCAGTCGAGCATTCAGATGGCCCCGTACGAGGCGTTGTATGGTAGGCAATGTCGATCTCCGGTCGGATGGTTTGAGCCGGGAGAGGCTCGGTTGTTGGGTACAGACTTAGTTTAGGAGTCCTTAGACAAGGTCAAGACTATCCAGGAGAGATTGCGTTCAGCTCAGTCCAGACAGAAGACTTATGCGGATCGTAAGGTTCGAGATGTAGATTTCATGGTTGGTGAGCGAGTATTGCTCCGAGTGTCGCCTATGAAGGGCGTGATGAGGTTCGGGAAGAAGGGCAAGCTCAGCCCTAGGTATATTGGTCCATTTGAGATTCTATACCGAGTTGGAGGGGTGGGTTACAGACTAGCTCTGCCGCCTAGCTTATCAGCTGTGCATCCAGTTTTTCATGTATCTATGCTTCGGAGATACCACGGCGATCCCACACATGTGTTAGACTTCAGTACTGTGCAATTGGACAATGATCTATCCTACGAGGAGGAGCCGGTGGCTATTCTAGACCGGCAGGTTCGACAGCTGAGGTCGAAGAGTTATCCTTCTGTGCGTGTTTAGTGGAGAGGTCAGCCTCCTGAGGCATCAACCTGGGAATCCGAGTCTGATATACGGAGCCGCTACCCACACTTGTTCCCCGACTCAGGTACTTCCTTTTCTTGTCCGTTCGAGGACGAACGATTGTTTTAGAGGTGGAGGATGTGACGACCCAAAGGGTCATCACTTGCTTTCCTCACTTGTTCCGCACTTCCGAGGCCTTGAAAACCTCATTCTATGTTGCCTTAATTTACGTGCACGATCAAGGCATATAGCCGGGAAGCTTTTGTGATAGAATATATGGATTCTATGAGAAATTTGAAGAAAAATGATATTAATATTGATATAGTTGACTTCGGTCAACATTTTTGGTAAACGGACCCAGACCCGAGATCAGACGGTCCTGGAAGGTCCGCAGGAAAATACTTGGACATGCGTCCGGAGTCGAATTCTGAGGCGTAGAGCCCAAGTTATAAATTTTTGTGTGAATTTGCTGTAATTATTAAAGGAAAATGAATTAAATTACCTTGGTATCGGGCTCGTATTTTGGTTCCGATGCCCGGTACAAGTCTTAACTATTATATATGTGCTTTCTGCAAAGTTTGGTGACATTTGGATGTCGTTTGATATGTTTTGGACCTTGAGTTCCAAGTTTGAAAGTTTTGAAAACCAAAAGGATGAAAATCATGAACTTGAGGCTTGATTTGATGAAAACGATGTTATATTGGCGATGTGATCGCACGAGCAAGTTTGTAATGTGTTTTTGATGTTGTGTACATGTTTGGTTTGGAGCCCGGGGGGCTCGGGTAAAGATTTGATAGGCTGTTGGTTCAAATTCTGAAATTTTACACAGCTGGTTTTTCACCCAGCTGGTGTCTTCGCAAATGCGAAGAAAAATATCGCGATTGCGAAGGGGGCAGGCCAAGGCTGTCTTCGCAAATGCGAAGACTTGATCGCAATTACGATGAGTGTCCAGGACTACTTGGGTTTGCAAATGCGAACATAACCTCGCAAATGCGAGGCCTTGACTCATTTCACCTGGGTTCGCAAATGCGAACCCATTGTCGCAAATGCGAAGCCCCACTATGCCAGCCATGTTCGGAATTGCGAAATCTTTCTCGCAATTGTGAGAGCAGCAGACCCCAGACCTGTAGTGTTCGCAATTGCGAACAAATGTTCGCAATTGCGATATCCGCAGCTGTGCAATTTTATACTTAATCGAATTTTTCAGTTCTTTCTTCATTCTTTGAAAAACCCACACACCACACACGAACCCTCAAGGCCAAATTCACTCCAAAGCAATTGTAAGTCACTTTTTACTAAATTCTTTCAATTCCTAACAATATTAAACATGTTTTTCAATAGAAATCAAAGGTTTTCATGGTAGAAATTCATGTTTTTGGGTAGAACCTAGGTTTTTCATGAATTGGGCAATTGGACCTCGAATTAAGGTCCGATTTTGAAACAAATCATATATTTGAACTCGTGGGGGAATGGGTAACCGAATTTTGGTCCGAACCCAGAGTTCCGACCAAGTGGTCCAGGGGCGTTTTGGGAAATTTTGGGGTAAACTTTGGGAAAACCATTTTTAAGCATTCAAACCAAGTTAATTAGTATTTATTAATATAATGGAATCAATTGTGGTTAGATTCAAGCTAGTTGAAAGCGGAAATTCTGGGAAAAAGCTATAATTGAAGAGTAATTTGGACTTCAAGGCTAGAGGTAAGTGTTTGTTCTATCCTAGCTTGAGGGAATAGGATTATGTGTTATGTGCTACGTGATCAAGTGCGGTGTATGGATTGTGGTGACGAGCATCCATACACTTGCATCTTGCATGACCATGAGTCATTGTTAATACTTGTTGTGAGACATTTTAAAGATAAATTGTTGAACCCTTGCCAGGTTATGGAATTGTTATTGTTGTTCTCCCTTGCCGGGACTTTGTTGTGATGACTATTATGTCCCTTGCCGGGACGGTTCATGATTTATTGTTTTCATTCTCTGCCCGTAACTGTGATTGTTATTTTGGTGAGGAAGAGTGATAATTCACGAAGGGTGATGCCGTGCCTTGATTTATTGATTATGCACGAAGGTTAATGTCGTGCCTTGTTATTGATTATGCACGAAGGTTAATGCCGTGCCATGTTATTGATTATGCACGAAGGATCATGCCGTGCCTTGTTATTGATTATGCACGAAGGTTAATGCCGTGCCATGTTACTGATTATGCTTGAAGGATCATGTCGTGCCTTGTTATTGAACCATGCACAAAGGATCATGCCGTGCCATGGATGTAAGGATGAGAGTAAAATCACGTGGGGTGATGCCGTGCACTTTATTTGCTTACTTGGTGAGGATGAGAGTAAAAACATGAAGGGTGATGCCGTGCAGCTATTTGCTATTTCCTTGACTTGATATTACCTGTTTTCCATTGTACTTTGGTTTCCTTGTTGATTTAATAACTGTTGTTAACTGTTGAGTTCCTCTGTGATATTCCTTGTTGAGTTATTACTTGATTATTTCTCGTTATCTTGTGGTGTACATATATATATAGAACTGCATAGGTTATGTGGGTGTCTGGTTCTAGGCTTGTCACTACTTCACCGGGATAGGCCAGGCACTTACCAGCACATGGGGTCGGATTGTGCTGATACTGCACTTCTGTGCATTTTTGCATAGGTCCAGGTTTTCATCAGGAGCAGCAGCAGTAGAGCTGTGCATGAGGGTTGCACATATCGAGACCGAGGTAGCTTGCAGGCGTCCGCAGGCCCGGCGTCTCTTCCTCTTATTTATGTTATTAACTGCAGTCTCTTTGTTCCGAGGCAAACAGATTATGTTATTTTCTTTCAAACCTTTATGTGTAATATTCAGTAGTAGTTTGTGAGTTGGTGACTCCATGTCTTGGGTAGAGGATTTCAGTATTATTTTACCTTGAAACTGCTTATTTCTATTTTGATAAAATCTTCCGCACTTATTTAATTAAGGTTATGGTTTTGTTGATAAATTGAGTATGAAATATTGCTAAAAACAGGATAGTGTGAATATAGTGGCTTGCCTAGCTACCACGAGTAGGCGCCATCACGATCTCGATGTTAGGGAAAAAATCCGGGTCGTGACAGATATCAAGGTCTAGGCCATTTATATACTAATGGGCCTGAACTTTTGGACTACTTTAACAGTCCATCATGGAACGGACGGGCATTTGCAACCCAGCGTATGCTATTGCCTCTACTTGAGGACCAGATGTTACGTTAATCAAATCTGGGCCTCTGTATTCATGACTAGGCCCGGAGTAAATGGTTGAAATACAGAACATGCTTGTAACTTCAAAACAGTATTTAAACAAATATTTTCTCAAATGACAGAAGAAGTCAATAAAATTCATATTATTTCAGAAAAGGTATCAAATTACATCTCACTCATTACTAATTTCACATTCTAATAGCTAATTGAATATTCTAAGAACAGAAACTTTATATTAGTGCTATTATTCCAGGTACTCAAATAATTATTATGATACTAGTTGTAAACTTATTTTGTTACCTAATTTTAACTAAAGGAAAACAGTGTCGAAACATTAACTAGACAGGCTTGAATTATTAACAATTACAGAACTCTAAAACTAACCTATCGATAAATCATTGGTAAGTGAGGCTAGACGATAAAGCAGTTTAAACTTATTCCGCTCATTTCCTTTTTCTGAATTAAATCGATCCTGATTCATGTCCTTTCTTAGATTAAATCGATCCTCATTATGAATTTAACTATCAACAGTAGTTAGATGTCAATTTATATACCCGTTTTATAGGTGTATTAACTTTGTATTAGCCTGTTTTGAACATGGATTAGATGATAGCTATATCTAACTACGTTTAATTACTATTCTAGCTACTCTACTTTAATCTATATCAATCTCATATAGTTGTTGATTATTACAACCGATCCTAATGAATTACAATAATTCTAGGAAGTACAGTTACAAACTAAAGAGGAAGAAACATAAACAAATTCAGCAAATGATTTATGTAACTTCATTTCTTCATCACAATTGCGATTACATCTTCAGGAATAGAAATGTACCTGATTCAAAACAAGTCTATGAGTTTAGGCTTTGGGGAAAAAGAATAGTCAGCAAATAACAACAGCAGAAAAACAATAACAATGATATATGTCAATCGCAGTAGAGTAACTAACAGAATCCCAAATATAGAAATCCAGTAGATCAACAAAGCAGAATCGAGGAGTTCAAGCAAAAGTGCAGATGAATCGAAGAACAGTAGACCCATCAGGAATTCCCAAATTAATACCCAAGTTAATCAGCTAAGAGTTGTAGTATATGGAACTTAGAATTTAACCAAATTTCAGAACTCGAATTCTAACCCCTCTTTTTTAATTTCTGAAGTGGACCCTTTTTCAGGCTCACTAGAAGCCTATTTATAGACTGATTTTTGGGGGGAATTGGGGGGAAATTCAAATAAGTTAATTTCATTCCCCTCCCCTTATTCTTTTCAATTATTTACAATTTAGTTCATTAAGTCTATATCGAAATGCCTTTGAATCTTTGCTAGAAGGTTCTAGGCAATGCTATAGTGTTCTATTAGGTGTATTTTACTTAGTTACCCTCACTTGCTAAAGTTTGTTACAGGAACGCCTTTTAATTATTGCCAGTTTGTCCTTTGTTTTATAGGTAATTACAGAAATACTAGGCACTAAAGTCATTTTTAGCCTTTTAGGCTCTATTAAATCTTTAGGAATGCCATTTACTATTCCTGTTATACCCTTATTATTTATTTCAAATTACCCAACCTACTAAGGTGTGGCAGACTTAGGGTTATGAATTATTTAATTAGTAACCACTACTTACAGATGTTTTAATACTTAGCCAATTGTGGCCCCCAAACCCCTTTCATATTTAGCCAACATTTATTAAACCCAAGCCATTATTTAACACATAGCCTCTTATTAAAAACATGGCAACTAATTAACCAACAGAGATAATTTTTTCAGAAACAACCACTTAATACAGCTAAGTAATCAGTATAACCACTTAATAACAGAGATAGCCACTTAACGACCATACTTTATCTTTCAAAAATAACCACATACTTAACTTTCAGAAATAATCCAAGAACCTTTGCACTCATAACCCAAATCACAAAAGCATCCAAAGATTCAGAATGTATTCACAAATGAATTAGGTGACAAATATAGCCAGTTTTATGTTATTTTGCACATATAGCCTTAATCGCAAATAAACTTTCAATCAATCAGAACTCAGAGGGAAAGTTTGATAATGGTTGAATCCCAACTAATCAAAGCTCAATTTTAGATAGAGCATGATGAACAATCACATACACAGGCTTATTTACTAATGATTCATGCGTGATAAACACTAAGAACCCTAAGAACACTTTAACAGACTTAGGCATGTGTAGCAAACAGAGATAGATCTTATTATTTAAACATACAGAAGAGATAAGCTCATAAGAATATCATAAACATGGCAAGAAAAACATTTCCAGAATCAGCAAACAAGAAAGAGATAGTAAACTTAGCTTTTGGGCTTTCTTTTTCCTTTTCTTTTCTTTCTTTCTTTTCTTTCTTTCTTTCTTTCTTCTTTATTTCTTCTTTCTTTCTTTCTTTCTTTCTTTCTTTCTTTCTTTCTTTCTTTCTTTCTTTCTTTCTTTCTTTCTTTCTTTCTTTCTTTCTTTCTTTCTTTCCAGATCTCCAAAATTTCGAATACGTTTAGTCTTCTGATTGTTGGACTTCTCCGATGAGGCTTCTATTTTGAGTTTTGGTGTGTATGGGGTGGTTTGGGGCTTGGTTTAGTGCTTTTGTGGTAGGGTTGTTTTAGGTGCTTGTCGGAGTAGGATTCCGGCGAGTCTTTTTGTTATATTTGAGGAGTTCCGATGATATTCGAGACTATCCACCTAGATGGGGTGATAGATCACCTCAAGGTGGTCCTAGGGTGTTAGTCATAGGGGTTGGTTCATAGTTCTTGAGGTCGCCGGCTAGGGTTCCGGTGACCGGAGTTTCAAGAAGAAGGGGGTCTTTGGTTTAATGGGGTTTTATGGTGGTTGCAGGGTTTGATGGGTAAAGGGTGAGGTGTTAACAGCTGGCCTGAGCCGGAGATGGTGGCTGTGACAGGTCGGACCGGCCAGTCTCCATAAGAGACCAAGGAAGAAGAAGAAGAGTCTTTAGTAGGCGGCTAGGGTTATACAAGTGTGTGTAATGAATTATGAACGAAGATGAGAGTATTTATACCTATCTCGTCTCGTGGAATCTTGGCCCTTGGATTACCCAAGATCAACTGTCAGGATCTTTTGCCTCAAAATGGAAACGTTTGGTTAAATGAAAGGCTTGCTGATGTCCGTTGGATGTTGAGTTTGGACGGCTGAGATTATTTCATTATACTGCGTCGTTTGGATTTTAATGACACTTAGTGTCATCCATCTGATCATTCCTATTGAACAACAATGATTAGTCTGTTTCACGGCGTCGTTTAATTTCGTAATGAACCGCTTCATTTGATCCGGAAGCCCCATAGAGTTCTTCTTTGCTGTATTTCTAGCCTAAAATAACATTCTTCGTCGTTGGATTCCTTTTATTAACGGTTGATTTTGTTTTGGCTTATACAACGCCGTTTGGTCACGAGCCTGGCAGACCAGGCTTATCCTTTGGGGCTGATGTATTTGGGCTTATTATATGTATATGTATTTCATTATGTAGTCCAAATTGTATTGTATTTTGTATTTTTGTCTTGTATTTTAATTATTTCTTGTATTTTCTTTTGTATTTTATTTTTTTCTTTTTTTTTTGTATTTATTTTCAACATGTTATATTTCCTTTACTTTTCTATTTTTCCTTGATTTTTCCTTAATTTTTTGATATTTGTTTTGCCATTTTTCTTCTATTTTCTGGTATTTTTGTATTTTGTTTATTTTTCTGGATTTTCATATTTTTGTGCTATTTTCTAATTGATTCCTTCTGTAATTTTAATTTCAACTTTTATTTTTAAAGCAAACACACAAGTATTTCAATTAAATCACACAATTGCACACCAAAAACTATTTTTGTATTATTTTTATATTTATATTGGAATTTAATTGCTCAGGGCAAAAATCACGTGCTCACAGCTGCCCCTCTTTGCTCGGGAACACGAAGAGTTTCAGTGCAAAGATAAGTGAGCAGTAATGAGAGACTTTTGCCCACTAGCATATTCCGTAAGAAGCGTTTTGAAAACTTTTGACCGCACCCTGCTTCAGACGTTGCCTACATATCCTGGGCTAAACAGGAATCAGGTAAGTGTAGTTCGGGAAGCTCTGGTAGTTTCAAACTACCAGAAATTACTGTTTCTGCTGTTGTTGCTATAATCACTAACTAACTCCTTATTACACCGGGATAAAAATGAAAATAAAGAAGCTATTGAAAGCTATGAGCTTATGAATTGCAAGAAAATCCTATCTATGTCTTGTCTTCTTGTATTGTCTTGCTTTTCCATATCACATGTTGCTCTTTATTTGCATCCTTCTTTTTGTGGATTTTTGATTATTTCCTGCTTCTGATATACTACTTCCATCCATTCGTGTGACTTTAAAATGTGCTTCTTGACTCCAGGTCGATATCTGTTTTAAAAATAAAAACAAAGAAAACTTTTTCCTCTGCCCCAGTATGGGGCTTTCCATGTATCATGGTGTTACTTTGTTAGAAAAACTTTTTAAAATGCTGAAAAGTATTCCCTAGTTATACAGGTGGGCACCTGGATAGAAATTAAAATGCTAAAAAGTATTCCCTTGTTATACAGGTGGGCGCCTGAACATAAATTAAAATGCTGAAAAGTATTCCCTTGTTATCCAGTGGGCGCCTGAACAGAAATTAAAATGCTGAAAAGTATTCCCTTCTTATACAGGTGGGCGCCTAAACAGAAATTAAAATGCTGAAAAGTATTCCCTTGTTATACAGGTGGGCGCCCGAACAAAAATTAAAATGCTGAAAAGTATTCACTCGTTATATAGGTGGGCGCCTGAACAGAAATTAAAATGCTGAAAAATATTCCCTCGTTATACAGGTGGGCGACTGAACAAAAATTAAAATGCTGAAAAGTATTCACTTGTTATACAGGTGGGCGCCTGATGCATGAAAATGAAAAATGCAGAAAAATATTCCCTCGTTATCCATGTGGGCGCTTGAACAGAAATTAAAATGCTAAAAAGTATTCCATTGTTATATAGGTGGGCGCCTGATGCATGAAAATGAAAAATGTAGAAAAATATTCCCACGTTATCCAGGTGGACGCCTGATGCATGAAAATGAAAAATACAGAAAAATATTCCCTCATTATCCAGGTGGGCGCCTGATGCATGAAAATGAAAATACAGAAAATATTCCCTCGTTATCCGGTGGGCGCCTGATGCATGAAAATGAAAATGCAGAAAATATTCCCTCATTATCCAGGTGGGCGCCTGCTGCATGAAAAATGAAATTGCAGAAAAATATTCCCTCGTTATCCAGGTGGGCGCCTGATGCATGAAAATGAAAATGCAGAAAAATATTCCCTCACTTTGATAACTGGGGTGTGAATTTTTGAAAAGACCATACCTCCGTTGCTGTTTGGGTAGGTTTCTGATTACTGAGTGGGTCCTCCTTTGTGGATTCTCCCCTTTTATTGTTGTTTTCTTTTGATGTTTTCTGCCACATTGGCCACATTCACTTTAAAGTAATTAGTGAGAATTTGAATCTTTTGTCCCTGTCTAAATCAATGAACAATCTTATTAGTTATAAATTGATGGTTAGAACCTGGCATTCTTGCTGGCCTTGCTTCCATCGTCTGCCTCTTCTTGTTTCATTCTGCTTTGTAATTTATCATCTGATCTTATCAACTTTCTCTTACAATCCTCTTTTGTTTTTATCTTTTGTTTCTTTTCTTTTCATTTTCTTTCGGCCTTGTGATTGCCATCCATTTTTTTTTAGTTTTTCCTTTGACCCAACGTTATTACGCCATTTAACATGAGAAGCTGGTAGTTAGCCTTCAACTCGCAACTTGTTTTGAACAAATAAAATGAAATGCAAAGACCTGAATTTCAAGGGGGTGAGAGTATTTTGAAGTAAAGACAAAACTTATCTGGGTATGAAGGCTGATTCCTTTGACCATGCCATCGAGTTGTTGCTGTCTTACTTTCCTTCAACACAAACCTTTCTTATTTTTTGCTGTTTTTCCTCTTTCATCAAAATATCCCTCACTTTCGCCTTATGGTGCCTGTGAAGGTTTTCACCAATAAGACTCTCTCATTTTTATTTCTCTCTTCTCACATTCGTATTATGGTGACCGTTAGGGTTTCACCAATAAGACTCTCTCATTTTTATTTTTCTTTATTTTTTTGTTTCCGGCCTCTAGTTATTGTCCATGACATGTTTCTCTTTATTCTTATTGTATCATCATTTTCTTGAAATTGATCAGAAGGTCTTTCTTTGGACTGTAATGTGGCTTTTGGATGGGTTTAGAAATAAAGGTATAAAGGCTCAAAATCAAAATGAGGGTTCAAAATATTTACAATTCTCGGAATCATAAACATAACTTCTGCCCCAGTTCTAATATTTGGGGGAATCCTGGATTTTATTTACATCATACATACCATTTCGGGATCAAGTCAGAACGTAGTTCAGATCATAAGATCGTTCGTCTTTTGACTTTTTCCCAATTTTTCTTTTGTATATTTTTTTTCATCATCATTTTTCTTTCATTTTCTTCATTCTCTTTTCTTTTCTTTTCACTTTCTTGTTCATAATTGATTCCGAGAGAGGGATATGAAAAAATAATGCAATAAGGCTCAACATGGGGTAGCAATGGATAAAGTGTTTGGATAGAGAATAAAATGCCTTCATCATTTTGATTTCAAAATTATGACAAATACAATTGTACATATGAAAAAGGAATCATACATAATATCTCTTGACTGCATCAGAGTTGATAGCAGTCTCTACACATTTTCCTTCGACATCTGTTAAATATAAAGCTCCGTTGGACAATACCCGGGATACCATGAATGGCCCTTGCCAATTAGGTGAAAATTTTCCTTTTGCTTCGGCCCAATAAGGTAAAATACGTCGTAGCACCAACCGTCCAACTTCGAATTTCCGTGGACGTACTTTCTTTTTGTATGCTCTGGCCATCCTCCGTTGATATAACTGTTTGTGGCAGACTGCTGCTAACCTTTTCTCATCAATCAAGCTCAATTGTTCTAGCCGAGGTTTTACCCATTCATCATCATCAATTTCAGCCTCAGCTATGATACGAAGGGAAGGTATTTCAATTTCTGCAGGTATGACTGCCTCGGTTCCGTACACCAATGAGTAAGGTGTTGCGACAATTGAAGTATGTATAGTTGTACGATAACCTATGAGAGCAAATGGTAGTTTTTTCATGCCTCTATCTTGACTCTTCCACCATCTTCCTGAGAATCTTCTTAATATTCTTATTTTTAGCCTCAACTGCTCCATTCGCTTTAGGCCGATAAGGTGTGGAGTTACGGTGCAGGATTTTAAACTTTTGACATGCCTCTGCCATGAGGTGACTGTTCAGATTTGCTCCATTGTCCGTGATAATCACCTTAGGAATTCCAAAATGATAGATGATATTTGTGTGCACGAAATCCACTACTCCCTTCTTTGTCACTGCTTTAAATATCTTTGTCTCCACCCATTTAGTGAAATAATCAATTGCTACCAGGATAAATCTGTGCCCATTAGATGCTGCGGGCTCTATTGGGCCGATGACATCCATGCCCCAGGCGACGAATGGCCACGGTGCTGACACTGTATGCAACTCATAGGGTGGGGAGTGAATCATTTCTCTGTGTATCTGACATTGGTGGAATTTCCGCACATATCTAATGCAAACACGCTCCATGGTAAGCCAATAATATCCTGCTCTCAGTATTTTCTTGGTCAAAACATATCCACTCATATGAGGTCCGCAAGCTCCCGCATGTATTTCAGGCATGATTGTATCAGCTTGCTGTGCATCTATACATCTCAATAGACCAAAATCTGGTGTTCTTTTGCATACAACTCCTCCACTGAAGAAAAATCTATTTGCTAGTCGCCTTATAGCCCTTTTCTGTTCCTCTGTGGCTTGCACTGGGTACACTCCTGTCCTCAAATATTCTCTAATATCATGATACCACGGCTCACCATCAAGTTCGTCTTCTACGGCGAAACAATAAGCATTTTGATCACGAACTTGTATCTGCAGTGGATCTATATAAGCTTTATCTGGATGGTGCAACATGGATGATAATGTGGCTAGAGCATCCGCTAATTCGTTGTGCATTCTTGGGATGTGCTTGAACTCCATGGATTGAAATTTTGAGATAATTCATGCAAACACTACCGATAAGGTATAAGTTTCAAATCCCTTGTCTCCCATTCTCCTTGAATATGTTGTATCAAGAGATCCGAGTCACCCATGACCAAAATCTCTTGAACACCCATGTCTATTGCCATTCTCAATCCCAATATACATGCTTCATACTCGGCCATGTTATTAGTACAGAAAAATTGAAGCTGAGCGGTAACAGGATAATGCTGACCCATTTCTGATATGAGTACTGCTCCAATTCCGACTCCTCTGGTGTTGACGGCCCCATCAAAGTACATTCTCCATCCTGGCTTATCGTCTTGTTCCACTTCTTCAATGTTCATTGCTCCTCATCAGGAAAATATGTCTTTAATGGTTCATACTCATTATCGATCGAATTTTCTACCAAATGGTCAGTGACTGCTTGTGCCTTCATTACAGTGCGAGTCACATAAATGATGTCAAACTCTCTAAGTAGAATTTTCCATTTAGCGAGTCTTCATGTGGGCATAGGCTTCTGGAATATATACTTCAGTGGGTCCAGTCGAGATATCAGATAAGTAGTATAAGTCGACAAGTTATGTTTCAACTTCTGCGCAACCCATGTTAAAGCACAACATGTTCTCTCCAACTGAGTGTATTTTACCTCGTAAGATGTGAATTTCTTACTAAGATAATATATTGCTTGCTCTTTCTTCCCTGTTTCATCATGATGCCCCAGTACGCAGCCAAAAGAAATATCCAGTATAGTCAGATACAGGATCAAGGGTCTTCCCGGTTCTGGAGGAACCAATACAGGAGGATTAGCCAGATATTCCTTAATTTTGTCAAATGCCTCTTGACATTCATCAGTCCAATTCACCGCAGCATCTTTCTTCAGTAATTTGAAAATAGGCTCATAGGTCGACGTTAACTGAGCAATAAATCTACTAATATAATTCAACCTGCCCAATAAACTCATCACCTATTTCTTGTTCTTCGGTGGAGGCAAGTTCTCGATTTCTTTTATCTTTGATGGATCTAATTCAATACCACGCCGTCTTACTATGAACCCCAATAACTTTCCTGATGGCACTGCGAAAGCACACTTTACTGGATTGAGCTTGAGATTATATCTTCGGAGCCTCTGGAAAAACTTTCTTAAATCCTTGACATGGTCACATTGATTTTTGGACTTGATAATGACATCGTCCACATATACTTCAATTTCTCGATGTATCATGTCATGAAACATGGTGGTCATTACCCTCATATATGTAGCTCCGGCATTCTTTAACCCAAACGGCATCACCTTGTAGCAATATATTCCCCAAGGCGTGGTGAAGGCCATCTTTTCTGCATCTTCTTCGTCCATCAGGATCTGATGATAACCCGCATAACAGTCCACAAAAAAACCAATCTCATGTTTGGCATAATTGTCGATCAATATATGGATATTTGGAAATGGAAAATCATCCTTTAGACTAGCTTTATTAAGGTCTCGATAACCAAAACACACCCTCTTTTTTCCGTCTTTCTTTGGAACAGGCACAACATTAGCTAACCAGGTGGGATATTTAGTGATCCGTATGACCTTCGCCTCGAATTGCTTGTTGACCTCATCTTTTATTTTCACACTGATGTTTGTTTTAAACTTCCTTAACTTTTGCTTGACCGGCCGGCATTCCTCCTGATCAAATCTTCTCTGAGTGAATTCTCTAAATGCACACTAATCTTTGTTTCTCAGACATTTTCCTCACTTCCCAAATTAATAGACTCCGTCTCATTTAAGTTCGGTTTGGGTTTTTCTTCATAATGACTCAAATCTTTACTAATTTCTTCCAATACTTCCTCATCCTCATATTCCACTTCATGATCATTTTCAATTTCCTGTATAACTATTCGATTATCAAGACTGGACCGAGAATCCTTCATACATGACATATAATTGGAATCAGCAAATATTGAACTATACAAAAGAAGAAAAATAAAATAAGGCAAAATTGGAGGAAGAAAAGGAATTGCATTTCATTGAATTTTTGAAAGGTAACAACAGTTGGATACATTTGATTTGACGGGATATGGGATTACAATTTTAAAATGAGATAGTTTTGGCAATGAAATATTAAAAGCTAACTGCCACAACTCCCTCCTGATCGGAAGAGGAGTAGCTTCCCGGTATTTAGCATAGTGTGGGGTCCAACAAATTGAACGTCCATTTTGCTTGTTCCTTCACCCGTCTCTATCACATTCACATCTTCAAATAACCTCTCAAATCTTGCTAAAAGCTATTCATCTGGTTTTATCTCCGCACGATTTGGCATGACAGTTGCAGACGTCTCTGTGTACCAGGCTTGACAAAGGAGTTGGATAATTTTGGGACAGGTTGGGGGAGGGACTACCCTTTCTTCAATTTCTTAGCTCTCTGTATATCAGTAATGGTTGGCTTGAACCCAAGCCAAAAGTATCAGTACTGCCTGGAAGATGGATTGGCTGTATTATACCTTGCAAGGTCACTCCTAAGCCCTTTCCTGGAGAAAACCCATTCTTTATCATCTCTTTGGTGACCATAACTGCTGCAGGGGCCACCGTGGGTACTGGCAAATTTTCTCTTTTAGATATTTTGTTCACAGTCACGGTGTCCATTACTTGGTACACCCACGGACCTTTATCTCCTTCAACTTCCTCAAATGGTGTAATAGCATTGCAAACATCGTCTTCCCCGTGCACTATTATTTCTTGTTGCTCCCACTCAAATTTTACCATTTGATGCAAAGAAGATGGTACTGCTTTCGCAGTGTGGATCCACGAACGTCCTAACAAGAGGTTGTATGATACAACGACATCCAGCACTTGAAACTCCATAGTGAAATCCACTAGTCCGATAGCAAGCTCTAGTATAATATCCCCCACGATGTTCATTCCACCTCCATCAAAACCCCTTACACACACTGTTTCAATGAATTCTCTCATGATTGACTTTCAGCTTCCCTAGAGTTGACAATGGACAGATATTGGCGCTTGATCCGTTGTCCACCAAAATACGGGTTACTACATATTCTTCACATTTTACCGTGAGGTATAGTGCTTTATTATGCTCTGTCCCTTCAAGTGGCAGCTTGCTGTCTGAAATTGTTATCTTGTTTGTCTCAAAGATCTTGTTTGTGATTTTCTCCAGATGACATACCGAGATTTTCTCCGGTACGTGGGCTTCATTTAGAATCTTCTTCAACGCCTTTCTATGTTCATCAAAATGAATTAGTAGGGATAACAACGATATCTGCGCGGGCGTCTTCCTCAACTGCTCAACTATCGAGTAGTCTTGAGCTTTCATCTTCTTTAGAAATTCCTCAGCTTCTTCTTTAGTGACTGCTTTCTTCACATATGCTGGGTTTTCTTTCACCACTTTCGTCTTTCTCAACTCATCCGGGGTAAAGCATCGCTCAGAGCGAGTTAAACCATGAGTTTCACAAATTTCTCCTTAACTTCTTTCCCTTTATACATCACTGTCACCTTATCATAATTCCAAGGTATAGCCTTGGTATTCACAACTGGAATCTTCACAACTGGTTTGATAACCACTGGCTCTATATAAGCCCCCTTCACAGTCAGCAAGGGCTTCACTCCAGGTGCTATCACTTTCATGGGCTCAAGCTCAATAATCACTGATGGCTGTTTTGCTGGTAACTCAATTGACACTTTCTGTCTTTCAACTTTCTCCTCAACCTTGTTGTTTGATTTAATCGTCATCACCGTCTGAGAATGTTTTCTACAGCTCTCTCCCTGTACTAGCTCTATCATATGTGTCTCAAGATGTGCTGGCAAAGGATTTTGCGTTATATTAGGAGTTTCTAGAGCTTGCACCTCAATTATCCTGGAGTCAATGAGTTGTTGTATTGCGGACTTTATGTCACGCCCCAAAATCGAGGAACATGACCGACGCTTGACCGGGTAGCCCCAGTCAAGCGGACCTGGGTGCCTTTCTATCCCACGCGTTACCCTTGTGTTGTTTATTACTCATAAGCCAAAGATCTTACCAAATATAACCAAATTCATGTTGTACAAACATAACCACATGATTAGTTTACTAACAAGTTTACAATTTTCAATGTCCGACATAATATATACATAAGGCTAAAATCCCACAGCTTACATGTCTACGGAGCCTCTAGGATATAAAGGATGATACAATACTTGCCGGTGACAAGGCTCCGGCTATACCTTACGCAAAATCAAAATAAATTCCAAACAGAAGTGGCATGAGCCACCCAGGGCCCCGAAAGGAAAGGGGCTCACCAAAATGAGTAGTGGAAGATAAAGGATGCTACTGCCGATGAGCTGAAGTACCTGCTACTGATCCACCTACAATCATAACACGAACGTAGCGTCCCCGGCAAAAGGGACATTAGTACACTGGAATTGTACTGGTATGTATGGACAAACTTTGTCCCAAGTAAACTCTAGCCATTAAACAAGTAAATCATGATAATAAGACAACAAATGATTACACCAAGAAATGATAAGCCAACCAATTATGTTTCCACATTTACTTCATCTCAAGTAGTCCTCAGCCCAAAACACAATTAAAGATCATCAAAGAAGGCAACAACCAAACAAACACAGCAAGGCACAATCAAGTCATACAAAGGGGCAATCAGTGCCCCACAAGTTGCAAACTCTCCTGCTGTCTCCTTTCATAATATCACATAAATGATTTTATATCAATTTCAATGGCGATTTCGATCACTTTCCAACCTTATTACCTCGGCCACCCTTATCACCCCAACCCACACCTTATTACTTTGTGTTGCGACACGCAACCTGTCACACCTCCCGGTTTACTACCCCACAAAATGTACGCCTGAAAAGAGGCTTTTGTACCGATCCATTTGGAAAGATACATAGGGTATACCTCAATGTTCAAATACCCGAGACGGATATAATAAAAAAAAGGAAGGAGTTTTTCCACATAAAGGACAATCGGTTCGGGATTTTTATTAAATTATCAGAGTCGCCACTTGAGAAAATAAGGTGTCCCAAGTCACCAATTAATCCCGAATCCGAGGAAATTGACTCTGTTATTACAGTATGCGAAACAAAGACCTGGATAAGGAACTCTGTTAACCCGGGAGAAGGAGTTAGGTATTCTCGGATTCTGTGGTTTTAGCACGGTCGCTCAATCATCATTCTCGAATCTTGTTTGACTTGTTATAGATTTTAACAATACATATGTGCTTTCACTTTAATATTTTACAGAATTGCGACATCGCGAAAACACACCTCGAGTCACACCGCAACCAGTACGCCTGTGAATTTTGGTACATTTTAGCTTTGCCGGGATTTAGGATTTGAGTTGCACCAAGTGCACACTCGTTCATAAGGAAGGTATATTAAATCCTGCCTAATAGACTCTATCGGCTTTTAATTCTTTTGGGAGAGGCTATGAAGTTTACTAGTAGCCTTCCCGGGTCTATTTATAAATTATTTCCTTACTAAAGGGGGCCCCGCTATTTAGTATTGTGCAAGGCTCGTCCCAATTATATTTTAGAGTCCCAATCTTACGTACTATGTTATTCTACTTCTATTTTTTCCTTAGCCATATTATTATTTCAACATCAAGCCCAGGCCACGTTTATTTCCTTCATTGGGCCTGGGCTCTTGCTCTCTTACTTAAACGGGCACTGGATCTGCCCAGGTCGCAAAGACCCAGGCTGTTCTCCAGCTTCCGCTCAACAGCCCAGCCGATTTTATACCATGGTTCAGGCCCACGTTACGTACTGGGCCCAAACCAAATAGGAACAATAATAATATGAGTAAATGACTGAAGATAAACATACACATCTGGAATTAATAATGGAATCGAATTGCACTTTTATTTATCAATAGAGGAAAATCAGTACACAAATTATCAACATTAACTCTGAATCAACTATCTACTGTACATGGGAACTTAAGAGACCGTTTCTACTTTTGATTCCTAACAACGAGTTTACACTAACAATTGAATTACTTACTAGTTGAGATTAAGAGATTACTAAACTATATCTATATGTGAAAGGCATAATGAATATCTAAGGATGAGATGAGTATTTACGACTACACTGTTATACTACCTAATTAATAAGAAATAAGCATGTTCAATATTTTCAAAACCAATCCTATTCTAATGGTTACTTCAGCTAATCGTTTCCCTTTTAAAACTTACTCAAATCTGAACTTTTATTTCTTAAACAGATTAACTACATGAGCATGATTTAAACAGTCTAATCACTCAATGATATAACTCAAGTACCCCCATCTAAATGATCCAAAGACTTAAGCATGACTATACGACTGATTTTACTGCGACTTAGTTCATTACAAAGTTATTAGCACAATTATAGATGAATCACGACTTGATCTAGCATTTTTCTTCTTCAAATCTTACCTATGTTTAAGTGCAGATTCACAACGTGTGATTGACTACGTAGTTACGACTTATGACATTACTGTGGATGAACAGCTAACGATTTGAAACTGTGATTAGTTAACTTATGTTTTAAAGTTTATTTTTACCTATTTAAACTAAGTGATATACTTTCTACACTACTCTACCACTATTAAGCAATCTATTACACTGTTTATTTTTGTTTTTGTGCTATTACATACTATACTACAATTAAAACTATAGATCTACACTAATACTAAACAGCTAATGACAATATCAAACTACAAAATACATAATAACGCAAGAATTTGAACTGGAACTTTATTTTTTATTCAGCAAATCATCACTACAGCTTCATTCGAACAGAAGTGTACCTGAATCAGCAAGTAGAAACCAATGAGTCTTGGGGATTAAGAAAATAAGCGCAACAACAGACTCAAACAAAGGCAATGCAACAGTGGGAGATTGAATATCAACAAACAAAAACCACAGCAATAGCAAACAGAGATCCAAACGAAAACTCGAGCAGAACATCCACACACAAATAAGCTTCAACAGTGACTACTACCTCAAAGGCAGGAAAAACTACTAGATATTAATATATTTTTTCTCTGAACTTTTTCTTATCAAAAGCCAGCCTCTATTTCACTCTTTTTGGGGTATATATAGGTGTAGGAATGGCAGATTTCTTGGGGAGAAAGAATGGGATTAAATCCCACTTCTCCCCCTTTAAAATTGCTAAACTTACACTTAGACCCTATTTTCAATTGAAAGATCCCTTCCAACATGTGCTGGAAGGTTCTATTTGATTCCCTTTTAAGGCTTTTACCAAAGTATCCCTAATGGTTAAAGATTTTTACTGATTTCCCTTTTTAGGGAGACCATTATACCCTTTAATCTCTGCAAAATTGCAAAAATCAGGGGTACAAATGACTCCCATATCCCTATGTGTTATATGTAATTCACTGTTTTACCAATTTGGCTTCTTTTTATACCCTTAGTGACATTGCTGATTTACCCGACCTACCTAGGTCAGGTTTTCAGCATTTTTTGGCTTACTTAACTAATGGCCAGTCCCTGCATTGGTATTTAAGGACTGGCCAGTTCTACTTGAAGGAACTATTTTAATTTTAACCTCTTTTGTTTCATTTTCAGTTAATTAAGACTTTTTTTATTTCATTTTTAAACTAATTGCAGGACTAGCCTGCTTTATTGTTGTATTTAACCTATTAAAAATTTATCCAGTCTTAAGTTGAGACTTGGCTTGGGTAATTGAACCCATTTGCTGAACACAGGCTGGGCCCAAGCCTTTGTAGACTTAGCCACCTGTGATTCAGGGCTCAAATGAGCCTTGGTGAGTCTGTGCATGCAGACTTGCACCAATTGTTACACAACTAGCCTTTTTAAGGTGGGCCAGTGTGCTGGACCTTATAGAGTTGGTCAATTTGCAAAATTGACCACTCTTTGGTCACTTATTCATCTTATAGCCTATTGTTATTTGATTTTCAGTTTTAAACCTATTTCAAAACTAGCCATTTTATGGAACTTAGTACTATGACAGCTATAACCAATCCCCTAAAGTTAATGAGTATTAATCACATGCTCACACTAATAAAGAACTATTGCAAACTCAGTCATTTCAACATGAAATTGCACACATAGCCACATGAGATCAAACATTATGCATCAATTAAGTAAAACTCAGAAGGGGAAATTTGATAGTGTTGAATCTTAATCAATCAATTCACATAACCCAATTCCATGTGGCAAAGTGTTAATCAATATCAATTAGACCTAATTACAACTAGTTCATGTCAGATGATACATTGAAAAACCTCAAAATCTTCAAAGTTCATGAGCATGGACATACGCAGAAGCTAAGCTCTAACAAACAGTCAGTAATAGATGAAACCTGACTCATTATTAGACACAAGGACCACAAAATAGAATAGACATGGTAGCCAGGATATATTTCAAGTACTAACCCTAGCTTTGATATATATAAGATGAAAAATAAATATTAGAAGAATCATGGGGGAACAGCGAAAAAAATCCTAAAGTCTATCATGCCAAGTAACAGAGAAGGAAGCAAGATCAGATAATCATGCTTATTTTAGCAGATGAAGGAACAGAAGAAGTGGCATAAACCGATCATTAAAGAAAAATCATGGTTTTAATCAGGAGATTTAGGGGAATAGACAAAGATAAAGTAAAACAACCTTAATATAGGAGACCAACAGCTAATCCTAGCCTTAAAACTAAGCATGAGAAGAAACAGAAGAGAAGAATCATTCGAACTGATAAGAGTTAACAAAGATAAGCTAACACAGGATGAGAGTCCAAAAACTTAAACATGCAAAAACGATATCTAAGACCAATAGGATGAAGAGGCCTAATACTAACAGAGGACGAAAAAGAAGAAAGATAACAAGGTCAAATCTTCAAAACAGAGAATCACAACAAAATCCAAACAAACGAGATAAACATAGTATAAGAGATGAATAACAATGACTAGAAAACATGTAAGGAGTCACAGAGAGAGGACAGTCATGTTGAAAACTCACAAACCAAGAAGATGAAAGATAGATATTTTAAAACCAAATAAGCTAAACATAATAAAAACAAACGAAACAGAAGAAGATATGAAAAATGAGCAAGTTAAGAAACCCTAATACTAACAGATGAAGCACAGGATTTCAAGATCTTAAAAATAGAAAAACAGACAGAAACATCAAGATGAAAGCTAAGAGAAAACATGAACAGACAAAGGGAGCAAATAAATCACAGAAGGGGTGAGGGTACTTAGCTTTGCAGAGCCTGTCCCCTGAGCTTCCCCTTTCACTCTTCTCTTTCTTTTCTCAGTCTTTATCAGACCTTTTCTTTGTTTCTTTTTCTTTATTTCTTTCTGGGTTTTTCCTTTTTTAGACTTCAAGACGAAATCTTTAAGGTTTTTGGTTTGGAGGGGGTATTCAGGGGAGGGTAAAGGCTAGGTCTTGATAGGGCTTGGGTTTAAGTCGCCGGAGTTAGGGTTCCGACGACTTCTTTTTGGATATTTGACGAGATCTAGGGATGTTCGAAGGAAGCTAATGCTATGGGGGGTTAGATCAGGTCATGGCAGTTCTTTTGGCGTTGGTTTGGAGAAGGATCTCGTAGTTTGGTGGTCACCGGTGGTAGATTCCGGTGACCGGACAATCAATAGCAGAGGGGTTTTTTAGGGTTTTGGGGTGGTCTGAGGTGAAGAAGACAAGAAGAGAAGAGGGAAGGTGAAAGAGGTGGCCGGAGACCACCGTGGGAGGTGGTGGCCTCCATGGCCGATGAGGGTTGTGAAGAAGAAGGTGATTAAGGAGAAGAGAGAAAGGAGGCGGCTAGGGTTAGGATAAATTGAAAAATGGCTGGTCTTCACAGACTAATGCCTTATATAGTCGAAGGGGCTAAGGTGATCTGGGCCGTTGGTTTGATGAAGATCAACGACCACCAATTGCATTACATAAACGGCGTCGTTTTAATGCCAATAAGACTTAAGCTTTCAGCCCTTAGATCAATTCAAACGAACGGCTTAGATTTGATCTCACATCTCAATTGATTAAATAATTACGCTATTTGTCTCAGCCATTGGATTTGTCATGATGAACGGCTGAGATCACCTGCTTCTTAATGAATTGCACCGGTTACCCTTGGGCTTAGGGACCGGGCCGGCCAATTTTGGCCCAGTCTCAATATACTATGTATTTTTTTGTATTTTCCTAATGTTTTAATTATTTTTTATGTATTTTCTTTTTGTATTTTGTTTTCTTTTCTTTTGTACATTTAAATTATTCAATTTCCTATTTTCACTAATTTTCTTATATTTTTTTGGCAATTGTCTACTATTTTTTCCATAATTTCCTCTATTAATGCTCTTTTTGTTGATTTTTCTTTTTTTAATTACTTAATTCAAAATGCATGTATTTAACCTATTTTTTTTATTTTCTAATTATAATTATTTAAACACATAAAAATGCATTTAATTTCAAACAAGACATGCAATTATACTCAAAAATATTATTTTATTTTAATTTTGGAATTTTATTTGCCTAGTGCAAAATATGCTCACAGCTGCCCCTCTTTGCTCAGGAACACGAAGAGTTTCAGTGCAAAGACAAGTGAGCAGTAATGAGAGATTTTTGCACATTGGCATATTCCGTGAAAGCATTTTGGAAAACATTTTGACCGCAGCCTGCTTTTGAGGTTGCCTACATATCCTGGGCTAAACAGGAATCAGGTCAGTGTAGTTCGGGAAGGTCTGGCAGTTAAAAACTACCAGACTTACTGTTGAGACTTGCTGACTTACTCCTTATTACACCGGGGGGTAAAAATGTAAAATGAAGAAGCTATTCTGAACTATGATTCTACAAATTACAATAATTCCTATCTAGCTTCTTCTTTGCTCTTCCTTGTCTCTTTTTCTTTGATTTTCTGTGATGCTGACTTTTTCTTTTTGTTGATTTTCTTTTCCTTGCTTCCCCCTCTTTTTTTTATATTTTGAATGATACTTCTTGCCCTCAAGCTGATGCCCGCTCAAAACAAAACAAGAACAACAAACTTTTCTTCTGCCCCAGTATGGGCTCTTCATGTTACGGTGTTACTCATGTTAGCTAACACGAACCGGAGTTGCAAAAATAAAATTTATAGAAAAATATTCCCTTGTTATCCAGGTGGACGCCTGACGCATGAAATTAAAATTTGCAGAAAAGTATTCCCGTGTTATCCAGGTGGGCGCCTGATGCATGAAATTAAAATTTGCAGAAAAGTATTCCCTTGTTATCCAGGTGGGCGCCTGATGCATGAAATTAAAATTTGCAGAAAAGTATTCCCTTGTTATCCAGGTGGGCGCTTGATGCATGAAATTAAAATTTGCAGAAAAGTATTCCCTCAGTTTGATAACTGGGGAGTGGATTTTAAAGATGATACCTTCCTCTTGTTTTTGGTATTTTCTTTGACTTTCACCCATGAATTCTTTCATTTATTGCTGAACTTTCTTTTTGGTTTTTTTTTTATCTTTCCACATTGGTCACATTCACTTTAAAGTGATTAGTGACGATTTATTCCTGTTTAAATCACAAAACAGAAATTTATTAGATATAAACTGCTGGCAACTGGCATCTGCCGTCCCTGCCTCTTATTGCTTTTCTCTTTTTTATTTTTCTCCCACTGTGTGGTCTTTCGGTTGACTATCTCCTGCAAGCTCTTTTTATATTTTCTTGTTTTTCACTTTTTGTTTTCTTTTCTTTTGGCTCTGTTTGCCAAACTCCTTTATTTCTTTCCAACTTTCCCTTCCCTTTTCCGATCAGTGCTATTTCAGCTCTTATCATCAGGAGCTGGTAGTTAGCTCTCATAAGGCAAACAATGAAATGCAGAAAAATGAAAGAAAGTAAGGGTGTTTCGGAGAGGTGGTAGAACTTATCTGGGTATGTTGGCTGATTCCGCTGACCATGCCATGTATTTAAACTCCGAACCAATTCGCTCAACCCATTATTCTGACTCTGGATTGTTCTCGACCTAAACCGATACATAGTAGTCCTTACGATCGCCCTATGGTGCCTCGAAAGGTTTTTACTAATAAGACTCTCTCAGCCTCCAATCGCCCTGCAGTGCCATTAAAGGTTTTCACTGACAAAACTCTCTCATTTTATTTCTCTCAATCTCACGGTCGCCTCATGGTGCCGATTAAGGTTTTCACTGATGAGACTCTCTAATTTTGTTTTTCGTTTTCCATTTTTCCTTTTGTTTTTCTGTTTTCTGTACCACTGATGTTGTCCAATGTTTCGTTCTTCCTTCTTTGCGTTTGTTATTCTCTTGAAATTGATCATAAGGTCTTTTTTTGGACTATAACGTGGCTTTTGGATGAGTTAAGAAAGAAGGGTATAAAGGCTCAAAATTTACGAGGGTTTAAAAAATATTTACAACTCTCAGAATTATAAAACATTACTTCTGCCCCAGTTTCAATATGCGGGGGATTTTTGGGGTTTTCCTTTATTGTAACTGAACCTCAGTGAGGCTGCCTACGTACCCTTTCGGGATCAAGTCAAACATAGTTCATTACTATGCCATCAATTAATGAATTTCTTTTTGACTTTTTCCCGATTTCTTTCTCTTTTCATTTCATTTTTTTCTCATTTGTTTTCCTTCTTCTTTTTTTTTTCTTTTCATTTTCTGTATTGTGCCAGAAACAATTCCGAGAGAGGGGTATGAAAGAATATATCAAACATGACTCAAAAGGGGTGTCAATGGATAAAGTGTTTGGACAGAGAATAAAATGCCTTCGTCATTTCAATTCCAAAATCACAACAAAATACAATCACACAATTGAAAAGAAATCATACATAGTATCTTTTGACTGCATCTGAATTGATAGCAGTCTCTACGCACTTTCCTTCAATGTCTGTAAAATATAATGCCCCATTAGACAACACCCGTGATACAATAAATGGTCCTTGCCAGTTTGGCGCAAATTTTCCCTTTGCTTCGGCCCAATATGGTAGGATACGCCTCAATACGAGTTGTCCAACTTCAAACTTCTAAGGACGTACCTTCTTATTATATGCCCTGGCCATTCTCTGTTGATACAATTGCCCATGGCAAACTGCGGCCAACCTCTTTTCGTCGATCAGACTTAACTGTTCCAGCCGGGCTTTTACCCATTCTTCGTCATCTATTCCAGCTTCAACTATGATTTGCAATAACGATATCTCTATTTCTGTGGGTATGACAGCATCTGTCCCACACACCAATGAATAGGGCATGGCACCGATATAAGTGCGCACTGTTGTGCGATAACCCATAAGAGCAAAAGGTAACTTCTCATGCCATTGCCTGGATTCCTCCACCATTTTCCCGAGGATCTTCTTTATGTTCTTGTTTGAAGCTTCTACTGCCCCATTTGCCTTTGGCCTATACGGTGTAGAGTTGCGATGTGTGATCTTAAATCTCTGGCAAACTTCCGCCATGAGGTGATTGTTCGGATTTTCCCCGTTATCTGTAATGATTACCTTGGGAATTCCAAACCGGCATAAAATATTTTCATGCACAAAATCCACCACAGCTTTCTTTGTCACCGCCTTGAATGTCTTCGCCTCAACCCACTTAGTGAAGTAATCAATCGCAAACAAAATGAATTTGTGCCCATTGGAAGCTGCTGGCTCTATTGGTCCGATAACATCCATGCCCTAAGCAACAAACGGCCATGGTGTAGACATTGTATCAAGTTCATAAGGTGGGGAATGAATTAGATCTCCATGCACTTGGCATTGGTGGCATTTCCTTACATACCTGATACAGTCTCGCTCCATGGTGAGCCAATAATACCCGGCTCTCAGAATCTTCTTTGCTAAGATATACCCGCTCATATGGGGTCCACAGGCTCCAGCATGCACCTCAATCATAATCTTATCAGCTTGTTGTGCATCCACACAACTCAACAATCCCAGGTCTGGTGTTCTTTTATATATGATTCCTCCACTAAGGAAAAAGCCATTCGCCAAACGTCTTACAGCTCTCTTCTGATCTCCGGTGGCTTGCTCCGGGTATTTTCCTGCCTTCAAGTATTCCCTGATGTCATGATACCACGGTTCTCCATCCAATTCTCCTTCCACAGCAAAACAGTAAGCATTCTGATCACGCACCTGGATCTGGAGTGGATCTATATAGGCTTTGTCCGGATGATGTAACATAGAGGACAATGTGGCCAGAGCATCTGCAACTTCGTTGTGCATTCTTGGGATATGTTTGAATTCTATGGACTGGAATCTTTGGGACAGCTCATGCAAACAATGCCGGTAAGGTATCCATTTCAGATCTCTTGTTTCCTATTCTCCCTGGATTTGGTGTATCAAAAGATCCGAGTCACCCATGACCAAGATCTCTTGAACACCCATATCTATTGCCATCCTCAATCCCAAGATACATGCCTCATATTTGGCCATATTATTGGTATAGAAAAATCGAAGCTGAGCAGTGACGGGATAGTGTTGACCTGTTTCTGAAATGAGTACTGCTCCGATGCCAACTCCCTTACTGTTGACGGCTCCGTCGAAATACATATTCCATCCTGGCTTTTTGCCCTGTTCTATTTCTTTGACATTTATTGCCTCCTTATCCAGAAAATATGTCTTTAATGGCTCGTATTCATCATCCACTGGATTCTCTGTCAGGTGATATGCAACTGCTTGTGCCTTCATCGCCGTACGAGTCACATAAATGATGTCAAATTCTGTGAGCAGAATCTGCCATTTAGCAAGTCTTCCCGTGGGCATGGGCTTCTGGAATATGTACTTTAGAGGATCCAACCGTGATATCAGGTACGGGGTATATGCTGACAAATAATGTTTCAGCTTCTGAGCCACCCAAGTCAATGCACAACAAGTTCTTTCTAGCTGAGTATACTTTACCTCATAAGATGTGAATTTCTTACTAAGGTAATATATAGCCTGCTCTTTCTTGCCCGTCTCATCATGTTGTCCTAGCACACAACCAAAAGAATTGTCAAGCACTATCAGATATAAGATCAAAGGTCTTCCCAGCTCTAGAGGAACTACCACTGGAGGATTTGCTAAATATTCCTTGATTTTGTCGAAGGCTTCCTGACATTCATCGGTCCATTTCACTGCTGCATCTTTCTTTAACAACTTGAAGATCAGCTCACATGTAGATGTCAACGGAGCGATGAACCAACTGATATAATTCAGCCTTCCCAATAAGCTCATTACTTCCTTCTTGTTCTTAGGCGGAGGTAGACTCTGGATGGCTTTGATCTTCGATGGATCTAGTTTAATACCCCGCTGACTCACTATGAACCCCAACAGCTTCCCTGAAGGCACTCTAAAAGCGCATTTTGCAGGATTGAGTTTAAGACAGAATCTCTGGAAAAACTTCCTCAAATCCCTCACATGATCATGTTGCTTCTTTGAATTATGATGACGTCGTCCACATATACTTCGATTTCTCGATGCATCATTTCATGGAACATTGTGGTCATTGCCCTTATATAGGTAGCTCCGGCATTCTTTAACCCAAACGGCATCACTCTATAGCAATATGTCCCCCAAGGTGTAGTGAAAGCAGTTTTCTCCGCATCTTCTTCATCCATTAGGATCTGGTGATAACTCGCATAACAATCTAAAAATGAACCGATCTCATGCTTGGCGCAATTGTCGATCAATATGTGGATGTTTGGCAATGGAAAGTCATCCTTTGGACAAGCTTTGTTGAGGTCTCTGTAGTCCACACACACCCTGGTTTTTCCATCTTTCTTTGGGACTAGCACAACATTTGCTAACCAGGTGGGGTACTTAGTAACTCGTATGACCTTTACCTCAAACTGCTTATTCACCTCTTCTATTATCGTTACGCTGATGTCCGTTTTGAACTTTCGCAACTTTTGCTTCATTGGCTGGCATTCAGGATAGATAGGCAACTTGTGTACCACCAAATCAGTACTAAGTCCGGGCATGTCATCATAGGACCAAGAAAAGATGTCCTTGAATTCATGCATCAACTTTACTAAAGCTTCTCTGATGAGGTTTCCAAATGGACACTGACTTTCGTCTCCCAGACATTATCTTCGCTCCCCAAATTGATGGATTCTGTCTCACTCAAGTTCGGTTTGGGGTTTTCCTCATACTGGTTCAGGTCCTTACTTATTTCCTCCAGGGTTTCCTCATCCTCATATTCCATCTCACTATCATTCTCAATTTCTTGTGTAATAATTCGATTGTCAGAACTGGGCCGGGAATTCTTCATGCGTGACACATCATCAGAATCAGCACATATGGAACTGTACAAAAGAAAAATAAAAATAAGGAAAAAAATGAAGAAAGAAGAAAACTGCATTTCATTGATATTTCAAAGATGAACAAAGTTTTTTGGGTACATTTTTATTTCCATGGGGGGTGGGGGGACTACAGAAAGTAAAATTGCTTTTTGGGGAAATGATGATGAATTTCAAAAGCTAACTACCAAGACTCCTTCCTGATTGGGAAATGAGTAGCTTCCCAGTTGTTGAGCATAACACTAGATCCCACGAACTGAACGTCTATCCTGCTAGTACCTTCTCCCATTTCTACCATGTTCACATCCCCAAATAACATTTCGAACCTTATCAAGAGCTCCTCATCAGGTTTAGTCTCAGCATACCTAGACGCAGCAGATGTCAGATGTTTCGTACCAGGCTTGGCAAAGGTGTCGGACAGTTTTGGGATGGGTTTAGGAAGTGTCCAGTTATTCTTTTTCGTTCTCTGGGCTTTTTGGATGTCAGCATGGGTGGGTTTGAATCCCAAGCCGAAAGTGTCTTTGTTCACTAGCAGATGGACTGGTTGGGTTATTCCTTGCAAAGATATTCCTAGCTCTTTCCTGGTGTAAATCCATTTTAAGCATCTCCCTGGCTACCATCACAGCGGCAGGCACCACTGTAGGGATTGGCAATTTCTCACCCTCAGCGATCTTGTTCACTATTACAGTATCTGTCACCTGGTACACCTAGGTACCTTTGTCTCCATCAACATCCTCGAATGGCATTATGGCGTTGCAGGTGTCTCCCTCTCCATGCACTTTGATTTCTTGTTGCTCCCATTCAAACTTAACCATTTGGTGCAAGGACGATGACACGTCTTTGGCTGCGTGGATCCATGGTTGACCCAGTAATAGATTGTAAGACACAGCAAAGTCTAACACCTGAAACTCCATCATAAAGTCTACAGGCCCAATGGTGACCTCCAAGATGATATCCCCCAAAGTGTTCTTACTTCTTCTGTCAAACCCTCTCACATTCACACTATTCCTCTGGATTCTGTCAGGACTGATGTTCAGCTTTCCAAGAGTCAAAAGCGGACAAATGTTTGCATTTGAGCCATTATCTATCCACACTCGAGTGACCACTGACTCCTCGCTTTTTACAGTAAGGTAGAGCGCCTTATTATGTTCAGTCCCTTCAACGGGCAATTCACTGTCTGAGAACGTAATCTTGTTGGACTCAAAGATCTTGTTGGTAATCTTCTCGAGATGACTGACCGAGATCTTTTCAGGGACATGCGCCTCATTCAATATCTTCATCAATGCTTTTCTATGTTCTTCCGAATGGATCAACAATGAGAGCAAAGAGATCTGTGCAGGTGTCTTCCTCAACTGTTCCACTATGGAGTAGTCATGAGATTTTATCTTTTTGAGGAATTCTTCTGCTTCTTGTTCGGATACAGGCTTCTTCATGTGGCTCTCTTTCACCACCTTCATTTTTCTTAACTCTTCCGGGGCAAAACACCTCCCGGAACGAGTTAGACCGTGCATCTTGTTGATCTCTCCAGTCACTTCTTTCCCTTTGTACACTACTGCCACCTTGTTGTAATTCCAAGGTACAGTCTTGGTATCTACCACCGGCATCTGTACCACTGGTCTTATAATTACCGGTTCCATGCTTGCACCTTTCACCTTCAATACTGGTTTCACACCTGTCACCACAACTTTCAAAGTCTCCACTGCTGGTTACTTTTTTACTGGTACTTCAACTACTGCTTCCTTTTTCTCGACTTCCTTTTTGGCTTTGTTGCTGGCCTTTATCATCATGACCGACTGGGATGGCTTCCGGCTGTTCTCCTCTTGTGCCAACTCTATCATATGTCCTTCATGATGAGCCGACAGTGGATTCTGAGTAATGTTCGGAACCTTTAGAGCCTGTACCTCAATCCTCCATCTATCAATGAGCTCTTGAATATTGTTCTTCAAATGCCAACATTTCTCAGTGTCGTGTCCCGGTGCTCTAGAGCAATACTCACACCTGACCGACTGATCGATATTCTTCGGAGGTGGGTTCGGAAGCTTTGACTCGATTGTGCTCAACATCCCCAATTCCTTCAATCGGTGATAGAGGCTAGTATAGGATTCCCCCAGCGGGGTAAATGTTTTCTTTGTCTGATTTCTGTTCCTCATCTCCGGGTCGGGCCTGAAGTTGGGTTTGTTCGGGTTTCTGTAAGTTCTAGAAGAGGGGTAGGTATTTTGTGTGTGATAAACATTCTGTGGGGCCTGGGCTCGCCATACCTGTGGTGGTGGTGGGTAAGTTTGGGCTTGAGGATTATGGTAGTGTGGGGTAGTAGGTAGGTAGTATGGTGGAGGTGAGTTGTATGGTAGAGGTGAGTTGTATGATGTTGGTGGGTTGTATGGGGTTGGTGGGTACGACTGATATGGTCGTGGTGGGTGATGGTATTGGCTACGATTCCAGGGTTTGCTCTCCACAACCGATACCTCTTCTTTCTTTTTCTTCCCAATGGTTCCTCCACTCCCTGTCTGGATGGCCTGATTTGTGGCTTTGATTTCTGAAAAACTGATAATCTTGTTAGTTTTCAATCCTTCTTCCACGAAACTTCCCATTTTTACGACTTCATTAAAATTCTTTCCAATGGCTGACACTAGATGTCCATAGTAGGTAGGCTCCAAAGCGTGCAAGAAACAGTCTACCATTTCACTTTCTTTTATCGGCGGATCCACCCTCGCCGCATGTTCTCTCCACCTAAAACCGTACTCTCGAAAGCTTTCACCAGGTTTCTTTTCCATCTTAGTGAGTGACAACCTATCTCGTATGATTTCCAAATTATATTGAAAATGGTTAGAAAATGCTTGTGCGAGATCATCTCAGATGAACCATCTGGTGTGATCTGGGCGTGTGTACCATTCCAATGCAGAACCACTCAAGCTTTGGCTGAAGAATGCCATCAGAAGCTCATCTCTTCCCCCTGCGCCCCGCATCTTACTGCAGTATCCTCTAAGATGGGCCACTGGATCTACGTGTCCACTGTACATGTCAAACTTCGGCAACTTGAACCCGACAAGGAGTTGCACTTCTGGAAACAGACATAGGTCTTTGTACGCCACACTTACTTGTCCCTCTAGCCCTTATATGTTACGAAAGGACTGCTCCAAACTCCTCATTTTCCTAGCCATCTCCTCATGTTCTAAGTTCTTGATAGGTTTCTCTTCGATTGCCTCCATCAGTGGAGTGTGAGATTCATGCTGCCGAAAGGTTGGTTTGGGTGGGTAGTAGTGGGTGTCTTGTACGTGAAACAACGGTTCGCTGGATGACTTATGCAAGGTGGCAGGTGGAGGTGCTACATATACCGGGGCAACCTGGGGTGGCTGGGGTGGCACTTGTTTTGACAGTGGTGGTGGTACCTGAGAGGTGGAGGCATAGTAGTGGTGATAGTTTGGATATGTAGAGGAGAGTTCATAGTGTGTGGCTCAGGGTTGGGATTGGTTGAAGGGATGTATGCGGTGTTAGCGGGATAAGTAGGTAAGGGTTGACCCCTCCACCAAGCCTGGTACATCTCAGCCATCTGATGTTTAAGCTTGTACATTTCTTATTTCATTCCCGTCACGTCCACAACTTCCTCCTCTTGGACGGGGTCCATGACTATTGGTTCAATTACTTGAGATACGGCCTTTGTCATTGTCATAGATCTTGTGTTGTAAGGATGAGTGGCGAGAATGCCAGTAGCCATCTAGAATCTGAATCTCATAAACAGCAACACCCGTTAGTGGTTAGCACATAAAGAGATAAGACGCAACGATTTGGAATAATCACATTTTGCCTCTGATCGTCATGCCTCATCCCGGCCACTATTTTATTTTGAACCAATCTCGACATTCTCTCTTTCTTCTTTTCTCTTCTTTTTCCTTTTTTTCCCTTTTTCTTTTTATCTTTTTTTTTCTTTTCTCTTTTTTTTTCTTTTTCTTTTTCTTTTTCCTTTCTCTTTTTTTTTTCTTTCCTTAATTTCTTTATTGATTTGCGTTCCTATTTATTTGCCTATCGTAAATAAAGAATTGACATAAAGCAAAAGGATTGACAACAACTCTTGATTTTCATTGATAGTTCAAAACATCGGTTTACAAGATGGTGTTGTACTATTAATGCAAAGAAATATAAATACAGAATTCATGCCCCAAGAATACATTAATGCTCCTAGTGCCCGCGAGACATCATTTGGTCTTGCCGCGGGCCTATATGCTAATCCCTTTTGGAGCCTATCCAGGTCGGACATGACTTGATGTACAAAGAACTTCACTGCTGACACAAATGTTGCCCGGGACATGTCTTCACATAGCTGGCTCTTCCGGGTGATGTACTGAGCAATATGAACACTTCTTTCTCGAATAACCTCTTTCGCTTGAAGCAATCGACTGATCTATTCGGTGCGAGCATCTAAAGTGCGTTGGTTCTCCTTTTGTATTTGTTGTAGCTCAAACTCTAGCCTATCCATAGCCGTGTAACAATGTTCTCTTTCTTCTTCGAGATCTTTGATGACCTTGTTACTTTTGACAATGGCTGTAACAATCTTCTTTCTCAGTCGAGCTACCTCAAACTCATGCTTATCCTGTAGCTGCTGAACCAACTTGGCTCTTTCCTCAGCATCTTTGGCCATTTGCTTCCGAGCCCTGACTAAATCCTTCTCTGCTTTGTCTAAGTCGAAGCTGTAGTCATTCACCTTCCGCCGAAGAGTTTCAATCAATTTCTCATCTCGGGGTAAGGGAACAGGGGTCTCGGATGCAATTTTCATTTTAGCAACCTAAGCCTTCAGCATTTCATTTTCTTTTCTTAGCTGATTTTTCTCTCCTTCGTCGGATGCTGCCTGTAAACCGCTATTAAACTGGAGATTGCTCAACTGTTTTTCCAGCAAGCTGATCTTGGCCTTATATTCTCTTTCCTTGGCCGTCCAATTCCTATTTTCTTTAGATTGCTCCACTAGATCTTGCAAGTGAGGTCTTTTTGAAGGCCTGTCATGCTCAATACCCTGTTGATACCATGCGGAATACCCGGACGACACTTCACCTCGAGCTCTGTTCTGCACACAAGTATCCACCTTCAAGTTCTGACATTCATTCCAAATCTGACGGACCTTTGCTTCCGGGAATTGCCCATCCGAAATAATCTCTATCACTTCTGAACTGAGGTCCCCATCCTTTGGTATAACTTTACGTCTACCAAGCTGTCGCAGTTCCCTGTACGGGGCATAAGGCTGGATACGTTTTAAACCCATGATCAAAAAGTGTGACCCTTCTGTCGGCATATATATCACCTCATCGAGAGGCAACCAATCATATGTCCAATCAATCTGGCCGTCGGTCAATGATCATAGATGCGAAATCCAATCCTTTACTCCCTCTGGTAACTTAACTTCTTTTGTTCTCATGTAAAATTCTTCAAGGCATGTTCTTCTAGTCGGCCCATAGCTTGAGATCGAAGGATGATGGCATAGATGTTCGATCAACCATATTTGCAAAATCAAGTTGCATCCCTCAAAGAAGTTGGCCCCTGCTTTGCATGCAGTCAAGCCACGGTAGATGTTTGCTAAAATCATTGGAGCCAGAGTACAATTGTCTTGTACTACCAAAGTGCTTGCTACCCCGGCAACCTTTATATTGATGTGCCCATCTTTTCTCGGAAATATGATAACCCCGAGAAACGCCACTAAGAAAGCAAACCGTCGATGCTCCTCCCATTTTGCTCGGTTGGACTTGCTACAAAGCTTATTCGTGGAGTCGTTAAAACCCCCGACATGTCCATATCTGCTATAAATGAAGTTCAGGGAGCAAAATCCGTTGGCTAGATCCTCATTGTGGACATTCCTAGCAATTTTCAAAGAATCCAAGAAGCGGTGCACCGTTACTGCTCTCGGGGCTACCGGGTATTTTCCTTTCAAGGGGACCTCATTCTTCCCTATGCAGAAAGCAATCTCCTCCAGAGTGGGAGTGAGTTCAAAGTCCGGAAGATATAGTACATTGTGTGCAGAATCCCAATACGTGACCAGTGCTCTGATTATGTCGCCTCGGGGAATTATGTCCAATAACCCCGTGAGATCCTTTAAGTAGCCTTTGATCCAGTTTTGACCCTCTATTCCTATGTCGTTCCACCATAGTCTCAGCTCCAAAGGGGTTTTATTCATTAAGGCAAAAGGTTCATTCTGTATTGTGCTCATCCTGCACATTTATTTAGGCGATTTTATTTAGAAAAGAGAAAAATCTTTTTTCAATGCAAATTTTCATTTTTCAAAAGAAACATGACACTCGAAGTGGCCATTTTTGCCAAAACAGCCTTCCGGCGTCCTTTCGGAACATTCGGCCGTTCCCAAAAATAGCGATCACTCTGATTACTTGATGAAAATCCTTTTTGGTCTTTTTTCTAAAAAGGTATGGTTGGACCCGTTCAAGGGTTGCATACGTATCCCGCCTAATGGCGAGAATCAAACCTGCATAGTTCGGTCAGATTAGTTGACCAATTATTTCAACGATAAAGCCATTTTTATTTTTTTCGAATTTTCAGATTTTCCAGATACACACTTTCACTAGCTTTTATTTCTCTCTCTTTTCTTTTTGAATACTTATCTATACTTGGGAATTTTGCCGGTCCGCATAACGATCAAGGACAATAAAATGCAACACATAATATGCTCGATCTTTTAAATACCGGGTCACCTGTCCTAGACGGACCCAACCCCTGTGTTAAGTCCCCTAAGTTAGATATGATGCAAATAATCATCCTAGACCTACGTTCAACATCTTATAGTTTCTTAGAGTGCTAGACCGTGTACCTGAGCGGACAATCGAATCGAGGAGGGGGCTACGTACCGGTGACTCACGGAGTCAATCGGCTTTGTAACTTATCCGTCCTCTATTTCTTAGTATTGTTGTAACTTAACAGAAAGGGGAGTCTCAACCAGTAAGCACATCCCCGGGGGTGAAGAAGAGAAGGGTTTTCGACACAATTTTATATACAATCCATGTAGTATCAAAGCGGTAAAACACATAGCATGTTATTCAAATCATATGACGAAGTCAAATAATATCAAGAATGGCAATTCTAAGGAGCTCGAGTTCTTAAACCCTGAAACCGAAGTTCTGGGTTGGGATCCCCAGCAGAGTCGCCAGAGCTGTCACACCTCCTGGTTTACTACCCCACAAAATGTACGCCTGAAAAGAGGCTTTTGTACCGATCCGTTTGGAAAGATACATAGGGTATACCTCAATGTTCAAATACCCGAGACGGATATAATAACAAAGAGGAAGAAGTTTTTCCACATAAAGGACAATCGGTTCAGGATTTTTATTAAATTATCAGAGTCACCACTTGAGAAAATAAGGGTGTCCCAAGTCACCAATTAATCCCAAATCCAAGGAAATTGACTCTGTTATTATAATCCGCGAAACAAAGACCTGGATAAGGAACTCTGTTAACCCGGGAAAAGATGTTAGGCATTCTCGGATTCTGTGGTTTTAGCACGGTCGCTCAATCATCATTCTCGAATCATGTTTGACTTGTTATAGATTTTAACAATACGTATGTGCTTTTACTTTAATATTTTACAGAATTGCGACATCGCAAAAACGCACCTCGAGTCACACCACAACCAGTACGCCTGTGACTTTTGGTACATTTCAGCTTTGCCAGGATTTAGGATTTGAGTTGCACCAAGTGCACACTCGTTCATAAGGAAGGTATATTAAATCGTGCCTAATAGAGTCTATCGGATTTTAATTCTTTTGGGAGAGGCTATGAAATTTACTAGTAGCCTTCCCGGGTCTATTTATAAATTATTTCCTTACTGAATGGGGCCCCGCTATTTAGTGTTATGCGAGGCTCGTCCCAATTATATTTTAGAGTCCCAATCTTACGTACTATGTTATTCTACTTCTGTTTTTTCCTTAGTCATATTATTATTTCTACATCAAGACCAGGCCACTTTTATTTCCTTCATTGGGCATGGGCTCTTGCTCTCTTACTTAAACGGGCACTGGATCTGCCCAGGTCGCAAAGACCCAGGCTGTTCTCAAGCTTCCGCTCAACAGCCCAGCCGATTTTATACCATAGTTCAAGCACACGTTACGTACTGGGCCCAAACCAAATAGGAACAATAATAATATGAGTAAATGATTGAAGATAAACATACACATCTGGAATTAATAATGGAATCGAATTGCACTTTTATTTATCAATAGAGGAAAATCAGTACACAAATTATCATCATTAACTCTGAATCAACTATCTATTGTACATGAGAACTTAAGAGACCGTTTCTACTTTCGATTCCTAATAACGAGTTTACACTAACAATTGAATTACTTACTAGTTTAGATTAAGAGATTACTAAACTATATCTATATGTGAAAGGCATAATGAATATCTAAGGATGAGATGAGTATTTACGACTACACTATTATACTACCTAATTAATAAGAAATAAGCCTGTTCAACATTTTCAAAACCAATCCTATTCTAATGGTTACTTCAGCTAATCGTTTCCCTTTTAAAACTTACTCAAATCTGATCTTTAATTTCTTAAACAGATTAACTACATGAGCATGATTTAAATAATCTAATCACTCAATGATATAACTCGAGTACCCCCATCTAAATGATCCAAAGACTTAAGCATGACTATACGGCCGATTTTACTGCGACTTAGTTCATTACAAAGTTATTAGCACAATTATAGATGAATCACGGCTTGATCTAGCGTTTTTCTTCTTCAAATCTTACCTATGTTTAAGTGCAGATTCACAACATGTGATTGACTACGTGGTTACGACTTATGACATTACTGTGGATGAACATCAAACGATTTGAAACTGTGATTAGTTAACTTATGTTTTAAAGTTTTTTTTACCTATTTAAACTAACTGATATACTTTCTACACTACTCTACCACTATTAAGCTATATAGTACACTGTTTGTTTTTGTTTTTGTGCTATTACATACTATACTACAATTAAAACTATAGAAAATAAGCGTAACAACAGACTCGAACAAAGGCAATGCAACAGTGGGAGATTGAATATCAACGAACAAAAACCACAGCAATAGCAAACAGAGATCCAAGCGAAAACTCAAGCAGAAAATCCACACACAAATAAGCTTCACCAGTGATTGCTACCTCCAAGGCAGGAAAAACTACTAGCTATTAATATATTTTTTCTCTGAACTTTTTCTTATCAAAAGCCAGCCTCTATTTCACTCTTTTTGGGGGTATATATAGGTGTAGGAATGGCAGATTTCTTGGGGAGAAAATATGGGATTAATTCCCACTTTTCCCCCTTTAAAAATGCTAAACTTACACTTAGACCCCCTTTTCAGTTGAAAGATCCCTTCCAGCATGTGCTGGAAGGTTCTATTTGATTCCCTTTTAAGGCTTTTACCAAAGTATCCCTAATGATTAAAGATTTTTACTGATTTCCCTTTTTAGGGAGACCATTATACCCTTTAATCTCTGCAAAATTGCAGAAATCAGGAGTACAAATGACTCCCATATCCCTATGTGTTCTATGTAATTCACTATTTTACCAATTTGGCGTCCTTTTATACCCTTAGTGACATTGCTGATTTACCCGACCTACCTAGGTCAGGTTTTCAGCATTTTTGGGCTTATTTAACTAATGGTCAGTCTCTGCATTGGTATTTAAAGACTGGCTAGTTCTACTTTAAGGAACTATTTCAATTTTAACCTCTTTTGTTTCATTTTCAGTTAATTAAGACCTTTTTTATTTCATTTTAAACTAATTGCAGGACTAGCCTGCTTTATTGTTGTATTTAACCTATTTAAAATTTAGCCAGTCTCAAGTTGAAACTTGGCTTGGGTTATTGAACCCATTTGCTGAACACAGTCTGGGCCCAATCCTTTGAAGACTTAGCCACCTGTGATTCAAGGCTCAAATGAGCCTTGGCGAGTCTGTGCTTGCACTTGCACCAATTGTTACACAACTAGCCTTTTTAAGGTGGGCCAGTGTGCTGGACCATGTAGAGTTGGTCAATTTGCAAAATTGACCACTTCTTGGTCACTTATTCATCTTATAGCCAATTGTTATTTGATTTTCAGTTTTAAACCTATTTCAAAACTAGCCATTTTATGGAACTTAGTACTATGACAACTATAACCAATCCCCTAAAGTTAATGAGTATTAATCACATGCTCACACTAACAAAGAACTATTGCAAACTCAGTCATTTCAACATGCAATTGCACACATAGCCACATGAGACCAAACATTGTGCATCAATTAAGTAAAACTCAGAAGGGGAAATTTGATATTGTTGAATCTTAATCAATCAATTCACATAACCCAATTCCACGTAGCAAAGTGTCAATCAATATCAGTTAGACTTAATTATAGCTAGTTCATGTCAGATGATACATTGTAAAACCTCAAAATCTTCAAAGTTCATGAGCATGGACATACACAGAAGATAAGCTCTAACAAACAGTCAGTCATAGATGAAACCCGACTCATTTTTAGACACAAGGACCACAGAATACCATAGACATGGTGTAAGGCCCCGTAAAATTTTTGTGCATAAAACCTAGTAGTTGTGGTGTCATGGTCCGAATAATGTGTTAGGAATGCGTAGAATTCTTCGCGGCGAGCTTGCTCGCCGCGGTTCGGACCCTTGGTAGTGATTTAAGTTTCAAAATGTAGAGAATAAAATTTTCCAGAAAAATGTCAAATATGCGGTCAAGAATGCGACCGCAAACCTGACATGCGGACCGCATTCTGACCGCAAATCGTTCCAGAGAGTTTCCCAAAAATCTGTCAAATGTGTGGTCGATATGCGATCGCATGTCAAATCTGCGATGCATTTTGCGACCACAGATCAAACATGCGGACCGCATTTTGGCCGCATTCCTTAACAGAACCTGCATAACTTTGAGTCCATTTTGCGGTCACTTTGCGGACCGCATGTGGATTCTGCGGTCGCATAGTGACCGCATATTCGACCTCGGCCCAGATTTTTTGTAATATTTTGACCCGATCTCTTCTTTAATATAACACACTTCTTCTTCATTTTATCATACTATCTTACCAAAAATTTGAGAGAGAAGAGAGGGTTTTTAGAGAGAGAAATCTTTCATCTTCAAAGATTGTTCCAACCATTTAATTCCAAGGGATCCTAGGGCAAGGATGCAACTTCCCCAATCTTTTCAAGGTAAAAACCCTAACTATTTTCTTTGATTTTCAGTTTTAATTGGGTAAAGAGAGGTTTGCATATAATAGCTTTTGAAGATAAAATTTTTACACTCATGCATGATTATTGAACTTGATTTCTAGTAAAAGAAGTGAGTAGAAGTAAGAGTCTTCAAGAACAAGGTTGGAAAGAGTAGGATATCTTGGGTAAGCATAAAGTAGGAGGAAAAATCATCACCAGGTATGTATGGCTAATTTTGATTCTTGTAAAATCGCCCATATGTGTGAAATTGTTTGGCATGTGTTAATTTGAGAGATTTTATGTGATTTTTCGATATCATTGTTGGGTATACAATTGATGATTGAACTACATGTGGTATGGTTTGAAATATGAATTGAAAGATGACAAAGAATTTGAAATTGGTAAAGAACTGAGGAAAATTGTTGTTATGGCATATATGGTTCCTTTTGGAAAGAGATCAAACACTTGAATTGTGGAAATATTGTAACATGGTTGTGATATTGAATTGAGAAGAAATTAAGAACGTGAACCAATGTGTAAGTTGCTTATTTGAACTTGTTGAAATTGTGTGTGTAGTACCTTATCTGCTGTTTGAAATTGTTGTGTTTTCAACTGTAAGGCGGGGTCGTGTTGCGCGCCGCAACGTGGTGAAATAAGGTGTGGGTTGGGGTGATAAGGGTGGCCGAGGTAATAAGGGTGGTCGGGGGCAATAAGGATGGAAAGCGATCGAAATCGCTATTGAAAATTGATACATAAATCAATAATGTGAAATTGTGAAAGGAGACAACAGGAGAGTTTGCAACCTGGGGAGCACTGATTGCTCCTATGTTTGACTACTTGCAATTTATGTTGTTGATTGGTCGTTGTTCCATTTGTTGACCTTGAATGTGCTTGTGTTGAGGCTTATCTGAAATGAGTAAAAGGTGGAAAACATGGTTGGTTGGCTTGATTAGTTTTAATGTAATTTAACGGCTTGAGTTTACTTGGGACAAAGTTTGTCCATACATACCAGTACAATTCAAGTGTACTGACGTCCCTTTTGCCGGGGACGCTACATTCGTGTTATGATTGTAGGTGGATCTGTAGCAGGCACTTCAGCACATCGGCAGTAGTATCCTTCATCCTCCACTGCCCGTTTTGGTGAGCCCCTTTCTTCCTCGGGGCCTTGTGTGGATCATGACACTCGGTTTAGATTTCATTTTGGTTTTGAAAGGTATAGCCGGAGCCTTGTTACCGGCAAGTATTGTATTTCCCTTTTGTATCCTAGAGGCTCCGTAGACATGTAAACTGTGGGATTGTGGCCTATGTATATGTATGGGGCGTTGTAAAAATAAATTATGAACTTGTTAGTAAATCAATCACATGTTTATGTTTGTATACTGTAAAATTAGTTATAATTGGTTAGATCTTTGGTTCATGAGTAATAATCAACACAGGGATAACGCGTGGGAATGAAAGGCACCCAGGTCCGCTTGACTGGGGCAACCCGGTCAGGCGCCGGTCATGTTCCTCGATTTGGGGCGTGACACATGGTAGCCATGATATATTTCAAGTACTAACCCTAGCTTTGATATATATAAGATGAAAAATAAAGAATAGAAGAATCATGGGGGAACAACGAAGAAAAATCCTAAAGTCTATCATGCCAAGTAATAGAGAAGGAAGCAAGATCAGATAATCAAGCTTATTTTAGCAGATGAAGGAACAGAAAAAGTGGCATAAACCAATCACTAAAGAAAAATCATGGTTTTAATCAGGAGATTTAGGGGAATAGACAAAGATAAAGTAAAACAACCTTAATATAGGAGACCAACACCTAATCCTAGCCTTAAAACTAAGCATGAGAAGAAACATAAGAGAAGAATCATTCGAACTGCTGAGAGTTAACAAAGATAAGCTAACACAGGATGAGAGTCCAAAAACTTAAACATGCAAAGAAGATATCTAAGACCAACAGGATGAAGAGGCCTATACTAATAGAGGACGAAAAAGAAGAAAGATAACAAGGTCAAATCTTCAAAACAGAGAATCAAAACAAAATCTAAACAAATGAGATAAACATAGTATAAGAGATGAATAACAATGACTAGAAAACATGTAAGGAATCACAGAGAGAGGAACAGTCATGTTGAAAACTCACAAACCAAGAAGATGAAAGATAGATCTTTTAAAACCAAATAAGCTAAACATAATCAAAACAAACGAAACAGAAGAAGATATGAAAAATGAGCAAGTTAAGAAACCCTAATAATAACAGACGAAGCACAAGATTTCAAGATCTTAAAAATAGACAAACAAACAGAAACATCAAGATGAAAACTAAGAAAAAACATGAACAGACAAAGGGAGCAAATAAATCACAGAAGGGGTGAGGGTACTTAGCTTTGCAGGGCATGTCCCCTGAGCTTCCCCTTTCACTCTTCTATTTCTTTTCTCAGTCTTTATCAGACCTTTTCTTTGTTTCTTTTTCTTTATTTCTTTCTGGTTTTTTCCTTTATTAGACTTCAAGACAAAATCTTTAAGGTTTTTGGTTTGGAGGGGGTATTCAGGGGAGGGTAAAGGCTAGGTCTTGATAGGGCTCGGGTTTGAGTCACCGAAGTTAGGGTTCCGGCGACTTCTTTTTGGATATTCGACGGTATCTAGGGATGTTCGAAGGAAGCTAATGCTATGGGGGGTTAGATCAGGTCATGGCGGTTCTTTTGGCGTTGGTTTGGAGAAGGATCTCGTAGTTTGGTGGTCACCGATGGTAGATTCCGGTGACCGGACAATCAATAGTAGAGGGGTTTTTTAGGGTTTTGGGGTGGTCTGAGGTGAAGAAGACAAGAAGAGAAGAGGGAAGGTGAAAGAGGTGGCCGGAGACCACCGTGGGAGGTGGTGGCCTCCATGGCCGATGAGGGTTGTGAAGAAGAAGGTGATGAAGGAGAAGAGAGAAAGGAGGCGGCTAGGGTTAGGACAAATTGAAAAATGGCTGGTCTTCACAGACCAATGCCTTATATAGTTGAAGCGGCTAAGGTGATCTGAGCCGTTGGTTTGATGAAGATCAACGGCCACCAATTGCATTACATAAACATCATCGTTTTAATGGCAATGAGACTTAAGCTTTCAGCCCTTAGATCAATTCAAACGAACGGCTCAGATTTGATCTCACATCTCAATTGATTAAATAATTCCGCTATTTGTCTTAGCCGTTGGATTTGTCATGATGAACGGCTGAGATCATCTGCTTCTTAATGAATTTGGACCGGTTACCCTTGGGCTTAGGGACTGGGCCGACCAATTTTGGCCTAGTCTCACTATACTATGTATTGTTTTGTATTTTCCTGATGTTTTAATTATGTTTTATGTATTTTCTTTTTGTATTTTGTTTTCTTTTCATTTGTATCATTTAAATTATTCAATTTCCTATCTTCACTAATTTTCTGATATTTTTTTGGCAATTTTCTACTATTATTTCCATAATTTCCGCTATTAATGCTCTTTTTGTTGATTTTTCTTTTTTTAACTACTTAATTCAAAATGCATGTATTTAGCCTATATTTTTTTTATTTTATAATTTTATTTATTTAAACACATAAAAATGCATTTAATTTCAAACAAGACATGCAATTACACTCAAAAATATTATTTTATTATAATTTTGGAATTTTATTTGCCTAGTGCAAAAATCATGTGCTCACAGCTGCCCCTCTTTGCTCAGGAACACGAAGAGTTTCAGTGCAAAGACAAGTGAGCAGTAATGAGAGATTTTTGCACATTGGCATATTTCGTGAAAGCATTTTGGAAAACCTTTTGACCGCACCGTGCTTTAGAGGTTGCCTACATATCCTGGGCTAAACAGGAATCGGGTCAGTGTAGTTCGGGAAGGTCTGGCAGTTAAAAACTACTAGACTTATTGTTGCATTGACACTGTTGAGACTTGCTGACTTACTCCTTATTACACCGGGGGGGGGGGGGTTAAAAATGTAAAATGAAGAAGTTATTCTGAACTATGATTCTACAAATTACAATAATTCCTATCTAGCTTCTTCTTTGCCCTTCCTTGTCTCTTTTTCTTTGATTTTCTGTGATGCTGACTTTCTCTTTTTTTGTTGATTTTCTTTTCCTTGCTTCCCCCTCTTTTTTTTTTGATTTTCAATGATACTTCTTGCTCTCAAGCTGATGCCTGCTCAAAACAAAACAAAAACAACAAACTTTTCTTCTGCCCCAGTATGGGCTCTTCATGTTACGGTGTTACTCATGCTAGCTAACACGAACCGGAGTTACAAAAATAAAATTTACAGAAAAATATTCCCTTGTTACCCAGGTGGGCACCTGATGCATGAAATTAAAGATTTGCAGAAAAATATTCCCTTGTTATCCAGGTGGGCGACTGATGCACGAAATTAAAAATTTGCAGAAAAATATTCCCTTGTTATCCAGGTGGGCGCCTGATGCATGAAATTAAAATTTGCAAAAAAATATTCCCTTGTTATCCAGGTGGGCGCCTGATGCATGAAATTAAAGATTTGCAGAAAAATATTCCCTCGTTATCCAGGTGGGCGCCTGATGCATGAAATTAAAATTTGCAAAAAAGTATTTCCTTGTTATCCAGGTGGGCGCCTGATGCATGAACTTTAAATTTGCAGAAAAGTATTTCCTTGTTATCCAGGTGGGCGCCTGATGCATGAAATTAAAATTTTCAGAAAATTATTCCCTTGTTATCCAGGTGGGCGCCTGATGCATGAAATTAAAATTTGCAGAAAAGTATTCCCTTGTTATCCAGGTAGGCGCCTGATGTATGAAATTAAAATTTGCAGAAAAGTATTCCCTCAGTTTGATAACTGGGGAGTGGATTTTAAAGATGATACTGTGATGACACGGCCCTTCATCCTGTGAGTTATCACCCCGTTTTTCCCCGTGATATGCTCGTTCGTGTTTTAATATGTATGTTTGGCGAGTTTGAGTCAATTCGGATTGAGTTTGGTTGGAATTGAGACAAATAGTCTCTTAGAAGAAGGAATAATTGGGAAAAGTCAACCGGGTGTTCACTTGTGAGTTAGAGAGCTTGGAATCGAATTCTGATGATTCGGTCAGCTCCGGGAGGTGATTTGTGACTTAGAGGAGCGATCAGAATTGAATTTGGAGGCCCGATGTAGTTTTAGGCTTGAATTGGCTAAAGTTGAATTTTGGCGAAATCCGATAGGTAGGTGATATTTTGATTCGGGAGCCGGAATGAAATTCCGACAGTTGCAGTAGCTCTGTCAGGTGATTTTCGATGTGCCTGCAAAATTTTAGGTCATTCGGAGGTCATTTGGTCGGGTTTTTGATCGAATGTCGGTTGCGGAAGTTTGAATCAAAACTTAGGCTTGAATTGCTTGAATTCGATGTTATTCAATGTTAAAGTATGTGTTTTTATCATTGGATAAAGTTTGTATGGTGCTATGGAGTATGTTTGTGGCTTTCATTGGGGTCCCGGCGGACCCGGGGTGGTTTCGGGAGGTTAAACGGGAGAAAAACATCGAATTTGCAGGTTGAAGATTTGCTAGTTCTGTTGTTTCCACTCCTGCGGAAATGGGAGCACAGGAGCGAGTCCGCAGAAGCGGAAAAGAGAGCGCAGAAGTGCTGGAGTTCGCCGAGGCGGATCATGGGCCGCAGGGGCGGCACCGCTGGTGCGGAAGATAAGACCGCAGAAGCGGTCTGGGCTCGTTATGTGAGGATTAGTAGAAGCGGAAGACTTGTCGCCTAAGCGAGTCCGCAGGAGCGGACTCTAATGCGCAGAAGCGGTAAGGCCCACAGGAGCGGATGTGTTTCCACAGGAGCGGAGACGCAGAAACGGTCCTTGGATCGCAGAAGTGGAAGTGGCCAATTAGGCCTGGGTTTCGCAGAAGCGACCATTTGGTCGTAGAAGCGGTATCGCAGAGGCGGATTTTTGTCCGCAGGAGCGGAAATCGCGCTTGTGATAAAGATAACAGAAGGGGTAAAATTTCAGAAGTTATAAAAACATTAGGGCTCGGTTTTTAGAGGCGAATTGGGCGATTTGGATGAGAAATTGCTGGGAGATCATCGGGTTATCATCGGAGGTGAGTTTTATGGTTCGTTTACGCGTTTTTACCTTGAAATCCTCCTCTATTTCACTGAAATTTGATGAATTAATGGGGGAATTTAGCCTAAGCCAGGGCTTTGGTAAAATATCGATTTGAGTGGCAATCGGAGTCCGATTTTGGAAAACTTTATTTGCATAGACTTGTATTGAGACGAGGGTTCCGAATATGTAACTTTTGTAATTTTTCGAGAAGCGCACCAAAAGTCGGGCTTTGACAACTTTGTGGGTTTTGATGCAATTTGGGTTATTTCGAATGGGTTGCGTGAATTTGGCATATATTGATGTATTATCATTGATTTTGAGCAGATTTGGCATCCGAGGAGATTGATTTGCGCGGCAAGCGTAAGGCGGACTGAGGCTTCTACCGGTTCGAGGTGAGTGGTGGTAGTAAATAATGTAATGAGGGTTTGAAACCCCGTACTAGCACTTCACAGTGCTATGTTGAGATGAAACATGCGTCTTGTGACGGGCGTGGTGACATTGTGATTGGGGAATTGGACTTGGTCCTTTCCGGCTAATAGTATACTGTGTATTATGACTGATAATGAGATTATATCTGTATAATTGGGCTGGTAGCCATGTTTGGGGCCTTGTGTCGATCTGTAGAGCATTAGGGAACCGGTAGAGCTAGGTGACCCTTATATCGGATTGGAAACTTTCACTCAGCCGTAAAACTAGCTGAATAGCCTATTAAGAGCCAGTACTAGATGTGTACTGTGAGAGATAGATTACTTAAGGTGGAAATTCCATGAGTTAGCTGAGTGAGCCTGAAAGGCCAATCCTATACTAATTGGGACAGGGTCGAGGACCCGTTTTGAGGTATTATATATATATATATATATATATATATATATTGGATTGGGCTGCACGCCGCCGCAGCAGTATATATATTGGATCGGGCTGCACGCCGCAGCAGTACATATATATTGGATCAGGCTACACGCCGCAGCAGTATATATATTGAATCGGGCTGTACCCCGCAACAGTACATATATATTGGATCGGGCTGCACGCCGAAGCAGTATATATATTGGATCGGGCTGCACGCCGCAACAGTACATATATATTGGATCGGGCTGCATGCCGCAGCAGTATATATATTGGATCGGGCTGCATGCCACATCAGTATATATGTTGGATCGGACTGCACGCCGCAGTATTACTGCGCTTGGGCTGTAGGAGCCCCTTCGGAGTCTGAGTCTGCACACATTCTCAATGAGCGCTGGTGTATATCATGGGATCGGGCTGCACACCGCAGCAGTAAAGCTATATATATATATATATATATATATATATATATATATATTGGATCCGATTGCACGCCGCAGCAATATATGTGTGGATCGGGCTGCACGCCGCAGCATCATAGCGCTTGGGCCTAGGGAGCCCCTCCGAAGTCTGTATACACCCCCAGTGAGCGACGTCGATGTTAAATAGAGCGGGCTGCGCGCCGTAGCGGTATATGTATTGGAGAGGGCTGCACGCCGCAGCATTATACTTATTCATATCCTTATACATACTTAAATACTCATACATTATAGACATATGTATATATCTCCATATACTGAGATGGATATACACCGTAGTGGTACGAGTGAGGATGTGGTCAGTGTGGGACCTAGTTGAGATAGACGTGGACTGGAGATCAGAGTACTCACTATAGTGATGACTTACCTGTGGGGGTTTGCCTTAGAACTGTTTTAGTGATAGTACATGGGTTCTTATTTTCAGTTATTGCTTATTATTATTACTCACTGAGTTGAAATATACTCACCCCACTATTCTGTACTTTTTGTGTAGATATACAGGTTCAGGAGGGTAGTTGAGCTGTCGCAACTACTTTATTATCCCCATTCCGTGGAGACTTCGAGGTAGCTGCCAACGTCCGCAGAACCTGACCTCTTCCTTTTTATCATTTTGTTATCTCCACTCTGCTTAGACTTGATTGTGTAGTAGATCTCATTTATAGAGGCTCAGACTTGCGACACAACGATTTGGTTGGGACTATATTCGTGTATTTCATTTTTACACTTCTTGATTTGTATGAAAACAGGCTAATTACGCCGATTAATCAGTATTAAGTCATAATTGGCTGGTTTAAATGGATAAGATGGTCGTGCTTGCCTAGCAATGTGTTAGGCGCCATCACGATCGGGGTTTGGGTCGTGACAAGTTGGTATCAGAGCCTAGGTTAACAGGTCTCGCGAGTCATGACCCGGTTTAGTAGAGTCTCGTGGATCGGTACGGGGACGCCTGTACTTATCCTCGGAAGGCTGCAAACCTTTTAGGAAAGCTTCAAATTCTTGAAATTCTTATCGTGCGTACTTGATTCAGCTTGAGGTATGATTCTTGAAATTCCTTCTGCACGTTGATGTGCGCACTCGAGTGCTTAGTGATAAATTTGCCTTGATGGCTTATGATTCCCTAATCGAGGGACGAGATATAATCTCTGTGAGTTTATGTTGGGCCAGTCTGGAGGACTCGAGGCCGGATCCTTGTCTATGGCTTGAGCACCGAGGTGCTAATTTCGCAAGCCGGTATTATGAAATTCATGCGATCAGTATTGATCTTAATTGTGAAAATGGCAGTTTGATAATGGGTGAGCTGCAAGGTATTCCAATCCTTATTGTGATCTGTTATGTAGCCCTAGCTATGGGCGTGGTGAGTATGTTCAGGTTCCTTAGTGGAAAGATAAAGTGCATTACGTGTGGTAGTATGCGTTCAGACGCAGGAAGACCAAATTGGTTGTGCTAGGTGTATCACGGTGAAATGTATATGTGTTATGATTTGAGCAGGTGCAGCGCATGTTCATGTACTAATGCTGATGATATAATTGTGTAGTATTGAGATTTATGTTGTTGATATGCATTGTGATGTCTTGTCGAGTTGCGGATGTATTGTTAGGATGATTTTGGTGATTCGCTGCCAGGTAGATAGGCCAAATTACAGAGGAAACTCTGTCAAAATTTGTGGAAAATTTGGGGCTTAGAAAATAATTCTGTCACCTGGAGAATAGGCTTAAATGGTGTGTGTATAGATGCAAGAGTTGCAAAAGAGTTAAGATGTGTGATGATTCGAATCTCCGCCGAAGCTTGTAAATGACTTGAGTTTAAACTAACTAGAACATTGTGGCATCAATCGAGTAAGAATGTTGTGAGGGGATAAAAGTGCCTTGACATATATGGCTTCGAGCTATGTTGGGGAGGTTGCTATTGACTAGCTGATTGCACGATTGTGTGCTATGTTGATCCTGTCTCTAAGTACGTCGGAAATTTTGGTAAAGGTTATAGTACTTCGTAGATCTAAAGAAATACTAGGGTGTTTTGAACTGTTGTTGGTAAAGAATATTTAGCGTATAGAAAAGGAAGATAGCTAATAGTATCTATATGTAATCATGTTCTGCGATGTCAGTGTTCTAACAAGGCACGAGTGGTTATGTTCAATAAGACAGTTGAATTATAACGGGATAATGGTGAATGACGCCCAAGAATAGTCTTGCGGTGCTCAGGATTGTGCTGGTAACCGCCAGGTGTCTTAAGGTGGTGTGTGTGGTTAGAGACTGTGGTCTCATTAGAAGGGATCAAGAGTTGTGTTATGTTATGTGAATGATGAGATTCTATTTATCTATATTGGAGAGTAACGATAACGAATTCAAAATTGCAGGAAGTTCTTCAAGATAAAGTATTGTAGATTGTGGCACTTCTGGGAAACATCTGAAGGAGTATTCAGCGGCCAGTGAGCCTTAGACCGCGTGGTCTTGTGTATGAGTCTCGTATGGTAATTTGAGTTGAGGTATTGTGGTTCTCCAGTGAAGGAGAATATTAAATTAAAGATGATAATAAACTGGAACAGTATGAAAAACTCATGAGTAACTCCTGGTGTGTGTTCGAAGTAATGAGTCTCGCAGTTATGGTGCAATAAAGCTCTTGATGTGCTGGCAGTTGCATGGCTCGATGTGGGTAAAAGGACTCAGTCCTGACAGTTAAGCTTGCGCAATGAATGGGAAGAAACAGTTGTGATGTGTTTTATCATGGTTTGAAAATGAGTATATTCCTGTCGGTATGCGAAGCGTGGAATATGTGATGATTTTGCTTCTATATGGGATCATGAAGGTCCTTGACTAGTTGAGTGCGTCGGTGTTTGCGGCGTAGGTGAGGGATAGAAATTTTCCATGTATCTTGGTATAGTATGGTATATGCGATGTGTTGTGAAAAGATGATGACGGCATGTTCATGGTTTTGAGATCAGTTCATATTATATGGGGAGTCATTAGCAGCGTGGGTAGCAACAGATAATCTGAGAATCAATCTTCCTGGCGATTAAGGAAAATGGTACTGTTATTCTAGAGATTTGGCAGAGTATATGGTCAAAAAGGGCAAGATGATGTAAACTGATAATATCTAGTGGTATTATGGTATCCTCCTGTTGGATTGACAGTGATGATTGAGTTGTTGTTGGCATAGGGAAATTTCCGAATGGTGTACGTGGTATGAATGGATGCTTGATGTGTGTTACATATTCGTACGGTGGAGAGTGGAATCAGGCATAGTGATTCATGTGTTATATATGTGTTAGGGACTAGAAGTTCTCGTAATTCGCCTATGCAATGGTGGTATGTCGGGTGTATCGGCACCGTTTAGCGGTTATTGGAAATTGGAAGCCCTAGTGGTTATCTCGTTACTTGATATGATGAAATGGCATAATGATATATGATTACAGACTGGTTGTCATAAGTCAGGTTGTCTAGACTAATGTTATATGGTCTATGTTAGGAAAATGTCACAACTGCGTGGTAGAGTGCATCAGATCATGCTCCGGTAGGGTAGATGTACCTTAGGACCAGCGGACAACTGGTAGGTATTGCTTTGTCAGTTGGGCCTTCGTGGCGGATGTCAGTGTAGAGGTATCTACCATTGATTCAACTCCAGTATTGAGGAACTTTGTCGGATGCGTTTCATGTGGCCGAGCTTGAGGCTATATATATATGTTTGTTGCAATGAGCAACTTGACTCGATGTGTATTCCCTTTGCTAGATGTATTCGTGGATCGGGTGGCACGCCGCCACATATATAGTATTTGGATCGGGTGGCACACCGCCACAGGTATAGTATTTGGATCGGGTGGCACGCCGCTACATGTATGGTATCAGGATCGGGTGGCACGCCGCCACAGGTATAGTATTTGGATTGGGTGGCACGCTGCCACATGTACTGTTATTTGGATCGGGTGGCATGCCGCCACGGGTATGGTATTTGGATTGGGTGGCACACCGCCACGGGTATGTTATTGGAATGGGTTGCGCGCCGCAACAGTGTGATGTGGAAAATATAGATTCCTATATGTTACTTTGTATACAATACTTCCTAGCTTCTGAGGAATAGTCCGTATTGGGTATCGCTCGGGGAATAGCACATCAGTTGTGTCCTTTCAGGATTTGATAGCGTATATCAATTGTATCGCCGTAGGTGTGATTGATTTCTTGAGTTCAGACGTAGATATGTGCGTGGCTGACCGTTTTGTGCATGGTGACTTGAGGTGCTCCATGAGTAATAGTGTTTGGATAGAATCATGAGTTGTGGCAAGGCCACGTGATGTTATTACCCTTCGAGGAGGATTCAGGTACCCTAATTCTATGATGTGAGACGAGGTCTCAGTTATGTGTTGTGGTGGTATTGAGGAATTTGAATTATAGCTCTTTTGTGTGAGTCGGTTGTCATGATTCGAGTGTGTTCAGATCGTTCTCATTGGAGCCTGTGTTGTGCTCATTGTGGCATAGGCCGATGCTGAGGTGTCATGTCACTAGTATGGTGTGTTATGATCGAAATGATAGTTGGAGTCATTAATGAGTACGAGCATATTTGATCTTAGCTTGTTAGAAATGTAATATCGAGGTTTGGCTCCGAAACCTATTGTGGTATCAGTTTTAAAAGGGAAATGGATTCACGAATGGTTGACCCAAGATATGGGTTCGGTATATCGCGTGCTTTCAGTTGCCATGGGCAGGATATGAAGGTGTTGGAATAAGACTCTAGCTAATGAGAAAGGTTCTTTATGCTAGTATTTGGTTATTGTGGCCAGTTGTCGTGATTAGAGATTATCGTATCGAGTGATTGGGTTGTTTGATACATCATGTGATCTCACCCGAAGTGGCGAGTTGGCTATTACAGTTGGATCGTGTGTACTCTGAGTATAGATGTGGGATTTAGATTTGGTATATGATTTTGGAAGGTGTAATATGGTTTATGGTTCAGATAGACTGTGGAAATTCAGCTATACTATGTTATCGGACTTATGAAAGATATGGTGAAGTGGCATCTCCCCGAGTATATGCTTGGTGAGGTCATTCAGCTATTGTGTTGAATCTAGTACAACTGTTGGTCCGCTCGAGGACGAGCGTTTGCTTAAGTTGGGGAGAATGTGATGACCCGGCCCGTTATCATGTAAGTTATCACCCTGTTTTCCCCGTTATATGCTCGTTCATGTTTCAATATGTATGTTTGGCGAGTTTGAGTCAATTCAGATTGAGTTTGGTTGGAATTGAGACAAATAGTCTCTTAGAAGAAGGAATATGGGAAAAGTCAAATGGATGTTGACTTGTGAGTTAGAGAGCTCGGAATCGAATTCTGATGATTCGGTCAGTTCCGGGAGGTGATTTGTGACTTAGAGGAGCGATCAGAAATGAATTTGGAGGCCCGGTGTAGTTTTAGGCTTGAATTGGCTAAAGTTGAATTTCGGTGAAATCGGATCGGTAGGTGGGATTTTGATTCGGGAGTTGGAATGGAATTCCGACAGTTGCAGTAGCTCCGTTAGGAGATTTTGGATGTGCGTGCAAAATTTTAGGTCATTCGGAGGTCGTTTGGTCGGGTTTTTAATCGAATGTCGGTTGCGGAAGTTTGAATGAAAACTTAGACTTGAATTTCTTGAATTCGATGTTATTCCGTGTTAAAGTATGTGTTTTTATCATTGGAGAAAGTTCGTATGGTGCTATGGAGTATGTTTGTGGCTTTCGTTGGGGTCCCGGGGGACCCGGGGTGGTTTCGGGAGGTTAAACGGGAGGAAAACATGGAAATTGCAGGGTTGAAGATTGTTGGTTCTGTTGTTTTCGCTCCTGCGGAAATGGGAGCGCAGGAGCAAGTCCGCAGGAGCGGAAAAGAGAGCGCAGAAGCGCTGGTGTTTGGTAAAGCGGATGGGCGGCACCGCTGGTGCGGAAGGTAAGACCGCAGAAGCTGTCTGGGCTCGTTATGTGAGGATCCGCAGAAGCAGAAGACTTGTCGCCTAAGTGAGTCCACAAGAGCGGACTCTGATGCACAGAAGCGGTAAGGCGCGCATGAGCAGACACACGGAAGTGGTCCTTGGATCCCATAAGCGGAAGTGGCCAATTAGGCCTGGGTTTCGCAGAAGTGACCATTTGGTCGCAGAAGCGGTATCGCAGAGGCGGATTTTTGTTTGCAGGAGCGGAAATCGCGCATGTGATAAAGATAACAGAAGGGGTAAAATTTCAGAAGTTACAAAAACTTTAGGGCTCAGTTTTTAGAGGCGAATTGGGCGATTTGGACGAGAAATTGCTGGGAGATCATCGGGTTATCATCGAAGGTGAGGTTTGGTTCATTTACGCGTTTTTATCTTGCAATCCTCCTCTATTTCACTGAAATTTGATGAATTAATGGGGGTGGTTCACGTCCAAGCAACGGTCGTAGTCAATATAACTTAGTTTAATAAGTCCAAGATCGATCCCACAGAGAATTAACCTACCAATTGCAACTATCACAACCCCAAACGTACTTCCGAATCATGTTCCCAAACTTTGAATATATATTTGTGTATTTTCGAACAACTACTTTGCAAGAATTAAAGAATGCTTTAAAAGAAAGAATTGAATGTTGAATAAAATAATATAGAGAAAGACTAAGGTAATGATTTCCCCTATTGATGGAATCCCTTATCGTTATGCTCATACAAATTGTTAATATATTCTATCAATCATGAACGCTATGTGTATCGTAACCCTCTCCCGAGCAATTACAATAATTTACTAGTGCACTCTCCCGAGCTACCCTAGCTAGCTTTAATTTGAATAGTTCACTTTAGATTGCACCCAAGACTTCGTTATTCCTAACCCCGTCTTTACGCCTAAAATTATAGATTCCTCTAATAACCTAGGTGTGGTGTTGTTCAACAATAAACCTAAATATGCACTCTTTTCCAAGTTATGCACACTAAATAGGCACCGCTAATTGGGAGCTCTACCAATTAACTACAATAAGAATGAAGTTGAACAAATAGAAATCTAATTCACAATTTGTAATCACATAAACAATAAGTTCATCTATCAATAGGTTCCATCAAAACCTTAGAAAAGAATTTAGCTACTCATGCTTGAAGAAACAAGAATAATAATTGAAATCATAAAGAATTACTTGATATAAAAATAAAGAAAGAGTTTGAGATGAATCTCTCCTACTAAACCTTGCAAAAGTATTGAAGAAATAAAGTACATGCCTCTATGGGGCAAACTAGGAGTTTATATAGAGGTTTTAGGGCTTAAAAACTAAGTTAGAGTCCAACTGGTATTACTGCCGCTGGGACTTCAGCGGTTCGTTCGCGGCCGCGAGCAGACCGCGAACAGTCAAACTTCAGAGGCCTTCTTTTTTCGCGGTTCATCCGCAGCCGCGAGTGGACCGCGGATGAACAGTACTTCTGTTTCTTCACTGCTTCGTCCAGACCTCTTTACTTTAGCTGTTCTCTTGGCCTTTTCATCAACCTATGACTTCAAAATAGCTTTTTATGGCTCACATGTACCTGTAAAACACAATCGAACACTAATCAAAGCATTTTGTCCTCATAACAACATTAATCTCATAATAAAGTGTGATTATTTAGGGTATAATTATAGTCAAATTTACCTATTATCAACACCCCACACTTAAACCTTTGCTCGTCCTCGAGCAATCTTTAATCACACTTTAGGCCAATTAACAAAAATTTGTCTCCCCCAAAGTATATCACAAAAGCTATGATACATGAACAACTTAAGATATGTATAATCTTTTACTTAACCGTAAACTCTCATGCCATCACATTATTACTTACTCTACTTATTATCAAAAACTTGCAAATTTACCTTCTTCCTCTTGACTTACATGCCCTTACCAAATTTATTGAGAGAAGTTCCCACACATTAAAAATTCATATACATGGAACTTATAAATATCGTAAAAATTCACTCACTCTCAACAAAGAACATTCATATGCGTACAGACACACCATAGGCTTGCCCCTAGTGTAATACTCCACTAATCGAGTTATTCAATCATAGATCAAGAGGTCTTTAAGGGTTGTAATGTAGTCTATGGGACGGGTAGGATACTTTTGGGTATAGTGACTAGCCTCCCTAAGCACTTTTCTTTTCTCTTTCACAACTTTCCCTTTTAGTTTTTCTTCCTTATGTCTCCCATAAACATTTATTCACCTTTATTTGCTTTTAATTCCCATTTTTCTTTTGTTGGTGTAACCGGCCTTTCTAATTTTCATATATACATTGATATAGCTATTTTCCTCATTTCTTTGCAACACATTTACATTATTTTGGCCAGCTCACTATTTTCTACCGTTCATTCTTGATTTTCCCTTTTTACTTTCCCTTCACCCCACACTTAATCTTTTGCATATTTATTACAATACAAGTGCTTCTAGGAGGTAAAGTAGAACAAAATATAATAATTTGAAGACCATTCAAGGGTTATCAAAGAATAGGCTTTAAGCTCAAAGGGGTTAACTAAGATATAATGTACGGGTGAATTCATGTCTATTGATATATGGGGTTACACAAAGAAATGCCTCTATCCTTTCTACAACCGAACAACTTCTATTTCGCTTTGCAAACACACAGGGCAAGTTCTAGGCATCATGTACAACATACAATGTAAATAAAAACCTCGCACACACATGGCATGCAACTCATTTGGAATCCGGTTTATCTACAAAATCCTATCAATGTTCAAGCAAGCATTATTGTGCAATTTAAGGCATATTGAGATTCTACAATCAAGCTTAGAAGATACATTCTCAAGTTCAATTTACGCTTTTGCTAATGTGCATATTCGGGGTTACATGTTGCCCTTTTACCTCTAATCCAAAAAAATCTACCTAAGCCGGTTCAATTAAAAACCCTTGGAAAAGAACCGTGGTCAAAAGAAAAATCAAGGGGGAGATGATACACTACCTTGAAAAAGAAAATAAAAGAAAGAAAAATTCCTACGTGGACTACTTCCCTCAAGAGTACTTGTCCTACATAGTCCGTCATCAGGTAGAGTCCTCTACTCATATTTTTGGATTTTTTAAAATTTTATGATTTTTTTGTATTTTTATTATTTTGTATTACTAGCTACACTAATATATACATTATGTACAAAATAAGTTTCCCACCCCACACTTAAAAATATGTCATGTCCTCATGGCATAAATAAAAATGAAAGCTCAATAGGGGCAAGAAAACTTACTTGTGACTCACTCGGAGTCGGAGACGGTGGATGGGTCGACATGGCATGCTCTCCCAAGTGCTCTGAACCATGCCATAAACCTGTTCTCTGACCGGGCTTGCCTAGTGGACATGGCATCTAGCCGTGTGTGTAGACCATCTACAGAAGCGCGCAGAGCAGCCACCTCCTCCTCCATTGACCTCAACATAGATCGTGTGGACTCGGATCTAGACATGCTTGCTCCACGAGGAGCAGGCCTGGAAGGTCCGGCTGAATCCATGGAGTGTCTAGCCCGGGCATCCGGTACAGGATCGTCCTCCTCATCTAAGTCAATAGGTGTTGTGTCTCGTCCAACCTGGATAGTAGCAGCTCTAAATGGAGCTTTTGGTAGTAGCTCACCGTCAGTATCAGTAACTGGGGTGTGGTTGAGGAGACACAAGGTAGTGACAAGAGATGGGTAATAGAAACCCTTGGCAGTGAGGGATCCCCTAAATACCATCTCGTCACTAATAACTCGGGCAATATCAACATCCCAATGTGTTACAAAACACCAAGTTAAAACAGCCCTATTAAAGTTAACATCTGTGGTGTTACTTGAGGGCAAAATACGGTTGCAAATTATGGAGAACCAACATTTGGCAGTGTGTGTGAAACAGTTAGAGTGTAGAGTTTGATTTCTAATCCATACTGGAATACCATCTACACATAAGGCCTCTATTAGCATGTCCCATGTGACACCGGGCCTATCATGGTAATAATCAATATCACTCGTGTGCAGTGGCAGGCGAAGTACCTGCCGAATAGTAGGAATATGAGCATTGACTCGCTTACCTCTGATGAAAACTTGTCTGACCGAGGCATAAGGGGCATTGGCATAGAATTCTCGGACAAACATCTTGTTCACCTTAGTGGGTGTTTCAAAGAGGAACTCCATCTCTCGCCTCCGAATCTCATCATAAATTTCCGGCTTCTCCGAGCGGATCGCTATCCTGTCTACTTCTACCTCTTGGAGCCACTTCTTGTTTGCTTTAATGTGAAATGCGTTTTTAGCTCCTTCATCAGCAAACCTAGATTCGTCATAGGTCGGTTGCCTGGATGAGCTAGCAACATGTAGAGGTATCTTTGGGGCCATGATCCTGCACAATTAAGATAGCCAAAAAGTTTGTAAACCGTTAGTCAGTGGAAGGCTACTCAGACTTCGCCATCCTTGAAAATTCACCATTTACCATTATTTTTGTGTATTTCCCTCATAATCTTTTATCTAATTATTTCACACAAGCCCAATTGCGCACCCCACACTTAGTTCTTTGAACACTTCTACTAGTACCCCATTGACTTAATCCATCCCCACTAAAATACTTAATAACCAAATCATGAGTTGGACATTATGTCTCCTAAGCTTCATTAATCTATTATGAACAAGGGTAATGTGCCCCAACTTGGCTAACCAACCCACATATATGGTTAAACTACTATTGGGTCTCCAAATCATAGAATCAACATCATAAACACAATTGAAGACCCAACACCCAAACATCAATCATATAACAAGGTTCCTTAGAAGGATTTCATGGCAAAATTAAATGTACAATAAGAAACCTAGCAATATTCATGAATGGAGCCTAAACTAACACTAGCTAAATATTTAGACAACTAACAATCAAAAACTAAAAATAGAAACAAAATACAAGAGAAAAGTAGAAAAACTTACAAGTTATAGCAATGGAGAAGTAGGGTGGAAGGAGGGGATGATTTGGAGAAGAAGGGGTTGGGGATTATTTTAGAGAGAAGGGAGAGGTTTTGAAATTAGAGAGAGAGAGTTGTGAGAGGGGAGGGGCGGCTGGAATGGGGTTTTGGGAAGGGGGGGGAAGTGATTTTAGGGTTTTAAAGAAGGGGGGGGGAGAAAATAAAAAAAATCTTTAAATTTTGCCGACCGCGGAACTGACCGCGACTGTTCGCGGTTCGTTCGCAGCCGCAGATGGACCGCGAACAGTCGAGTTTCAGAGAGGTCATTTTTCCGCGGTTGGTTCGCGGCCGCGAATGGACCACGAATAGAGAAAGTTCAGAGAGGGCATTTTCTCGCGGTTCTTCCACGGTCCGCGGATGGACCGCGGACAGTGCTCCTTTCTGAAAAAATTTCGAATTTTTTTTTCTTATATTCCTTTATTACTTACTACTAAGATTAAATTACTTACAACATGTTCGTAGGTTGCCTCCCACGTAGTTGTAAGGCCCCGTAAAAATTTTGTGCATAAAACCTAGTAGTTGTGGTGTCATGGTCCGAATAATGTGTTAGGAATGCGTAGAATTCTTCGCGGCTCGCAAGCTCGCCGCGGTTCGGACCCTTGGTAGTGATTTAAGTTTCAAAAATGTAGAGAATTAATTTTTCCGAAAAATGTCAAATATGCGGTCAAGAATGCGACCGCAAACCTGACATGCGGACCGCATTCTTGCCACAAAACGTTCCAGAGAGTTTCCCAAAAATCGTGTCAAAAGTGCGGTCGATATGCGATCGCATGTCAAATTTGCGGTGCACTTTGCGACCGCAGATCAAACATGCGGACCGCATTCTGGCCGCATTCCTTAACAGAACCTGTGTAAAATTTGGGGCAATTCTGCGGTCACTATGTGGACCGCATGTTGATTCTGCGGTCGCATAATGCACCGCATAATTGACCCCGACCCGGATTTTTGTAACATTTTGACCCGATCTCTTCTTTAATATAACACACTTCTTCTTCATTTTATCATATCATCTTACCAAAATTAGAGAGAGAAGAGAGGGTTTTTAGAGAGAGAAATCTTTCATCTTCAAAGATTGTTCCAACCATCTTAATTCCAAGGGATCTTAGGGCGAGGATTCAACTTCCCCAATCTTTTCAAGGTAAAAACCCTAACTATTTTCTTTAATTTTCAGTTTTAATTGGGTAAAGAGAGGTTTGCATATAATAGCTTTTAAAAATAGAATTTTTACACTCATGCATGATTATTGAACTTGATTTTTAGTAAAAAGAAGTGAGTAGAAGTAAGAGTCTTCAAGAACAAGGTTGGCAAGAGTAAGATAGCGTGGGTAAGCATAAAGTAGGAAGTTAACGGAAGAAAACTCATCACCAGGTATGTATGGCTAATTTTGATTCTTGTAAAATCGCCCAAATGTGTGCGAATTGTTTTGGCATGTGTCAAATTGAGAAATTTTACGTAATTCTTTGATTTCCCTGTTGAGCATTTGATTGATGTTGAACTAGGTGTGGTGTGGTATGAAATATGAATTGAAAGATAAAAAGGTAATCGAGATTGGTAAAGAATTGGGAACAACCATTGTGATGGCATATTTGGCTTATTGTGGAAGGAATTTGAAACACCTTAATTGTGGTAAATTGTTGAACATGATTATGTGGGCATTTTCAATTTTGGAATACTTGTAATTTGGTTTTGATATTGGCTTGAGAAGAAATTGAGAACATGAACCAATGTGTAAGTTGCTTATTTGAACTTGTTGAAATTGTGTGTAGTACCTTATCTGCTGTTTGAAATTGTTGTGTTTTCAACTCTGTAAGGCGGGGTCGTGTTGCGCGCCGCAACGTGGGGAAATAAGGTGCGGGTTGGGGTGATAAGGGTGGCCGAGGTAATAAGGGTGGTCAGGGGCAATAAGGATGGAAAGCGATCGAAATCGCTATTGAAAATTGATACAAAAATCAATAATGTGAAATTGTGAAAGGAGACAGCAGGAGAGTTTGCAACCTGTGGGGCACCGATTGCCCCTTTGTTTGACTACTTGTGCTTTACGTGATTGATTGGTTATTGTTAAATTGGTTGATCGTAGAAAGTGCTTTGTGTGAGAATTATTTGAAATGAGGAAAATGTGGAAACATGGTTGGCTGGCTTAATTAATTGTTGATGTAATTTAATGGCTTGAGTTTACTTGGGACAAAGTTTGTCCATACATACCGGTACAATTCAAGTGTACTGACGTCCCTTTTGCCGGGGGCGCTACATTCGTGTCATGATTGTAGGTGGATCAGTAGCAGGCACTTCAGCTCATCGGCAGTAGTATCCTTCTCCTTCCACCGCCCGTTTTGGTGAGCCCCTTTCTTCCTCGGGGCCTTGTGTGGTTCATGCCACTCGGTTTAGATTTCATTTTGGTTTTGTAAGGTATAGCCGGAGCCTTGTTACCGGCAAGTATTGTATTTCCCTTTTTGTATCCTAGAGGCTCCATAGACATGTAAGCTGTGGGATTGTGGCCTATGTATATGTATGGGGCGTTGTAAATATAAATTATGAACTTGTTAGTGAATCAATCACATGGTTATGTTTATGCATTATGAAATCAGGCATTATTGGTAAAATATTTGGTTAATGAGAAACAATCAACACAGGGTTAACGCGTGGGAATGAAAGGCACCCAGGTCCGCTTGACTGGGGCAACCCGGTCAGGCGCCGGTCATGTCCCTCGATTTGGGGCGTGACAAACTTGGTATCAGAGCCTATGGTTTTTAAAGTGTCCTAGGATGTCTCGGAGCCGTGTCTAGTAGTGCCCTTCTTATAGGTGTGTTGTCGACCACATCATATAAGTAGGGGGCTACACGGGCATTTAGGAATTTACCTACTTCTTTGTTAATCTATATCGTGCGGTAAAGTGCAATGTGGAAATATCTGTGTCTAATTCGCGCCTTGTTCCTAAATTTTCAGAATATGGCACCTAAGAAGAAGGCTAGACTCGGCCTTAGGGCCAATGCCGGCCCAAGTGCAGTTGTTAATCATGTACCCGATGCCGTGGGAGAGAATGACCCACCAGTCCCGAATTTGCCTGGCCCATCCGTTCAAAACCCAAGTGTCCCTATTCCAGCTGCGGCAGAGGATGCCACCATTCCTCCTGCCAGTGTTCCTGACTCAGATACAGTTCCCGCTTCGGGCTCTGGTATCTCTAATGAAGAACTTAGGGGAGCCATCCATATGTTAACACAGTTAGTGGCTGCCCAGGCCCAGAGATCCCATGATGCCCCTGCATCCTCTAGCGGACAGGGAGATTCTTTTGGCTCCAGAGTCCACCAGTTCTTGCGATTGGCCCCTCCAGAATTTTCAGGCACCGATCCAGAGGCTGACCCACAGGAATTCCTTGATGAGATATACAAGACCCTCAGAGTGATGAAGGCTACAGATATAGAGGGGGTAGAGTTGGCCTCTTACAGGCTGAAGGGAGCGGCACGTTCATGGTTCGAAATGTGGGAGGATTCCCGTGAGGAAGGGAGCCCTCCGGCCAGATGGGATGAGTTCGTAGATGCATTTATGGACCACTTCTTGCCTGCCGAGGTGATGGCAGCCCGCGCCACGGAGTTCGAGGTCCTCAAGCAGGGCAGTATGAGTGTTTGGGAGTATCACATGGAGTTCGTAAGGTTGTCCAAGTACGCTCCTCATTTAGTGTCGACCATGGATGCCCGGGTTCGACGGTTTGTTCGGGGCCTTAGCCCTTTGGTGGTGAATGAGGCCGCCACCGCAGCTTTGCACTCGGACATGAACTATGGGAGGATTGTGGGGTTTTCTCGGGCCACGGAGGCCGGGAAATTGAAGATTCGTGCGAAAAGAGAGAGTAGCAGCAAGGCCCGATCAATGGGTCGTTCGGGGAGATCACTTCCGGGGAGGGGTCATCGGGGCCATCCCGGTCATATGCTCGGTCCTTCGCGAGTGCACCGCCATCCGTGCACGATCATCAGCAGGGCAGTTACTCGAGACCTGGTTCAGACAGCAGGAGGTCTCGTCAGTCTGGTCGTCCTGGGGTGAGATCCCAGCAGCAGAGGAGACCTACATGCCCCAAGTGTGGGAGATTTCATACAGAAACTTGCTACCTTGACCTTCCAGTGTGCTTCGGGTGCGGGGTGAGAGGTCATATTCAGCGGGACTGCCGTGCACCCCGTCAGAGTATAGGTAGGGGATCTGCTCAGTCATCCGGTTCTTCAGCTGCTACATCATCAGCGCGTACTCCAGCAGCAGTAGGGCGTGGTGCAGCTAGGGGTGGAGCTCGGGGTAGGGGTGGACCTAGCCGATTCTATGCATTGAGTGACCGCCAGAATGCCGAGGCTTCTCCAGATGTTGTTACAGGTATCCTGTCTGTTCAAACTATTGATTGCTATGCCCTTATTGATCCAGGGTCCTCCTTGTCTTATGTTACTCCATTCATTGCTTCAAGCTTTGGGATAGAACCCAAACAGCTTCATGAGCCGTTCTCTGTGTCGACTCCAATCGGTGATTCTATTATAGCCTCACGAGTCTATAGGAATTGTGTTGTTACAGTGGGTGGTCGTGATACCACAGCTGATCTTATTGAGCTTGGGATGGTAGATTTTGATGTAATTATGGGGATGGATTGGCTCTATTCGTGCTTTGCCAAGCTTGACCGTCGGACGAGAGTTATGAGGCTCGAGTTCCCTAACGAGCCAATCATTGAATGGAGAGGAAATGGTGTGGTGCCAAGGGGTAGGTTTATTTCCTACCTTAAGGCTTCGAAGATGATTAAGAAGGGTGTATCTATCACCTGGTTCGGGTAACGGACACCACCTCGGAGGTGCCTACCCTCGAGTCCGTGCCAATTGTGAATGAATTTCCTGAAGTGTTTCCAGATGAGCTTCCAGGCATTCCGCCAGATAGGGAGATTGACTTTGGGATCGATGTATTGCCGGATACTCGGCCAATATCCATTCCACCATACAGAATGGCGCCAGCAGAGTTAAGGGAGTTAAAGGAGCAGTTGAGGGATTTATTAGAGAAAGGGTTCATACGACCGAGTGTGTCGCCATGGGGTGCTCCGGTTCTCTTTGTCAGAAAGAAGGATGGGTCACTTCGAATGTGTATTGATTATCGGCAACTTAACAAAGTCACCATTAAGAATAAATATCCATTGCCTCGAGTGGATGATCTGTTTGACCAATTGCAGGGAGCGAAGTTCTTCTCAAAGATTGATTTACGGTCCGGGTACCACCAGTTGAAGATCAGGGAGCAGGATATTCCTAAGACCGCTTTCAGAACTCGTTATGGTCACTTTGAGTTTTTGGTCATGTCTTTTGGGCTAACCAATGCCCCAGCAACTTTCATGGACCTTATGAATCGGGTTTTCAAGCCATTCCTAGATTCCTTTGTCATTGTATTCATTGACGATATCCTCATCTACTCTCGGACTAAGGAAGATCATGACATTCACCTCAGAACAGCATTGCAGACCCTTCTTCAGCATCAATTGTACGCCAAGTTCTCAAAATGTGAGTTTTGGTTGGAGTCCGTAGCTTTTCTAGGGCATGTTATTTCCAGTGAGGGAATTATGGTGGATCCTCAGAAGATTGCGGCAGTGAAAGATTGGCCTAGACCCACGACCCCGACAGAGATTCGCAGCTTTTTGGGTCTGGCCGGGTACTATCGGAGGTTTGTAGAGGGATTCTCAACCCTCGCCTCCCCATTGACTAAATTGACGCAGAAGCAGTTAAGTTCCAGTGGTCCGAAGCATGTGAGAAAAGTTTCCAAGAACCGAAGTCAAGATTGACCTCGGCACCGGTATTGGCCTTGCCGGAAGGCACGAGAGGGATTTGTAGTCTATTGTGATGCCTCCGCAGTCGGTTTGGGATGTGTATTGATGCGAGCACGTAAAGGTTATAGCGTATGCTTCCGGACAACTCAAGAACCATGAAAAGAATTATCCGACGCATGATTTGGAACTTGCAGTTGTTGTGTTTTCCTTGAAAATATGGCGACACTATATTTATGGGGTTCACGTAGATGTGTTTTCGGACCACAAGAGCCTCCAGTATTTGTTCAAGCAGAAAGAGTTGAATCTGAGACAGCGGCGGTGGTTAGAACTACTCGAGGACTATGATATGGACATATTGTACCATCTAGGGAAGGCAAATGTGGTAGCCGACCGCTCTTAGTCGGAAATCCATGGGTAGTTTGGCTCATTTGGGTGTGGATCGGAGACCCCGGCTCGAGAGGTCTACCAATTAGCCGATTTGGGGGTTCGTATTTCGGCGTCGGACGAGGGGATATCTTGGTGCATAATGGAGCGAGAATCATCATTGGTCGCGGAAATCAAGGAAAAATAGTTCATGGATCCGGCATTGGTTCGGGTGAAGGAAGCGATCATGAATGACAAGACCTCAGCATTTGTACTCGGCAGCAAAGATGGTGTATTGCGGTGTCAAGATAGGCTATGTGTTCCGGATATGGACGAGCTTCGGGAAAGAGTGATGGCAGAGGCTCATACTTCCAGGTATTCTGTGCACCCTGGTTCAATGAAAATGTATCACGATCTCAAGGAGATTTATTGGTGGAACGGTATGAAAAGGGATGTGGCAGGCTTTGTAGCTAAATGTCCGAACTGTCAACAAGTGAAGGCCGAGCATCAACGGCCTAGTGGATTAACTCAGCTTATAGAAATACCAAGGTGGAAATGGGAGATGATCAATATGGATTTCGTGGTGGGGTTACCTCGCACTCAGCGTAAGTTCGATTCAGTATGGGTGATAGTAGATCGACTCACCAAATCAGCTCACTTCCTGCCTGTCAAGTCCACCGATACTGCGGAGCAATATGCAAGATTGTACATCAAAGAGGTAGTAAGGCTTCATGGCACTCCACTTTCTATCATCTCGGATCGCGGGGCTCAGTTCACCGCTAACTTTTGGAAGAAGTTTCAGCAAGGTTTGGGAACTCAGGTGAATCTCAGCACAGCTTTCCATCCACAGACCGATGGACAGGCCGAGCGGACCATTCAGACGCTCGAAGATATGTTGCGGGCTTGTGTCTTAGATTTTAAAGGTAATTGGGATGAACACTTGCCACTGATAGAATTTGCTTACAATAACAGCTATCATGCTAGCATTCAAATGGCCCCGTTTGAGGCATTGTACGGGAGAAGATGTAGATCGCCAATCGGGTGGTTTGAGGTAGGTGAAGCGGAATTGCTAGGGCCAGATATGGTGTACGAAGCTATGGAAAAGGTCAAGGTTATTCAGGAGAGAATGAAAACAGCACGGAGTCGTCAAAAGTCCTATGCAGACGTTCGTCGAAGGGATTTGGAGTTTCAAGTCGATGATTGGGTGTTCTTGAGGGTATCTCCTATGAAGGGAGTCATGCGATTCGGAAAGAAAGGGAAATTGAGTCCTAGGTATGTCGGGCCATATCGGATCGTTCAAAGGATTGGTCAAGTTGCTTATAGGCTAGAGTTGCCTCCCGAGATGTCAGCAGTGCATCCGGTATTCCATGTGTCCATGTTGAAGAAAGTGATTGGAGATCCATCCACCATCATGCCAGTCGAAGCTATAGAGGTTAATGAAGATTTGTCATATGAAGAAGTTCCGGTTGCCATTCTTGATAGGCAAGTCCGTAAGTTGAGAAATAAAGAAGTTGCCTCTGTTAAAGTATTGTGGAGAAGTCAACAAGTTGAGGAGGCCACATGGGAAGCGGAAAAAGAGATGAAGGAAAAGTACCCCCATTTGTTTGATCAAGCCTAGAAGAAATTAGGTGACCCTCCTACTCTTAGTAACTGTCATCTTGTCTAAGTTGTTTCCCTCTTACTAATAGTAAGTGTAGATTGGTAATGGTTTGTTAAGTGTACATGGTGTGTTAAAATGGTTAAATAAGGTAAGAATTCATTGAAGTGACTAGTTTATGTGCAATTGTAACAATGTGATAGAGTATGTGCATTCGTTGAGGTAAGAAAGTGTATACCAGTTGTGGAAAGTGTTGTAGTTGTATATTATTGTTTGGTAATGTGTTTCGGGGGCTCTCTGACAGGTGGATATGTCCATAATACAAAGGAAACTCCGGCGAAATTTTTCTAAAATATAAGAGTTAGTCAAAATTTTGATGGTTGCATATCATGTCTTTCAAAACCAACTCATTTATTTCAAAATCCTCATTCGAGGACGAATGATCTTAAGGGGGGAGGATGTAAGGCCCCGTAAAAATTTTGTGCATAAAACCTAGTAGCTGTGGTGTCATGGTCCGAATAATGTGTTAGGAATGCGTAGAATTAATTGTTCGGACCCTTGGTAATGATTTAAGTTTCAAAAATGTAGAGAATTAATTTTTCCGAAAATGTCAAATATTCGGTCAAGAATGCGACCGCAAACCTGACATGCGGACCGCATTCTTGCCGCAAAACGTTCCAGAGAGTTTCCCAAAAATCGTGTCAAAAGTGCGGTCGATATGCGATCGCATGTCAAATTTGCGGTGCACTTTGCGACCGCAGATCAAACATGCGGACCGCATTCTGGCCGCATTCCTTAACAGAACCTGTGTAAAATTTGGGGCAATTCTGCGGTCACTATACGGACCGCATGTTGATTCTGCGGTCGCATAATGCACCGCATAATTGACCCCGGCCCGATTTTTGTAACATTTTGACCCGATCTCTTCTTTAATATAACACACTTCTTCTTCATTTTATCATATCATCTTACCAAAATTAGAGAGAGAAGAGAGGGTTTTTAGAGAGAGAAATCTTTCATCTTCAAAGATTGTTCCAACCATCTTAATTCCAAGGGATCTTAGGGCAAGGATTCAACTTCCCCAATCTTTTCAAGGTAAAAACCCTAACTATTTTCTTTGATTTTCAGTTTTAATTGGGTAAAGAGAGGTTTGCATATAATAGCTTTTAAAAATAGAATTTTTACACTCATGCATGATTATTGAACTTGATTTTTAGTAAAAAGAAGTGAGTAGAAGTAAGAGTCTTCAAGAACAAGGTTGGCAAGAGTAAGATAGCGTGGGTAAGCATAAACTAGGAAGTTAACGGAAGAAAACTCATCACCAGGTATGTATGGCTAATTTTGATTCTTGTAAAATCGCCCAAATGTGTGCGAATTGTTTTGGCATGTGTCAAATTGAGAAATTTTACGTAATTTTTTGATTTCCCTGTTGAGCATTTGATTGATATTGAACTACGTGTGGTGTGGTATGAAATATGAATTGAAAGATAAAAAGGTAATCGAGATTGGTAAAAAATTGGGAACAACCATTGTGATGGCATATTTGGCTTATTGTGGAAGGAATTTGAAACACCTTAATTGTGGTAAATTGTTGAACATGATTATGTGGGCATTTTCGATTTTGCAATACTTGTAATTTGGTTTTGATATTGGCTTTAGAATAAATTGAGAACATGAACCAATGTGTAAGTTGCTTATTTGAACTTGTTGAAATTGTGTGTAGTACCTTATCTGCTGTTTGAAATTGTTGTGTTTTCAACTGTAAGGCGGGGTCGTGTTGCGCGCCGCAACGTGGGGAAATAAGGTGTGGGTTGGGGTGATAAGGGTGGCCGAGGTAATAAGGGTGGTCAGGGGCAATAAGGATGGAAAGCGATCGAAATCGCTATTGAAAATTGATACAAAAATCAATAATGTGAAATTGTGAAAGGAGACAGCAGGAGAGTTTGCAACCTGTGGGGCACCGATTGCCCCTTTGTTTGACTACTTGTGCTTTACGTGATTGATTGGTTATTGTTAAATTGGTTGATCGTAGAAAGTGCTTTGTGTGAGAATTATTTGAAATGAGGAAAATGTGGAAACATGGTTGGCCGGCTTAATTAATTGTTGATGTAATTTAATGGCTTGAGTTTACTTGGGACAAAGTTTGTCCATACATACCAGTACAATTCAAGTGTACTGACGTCCCTTTTGCCGGGGGCGCTACATTCGTGTCATGATTGTAGGTGGATCAGTAGCAGGCACTTCAGCTCATCGGCGGTAGTATCCTTCTCCTTCCACTGCCCGTTTTGGTGAGCCCTTTCTTCCTCGGGGCCTTGTGTGGTTCATGCCACTCGGTTTTGATTTCATTTTGGTTTTGTAAGGTATAGCCGGAGCCTTGTTACCGGCAAGTATTGTATTTCCCTTTTTGTATCATAGAGGCTCCATAGACATGTAAACTGTGGGATTGTGGCCTATGTATATGTATGGGGCATTGTAAATATAAATTATGAACTTGTTAGTGAATCAATCACATGGTTATGTTTATGCATTATGAAATCAGGCATTATTGGTAAAATATTTGGTTAATGAGAAACAATCAACACAGGGTTAACGCGTGGGAATGAAAGGCACCCAAGTCCGCTTGACTGGGGCAACCCGGTCAGGCGCCGGTCATGTCCCTCGATTTGGGGCGTGACAGTAGTGCCTGATTTAACGTCGCGACACGACTCAACTTAGCGCATTTTACGGCTCGCTAGACCTTTGAGGTTCGTCCAACCGCAATTCTATCTTGTCCTCCATGTCATCCAGGCCTATGTATTGTTTCAATCGCTGTCCGTTTACCTTGAATGTACGTGATCCATCCATAGTTTGAATTTCCACAGCTCCTGACTCAAATGCCTCAATTACCTTGAAGGGTCCTGACCACCTTGATTTCAATTTACCTGGGAACGGTCGTAATCTTGAATTGTATAGTAGTACCTTGTCCCCGTTTTAGAAGGTACGCTCAACGATATTTTGATCATGGATCCGCTTCATCCTCTCTTTATACAATCTTGTATTTTCAAATGCTAGATACCGAAATTCTTCTAACTCATGCAACCCAGTCAACCTTGCTTTACCTGCTTCATCCAAGTTGAGATTCAATTGTTTTAGTGCCCACCACGCTTTATGCTCTAGTTCAACCGGTAAGTGACAAGCTTTTCCAAACACCAATTTGTAAGGAGACATGCCAATGGGTGTTTTGAATGCTGTTCTATATGCCCATAGGGCATCATCAAGCTTCCTGGACCAGTCGGTTCTTGTGGCGTTCACTGTTTTGGTCAGTACACTTTTTATCTCCCTGTTGGAGACCTCAACTTGTCCGCTAGTTTGCGGGTGATATGGAGTGGCCACCCTGTGTTTGACATCATACTTGGCCAATAATTTCTCAAAAGCTCGGTTGCAAAAGTGTGTGCCCCCGTCACTAATGATAGCCCTTGGAGTCCCAAACCGGGTGAAAATATTCTTCTTCAAAAATCCCACTACCACCTTAGCATCATTGGTGGGTAGTGCTGCAGCTTCCACCCATTTGGACACGTAATCAACTGCAACAAGTATGTACTTATTGCCGTATGAGCTAATAAAGGGCCCCATGAAATCTATTCCCCGGACATCGAACAGTTCCACTTGCTGGATTGGATTCATTGGCATCTCATGACGCTGGGAGATGTTCACGGTGCGTTGACATTCGTTGCAACCTTTCACCCACAAGTGTGCATCCTTAAACACCGTCGGCCAATAGAAACCGTCCTCGAGTATTTTAGCAGCTGTACGTATTCCTCCAAAGTGACCGCCATATGCTGAAACGTGACATGCCTGCAAAACAGAAGATTGTTCTATCTCGGGGACACATCTCCAGATCATGTTATCAAGATATATCCTAAACAAATATGGTTCATCCTAATAATAATACTGACTTTAACGAAAAAATCTTTTCCTCTGGATCGATGATAGTTCATAAGGAACAATGCCACTGGCTAGATAATTGGCATAGTCAGCATACCATGGAGCTTCCAGGAGAGTGGTGGTGAGCAATTGCTCATCTGGAAAGGTTTCCAAAATTTCCCCACTCTCTTTGACAAGTTCGGCTCCTTCAAGTCTTGACAAATGGTCAGCTACTTGACTTTTAGTACCTTTTCTATCTCTGATTTCGAGGTCGAACTCTTGGAGAAGCAACACCCAACGAATTAGGCGTGGCTTAGAGTCCTTTTTATCAATTAAATATCTTAAAGTTGCATGGTCCGTGTATACGATTACCTTTGATCCTATGAGATAGGACCGGAATTTGTCGAATGCAAACACGACCGCAAGCATATCCTTTTCCGTCACTGTGTAGTTTAGCTGTGCTCCACTCAGAGTTCTACTTGCATAGTATATTGGATGCATCAGCTTATCTTTCCTTTGGCCCAGTACTGCCCCTACTGCATAATCACTTGCATCGCACATTAACTCAAACGGTTGCTCCCAGTCTGGGGCAATGATGATGGGTGCTGTGACCAGCCTCTTTTTCAATTCCTCAAAAGCAATCCTGCATTCGTCGGTAAAAACAAAAGAATGATCTTTCTCAAGTAACTTACAGAGAGGGTTTGATATTTTGGAGAAGTCTTTAATGAACCTCCGGTAAAAATCGGCGTGTCCAAGAAAGCTTCTTATAGCCCTGACGGATGTTGGTGGAGGCAACTTTGCAATGATATGAACTTTAGCACGGTCTACCTCAATGCCTTTGCTTGAAACCCTATGCCCAAGTACTATACCTTCTTGTACCATAAAGTGGCACTTTTCCCAGTTTAGCACTAAGTTTGTTTCCATGCACCTTTGTAGTACTCTAATCAGATTGGCAAGGCATTCGTCGAATGAATTCCCTACCACTGAGAAATCAACCATGAACACTTCCATAATGTCTTCCACTATGCCGGTGAAAATAGCCATCATGCACCTTTGAAAAGTGGCAGGTGCATTGCATAGTCCGAATGGCATCCTCCTGAAGGCGAAGACACCATAAGGGCATGTGAAAGAGGTCTTCTCTCTATCTTCGGGGGCTATGGAGATTTGATTGTATCTCGAGTATCCATCCAGAAAGCAAAAGTGAGACCTCCCTGCCAACCTGTCAAGCATTTGATCAATGAAGGGAAGTGGGAAGTGATCTTTGTGAGTGGCTAGATTCAACTTCCTATAGTCCATGCATATTCTCCATCCGGTGACGGTTCTTGTTAAGATCAGTTCATTGTTGTCGTTTTTCACTACCGTCATGCCCCCTTTCTTGGGCACACATTGGACCGGACTAACCCAGCTGCTGTCTGAGATTGGGAAGATGATTCCCGCATCTAGCCACTTTATTACTTCCTTCATGTTGGGGTTCATCCTTCTTTGATGTTCCCTGGAAGGTTTGTGTCCATCTTCCAGGAGGATTTTATGCATGCAATAGGCTGGGCTGATCCCCTTTATGTCTGCCATGGTCCACCCGATGGCAGTCTTGCATTCCTTGAGTACCTGTATAAGCTTTTGGGCCTGCACATCTAACAAACTAGATGAGATAATAATAGGTAACGTGGAGTTAGGGCCTAGATACTCATACCTGAGATGTGATGGTAGTGGTTTAAGTTCAAGCTTCAGTGGCTCTTCTATGGATGGCTTTGTTGGTAGGCTCTCTCTATTTTCTAAGTGTAGGGGTTCGAATTCGATCTCTCGCTTCCAGAATCCCTTGCCTTCCAAAGATAATACCCATTCGGCCAAACTTTCACCGTTTACCTCTTCCATGTTCATCAGGCATGCTTGCAGTGGATCTTCAATAGTCAATTCTGCATCGTCGGTTTCCACTATCACATCAACCGCATCAACTAGAGAGCAATTTGCGAACTCACTAGGGCGCCTCATGGATTTTTGCACATTGAAGATGATCTCCTCATCATTCAACCTCATCTTGAGTTCCCCGGTTTCACAATCAATTATGGCTCTCCCAGTGGCTAGGAATGGTCTTCCCAGGATTAGGGGAATTTCTTCATCGACCCTGCAATCAAGAATAACAAAATTGGCGGGAAACACAAACTTCCCAACCTGGATTAGCACATCATCTATAATGCCAAATGGACGCTTAACCGTCCTGTCAGCAAGCTGTAAAAGCATAGAGGTGGGTCTGGCTCTCCCAATACCTAACCTCTTATAGACAACTAAGGGCATGAGATTAATGTTTGCCCCCAAATCACATAAAGCTTTAGCAAAGGCATAATTCCCTATAGTGCATGGGATGGTGAAACTACCTGGATCAGATAGCTTCTCAGCAACGGGTCTAGAGACCACTACACTACAAGTCTGTGTGAGTGTAACTGTGGCCAAGTCTTGGAAATCAAATTTCCGCGACATTAAATCCTTCATCATCTTAGCATAACCAGGCATTTCTTTTAAAGCTTCAATTAATGGGATGTTTACCTGAATTTGCTTGAGCATGCCGAAGAACCTTTTGTATTGTTCCTCTTTTTGGTGTTTGGCCAGCCTTTGGGGGAATGGTGGTGGAGGCCTCTTCTTCCCGGTGACTTGGGATTTATCTTTGTCTATCGTTTTCTCATCAATCTGCTGCTCTACATTTTCCGCTACTTTCTCCGTTCCCTGTTGTGCTTCTTTATTTTTAGCAATTGGCTGGACTGTGACTTTTGTCAACCCTGTGGATTCATCCAATTCAATGGGCAATGGAGTAGGTGTCTCAGCCTGTTTGTCAATTTTCTCACTTTCATTCTCAGCATCAAGATCTCTACCGCTTCTCGGAGTCACTGCCATTATTTGTTTTGGGATTTGGTCCTTTGGGTTCGTTTGTGTACCTGCAGGTAATGTCCCTTGAGGCCGATTGTTAAGTGACATAGCAATCTGCCCCATCTGCACTTCCATATTTTTGATTGTTGCATCATGTGCATCTATTCTCTCATTGGTTTTGGCATTTGACCCGATTACCTGTTGCATCATAGCTTTCAATTCTGCAAACCCATCGTCATGTCTACCCCCATGCTGTGGTGGAGGTGGATAATATCCCTGCTATTGATTGCCGAAATTCTAAGGTCTAGGATATGGATCCATGTTGTGTGATGGCCTCATACCTGCTGCATTAAATTGTGGCTGTGGAGGTCTATACTGCATTGGAGCCTGTTGGCCCCAGTTTTGATTGCCTTGTCGCTGTCCTCCATAGTTATCCACATAGTTCATATCTTCATGCTGATGATAATGTTCTTGGTCTACAGCCCATGGATTACCTATGGGTTGGCTAATGCAAGATGTGCATAAACCACCATTGGTAGTATCTACAATGTGAACTTGTTGCTTAACCCCTGATTCTTCCACCTTCTTTGTCAGGATGCTCATTTGTGTCAATAAAGTTGCCACGTTCTCCTCCAGAGTGTTGGATGGATCCAGAGGTACAGAGTGTACTACTGGTGTGATAGGAGCATTCCTGGACGTCCACCCGAAATTTTGAGCCATCTTGTCTAGCAAATTTTGGCCCTCTCTCCAAGTCTTGCTCAGAAAAGCGCCACCTGCTGAAGCATCTACAATGTTCTTCATACTGTCTGAAAGTCCCATGTAGAACCTTTGACCCAACATCTGTTCAGGAATCCCATGGTGAGGACACATAACAAGCATGCCTTTGAATCTCCCCCAAGTTTCATGTAGTGTTTCCAATGGTTTTTGTTTGAAGCTCACAATCTCATCAATTTGTTGAGCTGTTTTGTTGGGTGGATGAAACTTGTTGTGGAATTGTTTGACTAACTCATCCCAAGTTGCAATGAAATTTATTGGGAGTGAGTTTAGCCATATCTGTGCTGCTCCTGTAATTGAGAATGGAAAAAGTAGTAATCTGATAGCTTCCGGAGTCACATTCGGTTGCCTTTGTGTTTTGCATATTGATAGAAAGGTCTTGAGGTGCTGCTGTGGATCTTCAACCTGAGACCCAGAGAATAATCCCTTGTTTTGCAACAAGTGAAGCATGTTGTTAGTAATCTGGAAAGACTCAGCTTGAATTGTTGGCACAACGATGGCAGTTGCCAAATTATCCGCTGTGGGTTGTGCCCGGTCGAACAATGCACCTTCTTGTGCCTCCTGTGCCTCTTGCATGTTTAGCCCGGCTTGCTGGTTTTGAGCGTTTATGTCACCCATGTCGAAGTCTAGTTTGATTGGTTGTTGAGATTGTTGAATTTGTTTGATGGCTTTGTTACGTGCCCGGAAAGTTTGCTCGGGGTCTGAGAGTCCTTCAATTAGTTCTCCAGTCCTTGCAGATTTTCTAGACATGCACCTGAATACCCAAATCAACAAACGTCAAAATATTCAATGTAGAGTGTAGAAAGAACTTGAATACACAAGAATCTTGAAGTTCTGGCAATGGCAATTGATAATTCCGTTAATTCCCCAGCAACGGCGCCAAAATTGGTTCACGTCCAAGCAACGGTCGTAGTCAATATAACTTGGTTTAATAAGTCCAAGATCGATCCCACAGAGAATTAACCTACCAATTGCAACTATCACAACCCCAAACGTACTTCCGAAGCAAGTTCCCAAACTTTGAATATATATTTGTGTGTTTTCGAACAACTACTTTGCAAGAATTAAAGAATGCTTTAAAAGAAAGAATTGAATGTTGAATAAAATAATATAGAGAAAGACTAAGGTATTGATTTCCCCTATTGATGGAATCCCTTATCGTTATGCTCATACAAATTGTTAATATATTCTATCAATCATGAACGCTATGTGTATCGTAACCCTCTCCCGAGCAATTACAATAATTTACTAGTGCACTCTCCCGAGCTACCCTAGCTAGCTTTAATTTGAATAGTTCACTTTAGATTGTACCCAAGACTTCGTTATTCCTAACCCCGTCTTTACGCCTAAAATTATAGATTCCTCTAATAACCTAGGTGTGGTGTTGTTCAACAATAAACCTAAATATGCACTCTTTTCCAAGTTATGCACACTAAATAGGCACCGCTAATTGGGAGCTCTACCAATTAACTACAATAAGAATGAAGTTGAACAAATAGAAATCTAATTCACAATTTGTAATCACATAAACGATAAGTTCATCTATCAATAGGTTCCATCAAAACCTTAGAAAAGAATTTAGCTACTCATGTTTGAAGAAACAAGAATAATAATTAAAATCATAAAGAATTACTTGATATAAAAATAAAGAAAGAGTTTGAGATGAATCTCTCCTACTAAACCTTGCAAAAGTATTGAAGAAATAAAGTACATGCCTCTATGGGGCAAACTAGGAGTTTATATAGAGGTTTTAGGGCTTAAAAACTAAGTTAGAGTCCAACTGGGATTACTGCCGCTGGGACTTCCGCGGGCCGCAAGCGGACCGCGAGCAATGAAACTTCAGAGGCCTTCGTTTTTCGCGGTTCATCCGTGGCCGCGAGTGGACCGCGGATGAACAGCACTTATGTTTCTTTACTGCTTCTTCCGGACCTCTTCACTTTAGCTCTTCTCTTGGCCTTTTCATCAACCTATGACTTCAAAATAGCTTTTTATGGCTCACATGTACCTGTAAAACACAATCGAACACTAATCAAAGCATTTTGTCCTCATAACAACATTAATCTCATAATAAAGTGTGATTATTTAGGGTATAATTATAGTCAAATTTACCTATTATCAGGGGGAATTTAGCCTAAGCCAAGGCTTTGGTAAAATATTGATTTGAGTGGGCAATCAGAGTCCGATTTTGGAAAACTTTGTATGCATAGACTCGTATTGAGACGAGGGTTCCGAATTTGTAACTTTTGTAATTTTTGTAGAAGCGCACCAAAAGTCGGGTTTTGACAACTTTGTGGATTTTGATGCAATTTGGGTTATTTCAAACGGGTTGCGTGAATTTGGCATATATTGATGTATTATCATTGATTTTGAGCAGATTTGGCATCCGAGGAGATTGATTTGCGAGGTAAGCGCAAGGCGGACTGAGGCTTCTACCAGTTCGAGGTGAGTGGTGGTAGTAAATAATGTACTGAGGGTTTGAAACCCCGTACTAGCACTTCACAGTGCTATGTTGAGATGAAACATGTGTCTTGTGACGGGCGTGGTGACATTGTGATTGGGGAATTGGACTTGGTCCTTCCCGGCTAATAGTATACTGTGTATTATGACTGATAATGAGATTATAACTGTATAATTGGGTTGGTAGCCATATTTGGGGCCTTGTGCCGATCTGTAGAGCATTAGGGAACCTGTAGAGCTAGGCGACCCTTATATCGTGTTGGAAACTTTCACTCAGCCGTAAAACTAGCTGAATAGCCTATTAAGAGCCAGTACTAGATGTGTACTATAAGAGATAGATTACTTAGGGTGGAAATTCCCTGATTTAGCTGAGTGGGCCTGAAAGGCCAATCCTATACTAATTGGGACAGGGTCGAGGACCCGTTTTGAGGTATTATATATATATATATATATATATATATATATATATATATATATTGGATCGAGCTGCATGTCGTAGCAGTATATATATATTGGATCGGGTTGCACGCCTCAGCAATACATATATATTGGATCGGGCTGCACGTCGCAGCAGTATATATATTGGACCGGGCTGCACGCTGCAACAGTACATATATATTGGATCGGGCTGCACGCCGCAGCAGTATATATATTGGATTGGGATGCACGCCGCAGCAGTACATATATATTGGATCGGGCTGCACGTCGCAACAGTATATATATTGGATCGGGCTGCATGCCGCAGCAGTATATATGTTGGATCGGACTGCACGCCGTAGTATTACTGCGCTTGGGCTGCAGGAGCCCCTTCGGAGTCTGAGTCTGCACACATTCTCAGTGAGAGTTGGTGTGATAGGATCGGGCTGTACGCCGCAGCAGTAAAGCTATATATGTGTGTGTGTTTATATATATATATATATATATATATATATATATATATATATATATATATATATAGTGGATCGGATTGCACGCCGCAGCAATATGTGTATGGATCGGGCAGCACGCCGCAGCATCATAGCGCTTGGGCCTAGGCAGCCCCTCCGAAGTCTGTATACACCCCCAGTGAGCGCCATCGACGTTAAATGGAGCGGGCTGCGCACCGCAGCGGTATATGTATTGGAGTGGGCTGCACGCCGTAGCATTATACTTATTCATATCCTTATACATACTTAAGTACTCATACATTATAGACATATGTATATATCTCCATATACTGAGATGGCTGTACACCGTAGTGGTGCGAGTGAGGATGTGGTCAGTGTGGGACCTAGTTGAGTTAGACGTGGACTGGAGATCAGAGTACTCATTATAGTGATGACTTACCTGTGGGGGTTTGCCTTAGAACTGTTTTAGTGATAGTACAGGGGTTCTTATTTTTAGTTATTGCTTATTATTATTACTCACTGAGTTGAAATATACTCACCCCACTCCTCTGCACTTTTTGTGCAGATATACAGGTTCAGGAGGGTAGTTGAGCTGTCGCAACTGCTTTATTATCCCCATTCCACGGAGACTTCGAGGTAGCTGCCGACGTCCGCAGTACCTGACCTCTTCCTTTTTATCATTTTGTTGTCTCCACTCTGCTTAGACTTGATTTTGTAGTAGATCTCATTTGTAGAGGCTCATACTTGTGACACCACGATTTGGTTGGGACTGTATTAGTGTATTTCATTTTTGCACTTCTTGATTTGTTATGAAAACAGGCCAATTACGCCGATTAATCAGTATTAAGTTATAATTGGCTGGTTTAAATGGAACAGATGGTCGGGCTTGCCTAGCAATGTGTTGGGCGCCATCACGACCGGGGTTTGGGTCGTGACAGATACCTTCCTCTTGTTTTTGGTATTTTCTTTGACTTTTACCCATGAATTCTTTCATTTATTGCTAAACTTTCTTTTTGTTTTTTTTTATCTTTCCACATTGGTCACATTCACTTTAAATTGATTAGTGACGATTTATTCCTGTTTAAATCACAAAACAGAAATTTATTAGATATAAACTGCTGGCAACTGGCATCTGCCGTCCCTGCCTCTTATTGCTTTTCTCTTTTTGCTTTTTCTCCCACTGTGTGGTCTTTCGGTTGACTATCTCCTGCAAGCTCTTTTTGTATTTTTGCGTTTTTCACTTTTTGTTCTCTTTTCTTTTGGCTCTGTTCGCCAAACTCCTTTATTTCTTTCCAACTTTCCCTTCACTTTTCTGATCAGTGCTATTTCAGCTCTTATCATTAGGAGCTAGTAGTTAGCTCTCATAAGGTAATCAATGAAATGCAGAAAAATGAAAGAAAGTAAGGGTGTTTCGGAGAGGTGGTAGAACTTATCTAGGTATGTTGGCTGATTCCGCTGACCATGCCATGTATTTAAACTTCGACCCAGTTCATTCTACCCATTATTCTGACTCCGGATTGTTCTCGACCCAAACCGATACTATTTTTTGTTGCCTTTTCTCTTTTCCATAGTAGTCCTTACGATCGCCCTATGGTGCCTCGAAAGGTTTTCACCAATAAGACTCTCTCATTTATTCTCTCTCGGCCTCACAATCGCCCTGCAGTGCCATTAAGGGTTTTCACTGACAAGACTCTCTCATTTTATTTCTCTCAATCTCACGGTCGCCTCACGGTGCCGATTAAGGTTTTCACCGATGAGATTCTCTCATTTTTTTTTCGTTTTCCATTTTTCCTTTTGTTTTTCTGTCTTCTGTACCACTGATGTTGTCCAATGTTTCGTTATTCCTTCTTTGCATTTGTTATTCTCTTGAAATTGATCATAAGGTCTTTCTTTAGACTGTAACGTGGCTTTTGGATGGGTTAAGAAACAAGGATTTAAAGGCTCAAAATTTACGAGGGTTTAAAAAATATTTACAACTCTCGGAATTATAAAACATAACTTCTGCCCCAATTTCAATATGTGGGGGATTTTTGGATTTTTCCTTTATTGTGACTGAACATCAGTGAGGCTGCCTACATACCCTTTCGGGATCAAGTCAAATGTAGTTCATTACTACGCCATCAGTTACTGAATTTCCTTTTGACGTTTTCCCGATTTCTTTGTGTTTTTCTTTTCTTTTCTCTTTTCATTTCATTTTTTTTCTTTTCCTTTTTTTTTCTTTTCATATTCTGTATTGTGTCATAAACAATTCCGAGAGAGGGGTATGAAAGAATATATCAAACATGGCTCAAAAGGGGTGTCAATGGATAAAGTGTGCTTTTATTTTAATATTTTACAGAATTGCGACATCGCGAAAACGCACCTCGAGTCACACCGCAACCAGCACGCCTGTGACTTTTGGTATATTTCGGCTTTGCCGGGATTTAGGTTTTGAGTTGCACCAAGTGCACACTCGTTCATAAGGAAGGTATATTAAATCGTGCCTAATAGAGTCTATCGGCTTTTAATTCTTTTGGGAGAGGCTATGAAGTTTACTAGTAGCCTTCCCGGGTCTATTTATAAATTATTTCGTTACTAAAGGGGGCCCCGCTATTTAGTGTTGTGCGAGGCTCGTCCCAATTATATTTTAGAGTCCCAATCTTACGTACTATGTTATTCTACTTCTGTTTTTTCCTTAGCCATATTATTATTTCAACATCAAGCCCAGGCTACTTTTATTTCCTTCATTGGGCCTGGGCTCTTGCTCTCTTACTTAACCGGGCACTGGATCTGCCCAGGTCGCAAAGACCCAGGCTGTTCTCAAGCTTCCGCTCAACAGCCCAGCCGATTTTATACCATAGTTCAGGCCCACGTTACGTACTGGGCCCAAACCAAATAGGAACAATAATAATATGAGTAAATGACTCAAGATAAACATACACATCTGGAATTAATAATGGAATCGAATTGCACTTTTATTTATCAATAGAGGAAAATCAGTACACAAATTATCAGCATTAACTCTGAATCAACTATCTATTGTACATGAGAACTTAAGAGACCTTTTCTACTTTCGATTCCTAACAACGAGTTTACACTAACAATTGAATTACTTACTAGTTGAGATTAAGAGATTACTGAACTATATCTATATGTGAAAGGCATAATGAATATCTAAGGATGAGATGAGTATTTACGACTACACTGTTATACTACCTAATTAATAAGAAATAAGCCTGTTCAATATTTTCAAAACCAATCCTATTCTAATGGTTACTTCAGCTAATCGTTTCCCTTTTAAAACTTACTCAAATCTGAACATTTATTTCTTAAACTGATTAACAACGTGAGCATGATTTAAACAGTCTAATCACTCAATGATATAACTCGAGTACCCTAAATGATCCAAAGACTTAAGCATGACTATACGGCTGATTTTACTGTGACTTAGTTCATTACAAAGTTATTAGCACAATTATAGATGAATCACGGCTTGATCTAGCGTTTTTCTTCTTCAAATCTTACCTATGTTTAAGTGCAGATTTACAACATGTGATTGACTATGTGGTTACGACTTATGACATTACTGTGGATGAACAACTAACGATTTGAAACTGTGATTAGTTAACTTATGTTTTAAAGTTTTTTTTTATCTATTTAAACTAAGTGATATACTTTCTACACTACTCTACCACTATTAAGCTATCTATTACACTGTTTGTTTTTGTTTTTGTGCTATTACATACTATACTACAATTAAAACTATAGATCTACACTAATACTAAACAACTAATGACAATATCAAACTACAAAATACATAATAACGCAAGAATTTGAACTGGAACTTCATTTTTTATTCAGCAAATCATCACTACAGCTTCATTCCAACAGAAGTGTACCTGAATCAGCAAGTAGAAACCAATGAGTCTAGGGGATTAATAAAATAAGAGCAACAACAGACTCGAACAAAGGCAATGCAACAGTGGGAGATTGAATATCAACGAACAAAAACCACAGTAATATCAAACAGAGATCCAAGCGAAAACTCGAGCAGAAAATCCCCACACAAATAAGTTTCAGCAGTGACTGCTACCTACAAGGCAGGAAAAACTACTAGCTATTAATATATTTTTTCTCTGAACTTTTTCTTATCAAAAGCCAGCCTCTATTTCACTTTTTTTTGGGGTATATATAGGTGTAGGAATGGCAGATTTCTTGGGGAGAAAGAATGAGATTAAATCCCACTTCTCCCCCTTTAAAATTTCTAAACTTACACTTAGACCCCATTTTCAGTTGAAAGATCCCTTCCACCATGTGCTGGAAGGTTCTATTTGATTCCTTTTTAAGGCTTTTACCAAAGTATCCCAAATGGTTAAAGATTTTTACTGATTTCCCTTTTTCGGGAGACCATTATACCCTTTAATCTCTTCAAAATTGCAAAAATCAGGGGTACAAATGACTCCCATATCCCTATGAGTTCTATGTAATTCACTATTTTACCAATTTGGCTTCCTTTTATACCCTTAGTGACATTGCTAATTTACCTGACCTACCTAGGTCAGGTTTTCAACATTTTTGGGCTTATTTAACTAATGGCCAGTCCCTGCATTGGTATTTAAGGACTGGCCAGTTCTACTTTAAGGAACTATTTCAATTTTAACCTTTTTTGTTTCATTTTCAGTTAATTAAGACCTTTTTTATTTCATTTTTAAACTAATTGCAGGACTAGCCTGCTTTATTGTTGTATTTAACCTATGTAAAATTTAGCTAGTCTCAAGTTGAGACTTGGCTTGGGTAATTGAACCCATTTGCTGAACACATGCTGGGCCCAAGCCTTTGCAGACTTAGCCACGTGTGATTCAGGGCTCAAATGAGCCTTGGTGAGTCTGTGCTTGCAGACTTGCACCAATTGTTACACAACTAGCCTTTTTAAGGTGGGCCAGTGTGCTGGACCTTTTAGAGTTGGTCAATTTGCAAATTGACCACTCTTTGGTCACTTATTCATCTTATAGCCTATTGTTATTTGATTTTCAGTTTTAAACCTATTTCAAAACTAGCCATTTTATGGAACTTAGTACTATGACAACTATAACCAATCCCCTAAAGTTAATGAGTATTAATCACATGCTCACACTAACAAAGAACTATTGCAAACTCAGTCATTTCAACATGCAATTGCACACATAGCCACATGAGATCAAACAATGTGCATCAATTAAGTAAAACTCAAAAGGGGAAATTTGATAGTGTTGAATCTTAATTAATTAATTCACATAACCCAATTCCATGTGGCAAAGTGTCAATCAATATCAATTTGACTTAATTACAACTAGTTCATGTCAGATGATACATTGAAAAACCTCAAAATATTTAAAGTTCATGAGCATGGACATACAGAGAAGCTAAGCTCTAACAAACAGTCAGTAATAGATGAAACCTGACTCATTTTAGACACAAGGACCACAGAATAGCACAGACATGGTAGCTAGGATATATTTCAAGTACTATCCCTAGATTTGATATATATAAGATGAAAAATAAAGAATAGAAGAATCATGGGGGAACAGCGAAGAAAAATCCTAAAGTCTATCATGCCAAGTAAATGAGAAGGGAGCAAGATTAGATAATCATGCTTATTTTAGCAGATGAAGGAACAGAAGAAGTGGAATAAACCAATCATTAAAGAAAAATCATGGTTTTAATCAGCAGATTTAGGGGAATAGACAAAGATAAAGTAAAACAACCTTAATATAGGAGACCAACAGCTAATCCTGGCCTTAAAACTAAGCATGAGAAGAAACAGAAGAGAAAAATCATTCGAACTGCTGAGAGTTAACAAAGACAAGCTAACACAGGATGAGAGTCCAAAAACTTAAACATGCAAAGAAGATATCTAAGACCAACAGGATGAAGAGGCCTAATACTAACAGATGACGAAAAAGAAGAAAGATAACAAGGTCAAATCTTCAAAACAGAGAATCAAAACAAAATCCAAACAAACGAGATAAACATAGTATAAGAGATGAATAACAAAGACTAGAAAACATGTAAGGAATCACAGAGAGAGGAACAGTCATGTTGAAAACTCACAAACCAAGAAGATGAAAGATAGATCTTTTAAAACCAAATAAGCTAAACATAATCAAAACAAACGAAACAGAAGAAGATATGAAAAATGAGCAAGTTAAGACACCATAATACTAACAGACGAAGCACAGGATTCCAAGATCTTAGAAATAGAAAAACAGATAGAAACATCAAGATGAAAGCTAAGAGAAAACATGAACAGACAAAGGGAGCAAATAAATCACAGAAGGGGTGAGGGTACTTAGCTTTGCAGGGCCTGTCCCCTGAGCTTCCCCTTTCACTCTTCTCTTTCTTTTCTCAGTCTTTATTAGACCTTTTCTTTGTTTCATTTTCTTTATTTCTTTCTGGTTTATTCATTTTTTAGACCTCAAGACGAAATCTTTAAGGTTTTTGGTTTGGAGGGGGTATTCACGGGAGGGTAAAGGCTAGGTCTTGATAGGGCTTGGGTTTGAGTCGCCGGAGTTATGGTTCCGACGACTTCTTTTTGGATATTCAACGGGATCTAAGGGTGTTCGAAGGAAACTAATGCTATGGGGGGTTAGATCAGGTCATGGCGGTTCTTTTGGCGTTGGTTTGGAGAAGGATCTCGTAGTTTGGTGGTCACTGGTGGTAGATTCCGGTGACCGAACAATCAATAGTAGAGGGGTTTTTTAGGGTTTTGGGGTGGTTTGAGGTGAAGAAGACAAGAAGAGAAGAGGGAAGGTGAAAGAGGTGGCCGGAGACCACCGTGGGAGGTGGTGGCCTCCATGGCTGATGAGGGTTGTGAATAAGAAGGTGATGAAGGAGAAGAGAGAAAGGAGGCGGCTAGGGTTAGGATAAATTGAAATATGGCTGGTCTTCACAGACCAATGCCTTATATAGTCGAAGGGGCTAAGGTGATCTGGGCCGTTGGTTTGATAAAGATCAACGACCACCAATTGCGTTACATAAACGGCGTCATTTTAATGCCAATAAGACTTAAGCTTTCAGCCCTTAGATCAATTCAAACGAACGGCTCAGATTTGATCTCACATCTCAATTGATTAAATAATTCCGCTATTTGTCTCAGCCGTTGGATTTGTCATGATGAACGGCTGAGATCACCTGCTTCTTAATGAATTGGACCGGTTACCCTTGGGCTTAGGGACTAGGCCGGCCAATTTTGGCCCAGTCTCACTATACTATGTATTTTTTTGTATTTTCTCGATGTTTTAATTATTTTTTATGTATTTTATTTTTGTATTTTGTTTTCTTTTCTTTTTTATCATTTAAATTATTCAATTTCCTATTTTCACTAATTTTTTGATATTTTTTGGCAATTTTCTACTATTTTCTTCATAATTTCCGCTATTAATGCTCTTTTTGTTGATATTTCTTGTTTTAACTACTTAATTCAAAATGCATGTATTTAACCTATTTTTTTTATTTTCTAATTTTAATTATTTAAACACATAAAAATGCATTTAATTTCGAACAAGACATGCAATTACACTCAAAAATACTATTTTATTTTAATTTTGGAATTTTATTTGCCTAGTGCAAAAATCATGTGCTCACACAACCCGATCCCATCGTACAGTTTCAATCACAACAATCACAAACAACAAACAAGGCCCTACACAAGGTCACAACAAGTACAAATAAGCAATTTATAAATTAGTTCATGCTTCCAAATACCTTTCAAACCAATATCACAACCAAGTTATAGTGTTTCCATATTCGAGAGTACCCATACCATTATGTTCAACAATTTACCACAATTCAAGTGTTTCATTTCTTTCCACAAGAAACCATGTATGCCATCACAACACTTGTTCCCAATTCTTTACCAATTTCAATTCCCTTTTTATCTTTCGATTCATATTCCATACCACACCACACATAGTCAACATCAATTGAATGCCCAACAACAAAATCAAAGAATTACACACAATTTCTCAAATTAACACATACCAAACATATTGCACACATAAGGGCGATTTCACAAGAATCAATGTTAGCTATACATACCTGGAGTCGAATTTACTTCTTTCAATCTCTTACTTAAGCTCACCCAAGTTATCCTAAGTCGCCAACTTTCGTTTTTGCAAACTCTTACTTTTACCCACTTTTTTTACTAAAATTGAAGTTCAATAACATGAATGAGTATCACATTCTATTTCCAGAAGCTATTGTATGCAATTCTTTCTTTACCTTTGAAAAATTGAGAAATTAGAGGAAAATAACTAGGGTTTTTACCTCTTAGAGATTTGGGGAAGATGAATTTTTGCCTTAGGATCTTCCGGACCAAATGATTGGAACAATCTTTGAAGATACTTGGACTTCTCTCTCTAGAACCCCTCTTTACTCTCTCTAATTTTTCTAAGAAGATATGAGAAAAATGAAAGTTGGGGGTGTTTTATTAAAGAAGGGGTCGGGTCAAATTTTATAAAAGATCTGGGCCGAGTCAATTCTGCGGTCGCATCTGCGATCGCAGAATCAACATGCGGTCCGCATAATAGACCGTAGAATTACCTAAAAAATTGCACATGTTCTATTACGATATGCGACATGAATGCGGTCCGCATTCGTGTTCTGCGGTCACAGAATGCACCGCAGATTTGACACTCAAATATTCTCAAGAAATTATGCGATAGATCTGTAGTCCGCATTTCTATTCTGCGATCGCATATTTGACCGTATTTTCAACACCATTTTTGGAAAACATTCTGTTAAGCTCTGCGGTAGGAATGCGGTCCGTATAGCAGATCTGCGATCGCATTCCTGACCGCAGAATCGACATTTTCTGGAAAATTTTATTCTTTCAATTTTTGAAGCTTAAATCACTACCAAGGGTCCAAATAACACATTATTCGGACCATGACACCACAGCTACTAGGTTTTAAGCACCAAAATTCTACGGGACCTTACATCCTCCCCCCCCCCCACAAAATCATTCGTCCTCGAATGAGGGTTTTGAAAATCAGTTTGTTTTGAAAGACATGATATGCACATTGTCAAAATTTTAACTAACTCCTATATTTTAGAAAACTTTCGCCAGAGTTTCCTATGTATTATGGTCATATCCACCTGTCAGAGAGCCCCCGAAACACATTACCAAACAATAACACACATTTACAACAATTTCCACATCTTGCACACACTTCCTTACCTCAACGATTGCACATATTCTATCACATTGTTACATTGGCACATAAACTAGCTAATTCAATGAGTCCTTACCTTATTTAACCATATCAATACACCACGTACACATAAACAAACACCTATCAATGTACACTTACTATTAATGGTTTATTTAACACATGAATCTTTACAAAGTCTTTCATTTATCAAGGAAGGGTCAAGTGACCCAAGGTAATATCACACATAATTCTTGGCAAAATGAAAGAAACTTTACTAACACTAAGAAGGAAACAATTTGGACAAGACAATAGTTATTAAAAGTAGAGGGTTACCTAATTCCTTCTAAGCTTGATCAAACAAATGGGGGTACTTTTCCTTTATCTCTTTTTCTGCCTCCCACGTGGCCTCCTCAACTTGTTGACTTCGGCACAATACTTTGATAGAGGCAACTTCCTTATTTCTCAACTTAAGAACTTGCCTATCAAGGATGGCAACTAGAACTTCTTCATATGATAAATCTTCATTAACCTCAATAGTTTTGGCCTGCATGATGGTGGATGGATCTCCAATCACTTTCTTCAACATGGACACATAGAACACCGGGTGCATCGATGAGATTTCAGGAGGCAACTCCAGCCTAAGCAACTTGCCCAATCCTTTGAACAATCTGATATGGCCCGACATACCTAGGACTCAATTTCCCTTTCTTTCCGAATCGCATGACTCCTTTCATAGGAGATATCCTCAAGAACACCCAATCATCGACTTGAAATTCCAAATCTCTTCGGCGAACGTCTGCATAGGATTTTTGGCGACTCTGTGTAGTTTTCATTCTCTCCTGAATAAGCTTGACTTTTTCCATAGCTTGGTACACCAGATCTGGCCGTAGCAATTCCGCTTCACCTACCTCAAACCATCCAATTGGCGACCTACACCTTCTCCCGTACAATGCGTCAAACGGGGCCATCTGAATGCTAGCATGAAATATGTTATTATAAGCAAATTCTATTAGTGGTAAGTGTTCATCCCAATTACCTTTGAAATCCAAGACACAAGCTCGCAACATATCTTCAAGCGTCTGAATAGTCCGCTCGGCCTGACCGTCGGTCTGCGGATGGAAGGCTATGCTGAGATTCACCTGAGTTCCCAAAGCTTGCTGAAACTTCTTCCAAAAGTTGGCTATGAACTGAGCCCCGTGATTCGAGATAATAGAAAGTGGAGTGCCATGAAGCCTTACTATCTCCTTGATGTACAACTTAGCATATTGCTCTATAGTATCAGTGGACTTGACTGGTAGGAAGTGAGCTAATTTGGTAAGTCGATCCACTATCACCCATATTGAGTCAAACTTACGCTGAGTGCGAGGTAACCCTACCACGAAATCCATATTGATCATCTCCTATTTCCACCTTGGTATTTCTATAAGCTGAGTTAATCCACCAGGCCGTTGATGCTCGGCCTTTACTTGCTGACAGTTCGGGCATTTGGATACAAAGCTTGCCACATCCCTTTTCATACCGTTCCACCAATAAATCTCCTTGAGATCATGATACATTTTCGTGGAACCTAGGTGTACAGAATACCTGGAAATATGAGCCTCTGCCATCACTCTCTCCCGAAGCTCGTCCACGTCCGGGCCACATAGCCTACCTTGACACCGCAATACACCATCCTCGCTACAGAGTACAAATGCTGAGATCTTGTTATTCATAACTGCTTCCTTCACCCGAACCAATGCTGGATCCATAAAGTGATTTTTCTTGATTTCCGCAACCAATGATGATTCTGCTCCATTATGCACCATAACATTCCCCTCGTCTGACGCCGAGATGCGAAACCCCAAACTAGCCAATTTGTAAACCTCTCGAGCCAGGGTCTCTGATCCACATCCAAATGAGCCAAACTACCCATGGATTTTTGGCTAAGAGCCTCGGCCACCACATTTACCTTCCTTGGATAGTACAATATGTTCATATCATAGTCTTTGAGCAGTTCTAACCACCGTCGCTACCTCAGATTCAGCTCCTTCTCTGAACAAATACTGGAGGCTCTTGTGGTCTAAAAACACATCGACATGAACCACATAAAGATAGTGCCACCATATTTTCAAGGCAAACACAACTGCTGCAAGCTCCAAATCATGTGTCAGATAATTCTTCTCATGATTCTTGAGTTGCCTGGAAGCATAAGCTATGACTTTCCCGTGCTGCATTAATACACATCTCAAACCGACCCTAGAGGCATCACAATAAACCACAAACCCCTCTGTGCCTTCTGGCAAGGCCCATACTGGTGCCGAGGTCAACCTTGACTTCAATTCCTGGAAACCTTTCTCACATGCATCGGACCACTGGAACTTAACTGCCTTCTGCGTCAATTTGGTCAATGGGGAGGCAAAGGTTGAGAATCCCTCCACAAACCTCTGATAGTACCCTGCTAGACCCAAAAAGCTACGAATTTCTATCGGGGTCGTGCGTCTAGGCCAATCTTTCTCTACTACAATCTTCTGAGGATCCACCTGAATCCCTTCACTGGAAATAACATGTCCCAGAAAGGCTACGGACTCCAACCAAAACTCACATTTTGAGAACTTGGCATACAATTAGTGCTGATGAAGGGCCTGCAATGCTGCTCTAAGGTGAATGGCATGATCCTCCCTGCTATGACAGTAAATGAGGATGTTGTCAATGAATACAATCACAAAGGAAACTAGGAATGGCTTGAAAACCCGATTCATAAGGTCCATGAAAGTTGTCGGGGCCTTGGTTAGTCCAAAAAACATTACCAAAAATTCAAAGTGACCACAACGAGTTCTGAAGGTGGTCTTAGGAATATCCTACTCTCTGATCTTCAACTGGTGGTACCCGGACCGTAGATCAATTTTAGAGAAAAACTTTTCTCATTGCAATTGTTTAAGCAGATCATCCACCCGAGGCAAAGGATATTTATTCTTGATGGTGACTTTGTTGAGCTGTTGATAATCAATGCACATCCGAAGTGACCCATCCTTCTTTCTGACAAAGAGAACCGGAGCACCCACGACGACACACTCGGTCGTATGAACCCTTTCTCTAATAAATCCCTCACTTGCTCCTTTAACTCCCTTAACTCTACCGGCGCCATTCTGTATGGTGGAATGAATATTGGCTGAGTATCTGGCAATACATCGATCCCAAAATCAATCTCCCTATCTGGCGGAATGCCTGGAAGCTCATCCGGAAACACTTTAGGAAATTCATTTACAATTGGCACGGACTCGAGGGTAGGCACCTCTGAGGTGGTGTCCGTCACCCGAACCAACTGATAGATACACCCCTTCTTAATCATCTTCAAAGCCTTAAGGTAGGAAATAAACCTACCCCTTGGCACTACACCATTTCCTCTCCATTCAATAACTGACTCGTTAGGGAACTCGAGCCTCATGACTCTCGTCCGACAGTCAAGCTTGGCAAAGCATGAATAGAGCCAATCCATCCCCATAATTACATCAAAATCAACCATCCCAAGCTTAATATGATCGACTGTGGTATCACGACCACTCACCGAGACAACGCAATTTCTATAGACTCGTGAGGCTGTAATAGAATCACCAACCGAAGTCGATACAGAGAACGGCTCATGAAGCTATTCGGGTTCTATCCCAAAACTTGAAGAAATGAACGGGGTGACATAAGACAAGGAAGACCCTGGATCAATGAGAGCATAGCAATTAATAGTCTGAACAGACAACATACCTGTGGCAATATCTAGGGAAGCCTCAGCACTCTGGCGGCCACTCAACGCATAGAATCGGCTAGGTTCACCCCTACCATGAGCTCCACCCCTAGCTGTACCATGCCCTGCTAAAGCTGGAGGACGCGTTAATGATGTAGCAGCCGTGGAACCAGATGACTGAGCAGATGCCCTACCCATACCCTGATCGGGTGCATGACAGTCCTGCTGATTGTGACCTCTCACCCTGCACCTGAAGTATATCGGGATATCAAGGTAGCAGGTCTCTGTATTAAATCTCCCACACTTGGGGCATGTAAGTCTCCCCTGCGTCTGGGATCTCAATCCAGGACGACCAGACTGGCGAGACCTCCTGCTATCTGAACCGGGTCTCAAATGACTGCTCTGCTGATAACTGGGCACAAATGGCGGTGCACTCGCCGAGGACTGGGCATATGACTGGGATGGCCCAGATAACCCTCTCCCTTGAACTGGTCTCCTTGAATGACCCATTGACCAGGCCCTGCTACTACTCTCTCTTTCCACACGAATCTTCAACTTCCTAGCCTCTGTGGCCTGAGGAAACCCCATAATCTTCCCATAATTCATATATGAATGCAAAGCTGCTGTGGCGGCCTCATTCACTACCAAAGGGCTAAGGCCCTGAACAAACCGTCGAACCTGGGCATCCATGGTTGACACTAGCTAAGGAGCATACTTGGAAAGTCTCACGAATTCCATATGGTACTCCCAAATGCTCATACTGCCCTGTTTGAGGACCTTGAACTTAGTGGCACAAGTTGCCATTATCTCGGCAGGCAAGAAGTGGTCCATGAAAGCATCTACGAACTCATACCATCTGGCCGGAGGGCTCCCCTCATCGCGAGAATCCTCCCACATCTCAAACCATGAACGCGCCGCTCCCTTCAGCCTATATGAAGCCAACTCTACCCCCTCTATATCTGTAGCCTTCATCACTCTGAGGGTCTTATATATCTCATCAAGAAAGTCCTGCGGGTCGGCCTCTGGGTTTGTGCCTGAGAATTCTGGAGGGGCCAACCGCAGGAACTGGTGGACTCTAGAGCCGGAGGAATCTCCCTGTCCGCTGGAGGACGAAGGGGCATCATGGGATCTCTGGGCCTGGGCGGCCACTAATTGTGTCAACATGTGAATGGCTCCTCTAAGATCCTCATTAGAGACACCAGAACCAGAAGCTGGAATTGTATCAGAGTTAGGAACACTGGCAGGAGGGATGGTGGCATCCTCTGCCGCAGCTGGAACAGGGACACTTGGGTTTGGAATAGATGGTCCAGTCAAATTCAGGACTGGTGGGTCATTCTCGCCCACGGCATTGGGTACATGATTTGTAGCCACACTTGGGCCGGTATTGGCCCCAAGGCCGAGTCTAGCCTTCTTCTTAGGCGCCATATTCTGAAAATTTTGGACTGAGGCGCATATTAGACATAAATACTTCAACTATGCACTTTACCGCACGATATAGAATAACAAAGAAATGGGTAAATCCTAACTGTCCGTGCAGCCCCCAACTTATAGATGTGGTCGACAACACCGATAAGAAGGGCGCTCCTAGACACGACTCCGAGATATCCTAGGACAATTTAAAACCTTAGGCTCTGATACCAAGTTTGTGACACCCCAAAATCGAGGGACATGACTGGCGCCTGACCGGGTAGCCCCAGTCAAGCGGACCTGGGTGCCTTTCTATCCCACGCGTTACCCCTGTGTTGTTTATTACTCATAAGCCGAAGATGTTACCAACTATAACCAAATTCATGTTGTACAAACATAACCACATGATTAGTTTACTAACAAGTTTACAATTTACAATGCCCGACATAATATATACATAAGGCTAAAATCCCACAGCTTACATGTCTACGGAGCCTCTAGGATACAAAGGATAATACAATACTTACCGGTAACAAGGCTCCGGCTATACCTTACGCAAAATCAAAATAAAGTCCAAATAGAAGTGGCATGAGCCACCCAGGGCCCCGAAAGGAAAAGGGCTCACCAAAACAAGAAGTGGAAGATGAAGGATGCTATTGCCGATAAGCTGAAGTACCTGCTACTGATCCACCTACAATCATAATAGGAATGTAGAGTCCCCCGCAAAAGGGACGTCAATACACTGGAATTGTACTGGTATGTATGGACAAACTTTGTCCCAAGTAAACTCAAGTCATTAAACAGGTAAATCATGATAATAAGACAACAAATGATTACACCAAGAAATGATAAGCCAGCCAATCATGTTCCTACATTTACTTCATCTCAAGTAGTCCTCATCCCAAAACACAAATAAAGATCAACAAAGAAGGAAAAAACCAAACAAACATGGCAAAGCACAGTCAAGTCATATAAAGGGGCAATCAGTGCCCCACAGGTTGCAAACTCTCCTACTGTCTCCTTTCACAATTTCACATAAATGATTTTATATCAATTTCAATGGAGATTTCGATCGCTTTCCAACCTTATTACCTCGGCCACCCTTATCACCCCAACCCACATATTATTACTTCGTGTTGCGGCACGCAACCCGATCCCACCGTACAGTTTCAATCACAACAATCACAAACAACAAACAAGGCACTACACGAGGTCACAACAAGTACAAATAAGCAATTTATAAATTAGTTCATGCTTCCAAATACCTTACAAACCAATATCACAACCAAGTTACAACGTTTCCATATTCGAGTGTACCCATACCATTATGTTCAACAATTTACCACAATTCAAGTGTTTTTTTTCTTTCCACAAGAAACCATGTATGCTATCACAACACGTGTTCCCAATTCTTTACCAATTTCAATTCCCTTTTTATCTTTTGGTTCATATTCCATACAACACCACACATTGTTCAACATCAAGTGAATACCCAAAAACAAAATCAAAGAATTACACACAATTTTTCAAGTTAACACATACCAAACAAATTGCACACATAAGGGCGATTTCACAAGAATCAAAGTTAGCCATACATACCTGGAGTCGAATTTACTTCTTTCAATCTCTTACTTAAGCTCACCCAAGTTATCCTAAGTCGCCAACTTCCGTTTTTGCAAACTCCTACTTCTACCCACTTCTTTTTACTTAAATTAAAGTTCAATAACATGCATGAGTATCACATTCTATTTCCAAGAGCTATTGTATGCAATTCTTTCTTTACCTTTGAAAAACTAAGAAATTAGAGGAAAATAACTAGGGTTTTTACCTCTTAGAGATTTGGGGAAGATGAATTTTTGCCTTAGGATCTTCCGGACCAAACGATGGAACAATCTTTGAAGATACTTGGACTTCTCTCTCTAGAACCCCTCTTTCCTCTCTCTAATTTTGCTAAGAAGATATAATAAAAATGAAGGTTGGGGGTATTTTAATAAAGAAGGGGTCGAGTCAAATTTTATAAAAAATCTGGGCCGAGTCAATTCTGCGGTCACCTCTGCGATCGCAGAATCAACATGCGGTCCGCATAATGGACCGCAGAATTGCCTAAAAATTGCACATGTTCTGTTACGATATACGACAAGAATACGGTCCGCATTCGTGTTCTGCGGTCGTAGAATGCACCGCATATTTGACACTCAAAAATTCTTAAGAAATGATGTGATAGATCTGCGGTCTGCATTTCCATTCTGCAATCGCATATTTGACCGCATTTTCAACACCATTTTTGAAAAACATTTTGTTAAGCTCTGCGGTAGGAATGCGGTCCGCATAGCAGAACTGCGATCGCATTCCTGACTGCAGAATCGACATTTTCTGGAAAATTTTATTCTTTCAATTTTTGAAGCTTAAATCACTACCAAGGGTCTGAACCACGGCGAGCTTGCTCGCCACGAAGAATTCTACGCATTCCTAACACATTATTCGGACCATGACACCACAACTACTAGGTTTTAAGCATAAAAATGTTACGGGACCTTACACTTTAAGTGCCAACACTTCTTCGTATCATGTCTCAGTGCCCAGAACAGTATTCACAATGGATAGATTGGTCTAATTTTCTGGGTGGAGGATTGGGAATTTTAGGTTCAATAGGGTTCAGCATCCCCAATTCTCTCAATCGGTGAAAGAGACTGGTATATGATTCTCCCAGAGGAGTGAATGCTCTTTTCCTTTTATCCCTATCACCTTTTACTTCTGGATCAGGACGGAAATTAGGTCGGTTTGGATTTCTGTAGGTTTTTGAAGGTGGATAAGCATTTTATGCATGGTAGACATTTTGAGGAGCTAGGGTACGCCATGAAGATGGAGGCGGTGGGTAAGGTTGAGCATGTTGGACAGAAAATTGTGGACCGGTTGGAGGATAATGTGGTGGAGGTGGATTATATGGTGCTGGTGGATATGGTTGGTATGGGAGAGGTTGATGATGATATGGGTTGGGGCCCCGGGACTAAGATCTACCTTCAATTACCGCCACTTCTTCCTTTTTCTTCTTTCCAGTTGACCTTCCTGTTCATGTCTGTATTGCTTGGTTTGTAGCCTTGATGGATGAGTAGCTCATAATCTTATTCGTCATTAAACCTTCTTCCACAAAACTTCCCATCTTTACTACCTCATTAAAGGTTTTCCAATCGCAGACACTAAATGGCCGAGTATGTCGGCTCCAAATCTTGTAAGAAACAATCTACCATTTCTCCTTCTTTCATTGGTGGAACTACACGTGCCGCCTGTTCCCTCCACCTGAATCCATACTCCCGAAATCTTTCTCTGGGTTTCTTCTCCATCTTGGTCAATGACAATCTATCAGGGATAATTTCCAAATTATATTGGAAATGGTTTGCAAATGATTGAGCTAACTCATCCCAAATGAACCATCGGGTATGATCTTGACGAGTGTACCATTCCAATGCCAAGCCACTGAGGCTTTGACTGAAGTAATCCATAAGCAGTTCATCCCTTCCTCCAGCTCTGCTCATTTTACAGCAGTATCCTCTCAGGTGGGCCACTGGATCACCATGGCCATCGTACATGTCAAATTTTGGCCATTTAAACCCGATAGGTAGCTGTACCTCAGGAAACAAACATAAGCCTTTGTATGCCACACTAACTTGGCCTCCCAGCCCCTGCATATTACGAAACGACTGCTCAAGGCTCTTCATTTTTCGGGCCATCTCCTCCTGTTCAGGGTTTCTAACAGGTTTCTCCTCCTTCGTCATGTCGATGAGTGGGGTGTAAGAATCATGTTGCCTAAAAGTGGGTTCTAGCAGGTAGTAATGGTTATCCTAGACATGGAATACAGGTCCGCTGGAGGATTTAAGTAAAGTAGCTTGTGGCGGTACAGCATATACTGGAGCGACCTGGGGTGGTGGTGGTGGAACTTCTTTAGGCAAGGGTGGTGGTGCTTGTGATGTAGTAGCATAATAATGCGGGTAAGAAAGATATGTGGAGGATGAGTTCATGGTGGGCGGTTCTTGGTTTGGGTTCGGAGGAGGAATATATGGGGGGTTGTTTGGGTAAGAAGGTAAGGGTTGACCCCTTGACCAAGCCTGTCACATCTCTGACATCTGTTGTTTTAATTTATACATCTCCTCCTTCATGCTAGTCACGTCTATAACTTCTTCCTCTTGCACAAGATCCATAATCGTAGGCTCGATTTCTTGGGTTACTGCTTTTTTCATGACTTTAGAACAATTGTTGTAGTTGTGATGTGCCAGAATGCCAGTTGCTAACTATTTTATCTGATACTTATCAACAACAAAAACTTGTTAATAGTTAGATCATAAAGGATTAACATCACAAGTTCTAAAACCACAACTTTTGCCTAGTAATTATGCATCATCCCGACATTATTCTTCTTTTTGATCCGCCAACTTTCTTCTTTTTTTCTCACTTTTGTTTTCCATTATTTCACTGCTTTTGTTTCTTTCTTTTTCTTCTTTTTCTTTCTCTTTTTTTTTTTTATTTTTGTTTTTCGTTCCTATATGTTTGCCTATCGCTCAAGCAATTCATAAATTTTCATTGATATTCAAACATCTTTTACAAATAATGTTGTACTACAACTTTAACAATGTAGAAAGAAAATACAAATACAAAAATGTATGCCCTATGAATACATTAAAGCTCCTAGTGCCCGCAAGACATCGTTCAGTCTTACCGCAGGCTTATATGCTAATCCACTTTGGAGTTTGTCCAGGTCGGTCATTACTTGCTTCACAAAGATCATTGTTGTTGATGTGAATGTTGACCGAGACATATCTTCGCACAGTTTGCATTTCTGTGTGATGTATTGAGCAATGTTGACAATTCTTTCTCTGGTGATCCCTTTTTCTTGAAGCAACCTACCAATCTGTTCGGCACGAGTATCTAAGGTTTACTGGTTCGTCTTTTGAAGTTGTTGTAGCTCCAATTCAAACCGAGCCATGGCCATGTGTCACGACCCCAAATCCGGTCGTGACAAGTTGGTATCAGAGCCTAGGTTTACTAGGCCTCATGAGTCTTGAGCCGGTTGGTAGAGTCTTGTGGATCGGTGTGGGGACGCCTGTACTTATCCTCGGGAGGCTGCGAACCTTTAGGAAAACTTCACTTTTCTTGAACTCTGTCGTGCGATCTTGTTGTTCTAAGAACTGAGCTTCTATATTCTATTCTCTCGCAAATGGCGAGAATGCGAGCATCAGGACGAGGTGGACGACCTCCATTGCCACCTGTTAGAGGCCGTGGGCGCGGTCGTGCTAGAGGTAGAGATAGGGCGGCTGAGGCAGTGCCAGCTGACCCGCCTGTTGTACCAGTTCAGGAGCAGCCCCCAGTGGTTGATGCTCCAGCAGCCCCAGTTCAGGGCCAGACTATATCTATTGCTATTCCTGGTCTTCAGGAGACTCTTGCTCAGATATTATCAGTGTGTTCCGGTTTGGCTCAGGTAGTTTCAGCTACCGCTACTGTAGCGACATCTCAGTCGGGAGGTGGTCAGGCAGACCCCTGCAGCTCGCACACCTGACCCGGTTGTTCAGGGACTTCAGACGCCAGAGGCGGTCCCCGCTCAGGTAGTTGCACCGGTTATTCCTCCAGCTGCACCAGCTCCAGCTCCAGAGCATATGGTTCAGGTTATGCCCGATGACGAGCAGCGTCGTCTTGAGAGATTTGGTAGACTTCAGCCACCCCATTTCAGTGGCGTTGAGGGCGAGGATGCCCGGGGTTTCTTGGATAAGTGTCAGAAGATGCTGCGTACGGCTGGTATTCTTGAGTCCAGCGGAGTTTCATTTACTACATTTCAGTTCACCGGTCCCGCATTTGATTGGTGGGAGGAGTTTGAGAGGCGTAGGCTTGCAAGAGCAACACCTCTCACATGGCAGCAGTTCTCTACTCTCTTTCTAGAGAAATATGTACCTCAGTCTCGTCGCGAGGAGCTACGTCGCCAGTTCGAGTGGTTGATTCAGGGCGACATGTCTGTGACCCAGTATGAGCTTAGATTCACTCGGTTGGCTAGGCATGCCACATGGATGATCCCCACTGATAGGGAGAGGATCAGGAGGTTCATTGATGGCCTCAACTACTCTATCCGTATTCTTATGACCAGCGAGCGAGTTCTGTCATCATCGTTTGAGCAGGTTGCCGATATGGCACGCTCCATTGAGGCAGATCGTCGCCGAGAGAGAGAGGAGCGGGAGGCCAAGAGGCCTCGTGGTTCTGGTAGTTTTAGCGGTGCTCCATCTAGAGGGCATTCCCAGCAGGGCAGAGGTCTCTCATCTAGACCTTCTCATTCAAGCCGCCCAGAGCAGAGCGGAGGTTCTTATGGTCGTGGTCGACAGGGGTTTCAGCAGGGTCAGTCATCGCTTAGTGCTCTTCCAGCCCAGGGTGCAGCACCTACTTCATCAGCCCAGGGTTCTTCTGCGGCGAGGGGTTCTCTTCAGTCCCCTTCTCCAGCACCAAGTGCATGTTATGAGTGTGGTGAGTTTGGCCACATGAGGAGGCGGTGCCCTCGACTCCGTAGGGACAGGACTCGGCAGAGGGAACAGCCCTCCTCTTCAGCACCATCTCAGGCTAGTAGAGGTAGATGTCAGTCTTCTCGTGGTCGCCCCAGAGGGCGAGGAGAGATCTGGTGGAGGCCAGGCACGATTCTATGCACTTCCTAACAGGCGTGATGCACTTGCCTCCGATGCGGTGATTACAAGTATCATTTCTGTCTGTCACAGAGATGTCTCGGTTCTATTTGATCCATGGTCCACATATTCATACGTGTCCTCTTACTTTGCACATCATTTGAGTGCAACTCGTGGTAGTCTTGATTTACCTGTTCATGTATCCACCACCGTGGGCGATACGATTGTTGTGGATCATGTCTATAGATCCTTTGTTATTTCTATTGGGGGTCTGGAGACCCAGGCAGATCTATTATTGTTGGGGATGGTGGACTTTGATGTTATATTAGGTATGGACCGGTTGTCTCCGTACCATGCTATATTGGACTGTCATGCTAAGACAGTTACGTTGGCCATTCCTGGTATTTCTCAGATCGAGTGGCGGGGTTCGACCGATTTCATCCCTAGCCGTGTTATTTCATTCTTAAAAGCTCAGAAGATGGTCGAAAAAGGGTGTTTATCGTACTTAGCTTTTGTGAGAAATGTGGGAGCCGAGTCTCCTAGCATTGATTCTGTACCTGTTGTGAGGGACTTTCCAGATGTATTCCCCTCAGACCTGTCGGGCATGCCGCCGGACAGGGATATTGATTTTGGCATTGACTTGGTGCCGGGCACTCAGCCTATATCCATTCCTCCTTATCGGATGGCACCAGCTGAGTTGAAAGAACTGAAAGAGCAACTTCAAGAGCTTCTGGATAAGGGTTTCATCCGCCCTAGTGTGTCTCCGTGGGGTGCGCCGGTATTATTTGTTAAAAAGAAAGATGGTTCCATGCAAATGTGTATTGATTATAGGCAATTGAACAAAGTGACAGTGAAGAACAAGTACCCTCTACCGCGCATAGATGATTTGTTCGATCAGTTACAGGGTGCGAGGGTGTTTTCTAAGATCGACCTTCGTTCAGGCTATCATCAGCTAAAGATCAGGGACTCAGATATTGTGAAGACTGCATTCAGGACCCGATATGGTCATTATGAGTTTCTTCTGATGTCGTTTGGGCTGACCAACGCCCCAGCAACATTTATGCATCTGATGAACAGTGTGTTCAGGCCCCCTATTTGGATTCATTTGTGATTGTGTTCATTGATGACATTCTAGTCTACTCCCGTAGTCGGGAGGAGCATGCTCAACATTTGAGTATTGTGTTGCAGAGATTGAGGGAGGAGAAGCTATATGCTAAATTCTCCAAGTGCGAGTTTTGGCTCGAGTCCGTGGCATTTATGGGACATGTGGTGTCTCGTGATGGTATTCAGGTTGATCAGAAAAAGATAGAGGCGGTGCAGAGTTGGCCTAGACCATCCTCAGCTACAGAGATCAGGAGTTTTCTTGGCTTGGCGGGGTATTATCGCCGGTTTGTTCGGGGATTTTCATCCATTGCTTCTTCATTGACTAAATTGACCCAGAAGGGTGCACCATTCGTGTGGTCGGATGAGTGCGAGGAGAGCTTTCAGAAGCTCAAGACAGCTTTGACCACAGCTCTAGTGTTAGTATTGCCATCAGCTTCAGGTTCATATACCGTTTATTGTGATGCCTCGAGAGTCGGGATAGGTTGTGTGTTGATGCGGGAAGGTAAGGTGATTGCTTATGCTTCTCGGCAGTTGAAGCCACATGAGAAGAACTATCCTGTTCATGATTTGGAGCTAGCCGCCATTGTTCATGCCTTGAAGATTTGGAGGCACTATTTGTACGGTGTGTCTTGTGAGGTGTATACCGACCATCGTAGTCTCCAACACTTGTTCAAACAGAAAGACCTTAATTTGAGACAGCGGAGATGGCTTGAGTTGCTGAAGGATTATGACATTACTATTCTATATCATCCGGGGAAGGCCAATGTGGTGGCCGATGCTTTGAGCCGGAAGGCGGTCAGTATGGGGAGCTTGGCATATATTCCAGCCGAGGAGAGGCCATTTGCTTATGATGTTCAAGTGCTAGCCAATCGGCTAGTGAGGTTAGATATTTCGGAGCCCCAGCAGGGTATTGGCTTGTGTTGTATCTCGGTCATCTCTATATGATCGTATTCGTGAGCACCGGTATGATGATCCACATTTGGCTGTCCTGAGGGACAGAGTTCAGCATGATGATGCTAGAGATGTCACCATTGATAGTGATGGCGTATTGAGGATGCAGGGCCGGATATGTATGCCCAATGTTGATGGCCTTCGTGAGTTGATTCTGGAGGAGTCCCATAGCTCGCGGTATTCTATCCATCCAGGAGCCGCGAAGATGTATCAAGACTTGAAGAAGCACTATTGGTGGAGAAAGATGAAGATGGACATTGTCAGACATGTAGCACGATGCCTCAACTGTCAGCAGGTTAAGTACGAGCATCAGAGGCCCGGTGGTGTATTTCAGCGCATTGTTATTCTTGAGTGGAAATGGGAGAGGATCACTATGGACTTTGTTACTGGACTCCCTCGGACGGCGAGGAAGTTTGATTCTGTATGGGTGATTGTGGATAGACTGACTAAGTCAGCTCACTTCATTCCAGTTAGTACTACCTACTCATCGGTGCGGTTGGCCGCGATCTTTATTCGAGAGATTGTTCGGTTGCATGGAGTCCCAGTGTCTATCATATCCGACAGTCTATCATATCCGACAGGGGTACTCAGTTCACTTCTCAGTTTTGGAGAGCATTTCAGCGAGAGATGGGTACGCGGGTTGAGTTGAGTACGACATTTCACCCCCAGACAGATGGGCAGTCTGAGCGTACTATTCAGATTCTGGAGGATATGTTGCAAGCATGTGTGATTGATTTTGGTGGTTCGTGGGATGAGTTCCTACCACTTGCCGAGTTTGCCTACAACAACAGTTATCAGTCGAGTATTCAGATGGCCCCGTATGAGGCATTGTATGGCAGACGGTGTAGATCCCCCGTGGGATGGTTTGAGCCTGGTGAGGTTAGATTGATAGGGACTGAGTTAGTCCGGGATGCTCTGGATAGAGCAAAGTTGATCCAGGAGAGGCTTCGTACGGCACAGTCTCGTCAGAAGAGTTATGCGGACCGTAGGGTTCGAGAGTTGTCTTTCATGGTTGGTGACAGAGTATTGTTGAAGGTTTCACCTATGAAGGGTGTCATGAGGTTTGGGAAGAAAGGAAAGTTGAGTCCCAGGTACATTGGTCCTTTTGAGATACTTAGGAGGGTTGGAGAGGTGGCATATGAGTTAGCCTTGCCGCCCAGATTATCCAGCGTTCATCCAGTATTCCATGTGTCTATGCTCCGGAAATACATTGGAGATCCGTCTCATATATTAGACTTCAGTACCATTCAGCTTGATGGTGATTTATATTATGATGTGGAGCCTATTGCTATTTTGGGTCGTCAGGTGAGAAAATTGAGGTCTAAGGAGATTGCATCAGTTAAGGTTCAGTGGAGAGGTCGACCCGTGGAGGAGGCCACTTGGGAGATCGAGCGGGAGATGCGGAGCGGATATCCTCACTTGTTTGAGACTTCAGGTATGTTTCTTGACCCGCTCGAGGACGAGCGTTTGCTTAAGAGGGGAGAATGTGACGACCCGGCCCGTCGTCACGAGAATTACCACCCCGTTATGTTGTAAATACATGTTTTATGATTTTATATCAGTGTTAGAATCTATCGGGTGAGTTAGGAGTGAAATGGATTGAAAATGAGGCATATAGCCTTTTTGAAGGAAACTTGAATAAGGAAAGTCAACCCGGAGTTGACCATTTGGTTAGAGGGCTCGGAATCGAATTGTGATGATTCGGTTAGTTCCGGGAGGTGATTTGTGACTTAGGGGAGCGATCGGAATTGATTTTGGAGGCCCGGTGTAGTTTTAGGCTTGAATTGGCTAAAGTTGAATTTTGGCGAAATCCGATCGGTAGGTGAGATTTTGATCCGGGGGTCGGAATGGAATTCCGACAGTTGCAGTAGCTTCGTTAGGTGATTTTGGATGTGCCTGCAAAATTTCAGGTCATTCGGGCGTCGTTTGGTCGGGTTTTTGATCGAATGTGTAATTCGGAAAGTTTTAAGAAATTTAGGCTTGAATCCGTGTGTAATTGGTGATTTTGATGTTTAGGATGGTGTTTTTATGATTGGAACAAGTTCGTATCGTGTTTTGGGGTATGTTGGTGGTTTTCGTTGGGGTCCCGGGGCCCTTGGGGTGAATCCGGACCATCATCCGGCATTTGGAAGCAAGAAAAGACCTGCTGTAATCTGCAGATCACTGGGCAGTATTTTGGCCTTCGCGTTCGCGAGGGCAAGGCCCGCGTTCGCGTAGGCCATGTCCAGCATGCTTCGCGAACGCGTGAGAGAAGGTCGCGTTCACGTATGAGGGAGTTAGGACGCATCGCGTTAGCGTGGGTTTAGTCGCGATCACGAAGAAGGAATTGGCGAGGCCACGCGTTCGCGTGGGAGACTACGCGTTCGCGTAGAGTAATAATCCGGAGGCTGGGAAGTTGACCTTCGCGAACGCGTGAAGGGGTGACGCGTTCGCGATGAAGAAGAGGAAAAAGGCATCGCGTTCGAGTGAGAGGCGTCGCGAACGCGATGAAGAAAATAGGCTGGCAGTGAAGTTAAGTTCGGAACAGAACCAGTCGCGGGTTTAATACCCAAAACCCCCATTTTTGAGTTCCAAGAGAAGAAATTGACGGGAGATTGCTGGGAAATCATCGGGGTTTCGTTGGAGGTAAGTTTTGTGGCTTAATTACATCATTTTAACATGAAATCATTGGTTAAATTTCTGTAAATGGAAGATTAAAGGTGGGTTTGAGCCCTAGGCCTAAATTGAAGAAAAACACCGATTTGAGTGGCCAAATGGAGTCCGATTTTGGTAAATTTTATATGCCTAGACTCGTATCGAGATGAGGATTCCGAATATGTAACTTTCGTAATTTTTCGACAAGCGTACCGAAAGTCGGGTTTTGACAACTTTGGGAATTTCGATGTAAATTGGGTTATATTGATTGGGTGTTGTCCCATTGGCCTAATTTGTTGTGTTTCTACTGTATTTGATCAGATTCTACGCGTGCGGAGCTTGATTCTCGTGGCAAGGGCATTGCGGAGTAGTCGTCGCGCCGTATTGAGGTGAGTAATAGATGTGGGTGATGACCAGCGGGTTCGAAACCCCGGTATACCACTTTGTGACGCTGTATAGCGGCGAGACACGCACACTCTTGAGAGTGCGGGGTCGATCATGAACTGGAGACTATATATATATTAGTCCGACCTGTTGATACCGTATTATTGGCTATTCTCGAGCCGTTGAACCCCCTTCTTGGGCGGTTGAGTATACTTGTGGGCCGTGAGCCAGTTATTGGATCCCGCGAGGATCGTTATCATTGTCTTATCATATAGACATGCTAGTTTACTACTAGTCCGCAGCTATTTCGTTATTATGCTAATTCCAATCTCTGGAACTTGATATTACTGTTTTCCAACTGAAAAATGATAAAAGAGTTTTCAAAAACTACTTTTGAGCTTGCGAGGCTGTATTTGCATATTAGCTGACTAGTAGTGGATCGGCTGCGCGCCGCAGCGAGATATATGTTGGATCGGACTGCACGCCGCAGGAATATCTCTATGAGATGTGCTTGGGCTGTAGGAGCCCCTCCGGAGTCTGAACCCCCACAGTGAGCACGGGTACCCAAAATTGGAGTCGAGCTACGCGCCGTAGCGGTCATATCATGCATTGCATTGCATTTAGCTACATCTGCTAGCTGTTATGCTATTTATTGGTATTTGTTGGTACAGGTACGGTGAATATTGATTCTATGACAGGGTAGCTGATTATAGTTTTACATAGTGCTTTATTGAGGATTTCTTATCTGCGCTGTCTTACCCTTGTTTATTACCACTGAGTCTGGCAGTACTCATTTTACTCCCTGCACCTTGTGTGCAGATCCAGGTACCTCTCAGCAGACTTGATTCGGTAGCTACTTGGAGGCATTGTGCGGGATAGTCGAGGTAGTTGCAGCGTCCGCAGGACCTGACTCCCCTTCTAGCTGTCATTTCTTATCTTGTTGTCTTTCCTTTCCGCCACTGAGTTGTTATAAACTTTATTACACTTATGTTCTTTAGAGGCTCATGACTCTTGACCCTTCGGTCTATGGGAGTTAGCATATTTTGGGACTTGGTTTCCCCGCTGTTGGTATAAGTATTACTATTGTTTCATATTTTGAAATGCTTAAACGGGTTAAAGAGAGCTTCTAGCTCCGTTGTTGATATTGATTGGTCAGGCTGGCTTAGCAATGTGCTGGGCGCCATCACGACCGGATTTGGGGTTGTGACACCATGTAGCAATGTTCTCTCTCTACATCAAATTCTTTGATTTTTTTGCTACTTTTGACCTTGGCTGTAATGATCTTCTTCCTTAATCGGGCTACCTCAACATTATGTTCATATTTTAACTATCGAACCATTCGAGCTCTTTCTTCAGCATTCTTGGCCAGTTGTTTCTGAACCCCAACTAATTCCTTCTCAGCTTTATCTAGATCAAAGCTATAGTCGTTCACTTTGCGCCGTAGATTTTCAATTAAGTTTTCATCTCGGGCAAGTCGAACTGGGTTTCGGTTGTTATTTTCATCTTTGCAATTTGAGCCTTTAGGATTTCATTTTCTTTTCTCGGCTGTATCTTTTCACCGTCATCATCTGCTACTTATAGGCTGCTTTCGAATTTGAGGTCCTAGAATGTTTCTTCCAACAAGCTGATTCTGGCTCGATGTTCATTTTTCTTGGCCATCCAATCTTTTTGTTCCTTAGATTGCTCGGCCAACTCTTGAATATGAGGCCTCTTCATCGGTCTCTAATGCTCAACGTCTCTGCGGTACCATGAGGAATATCTCGGTGATACTTCTCCTCTAGCCCGGTCTCTCACACAAGTGTCTGTTCTCAGGCATTGGCATTCATTCCATATTTGCCGAATTTTTACTTCCGGGAATTGCCCATCAGGACTGATTTCTATTGCTTGTAGGCTGAGGTCCCCATCTTTTGGCACAACCTGATATCTTTCGAGTTGTCTTAATACCCGGTATGGCGCATAAGGTTGGATGCTCTTAAGACCCATTAACAGAAAATGCGACTCTTCTGCTGGAATGTATATAACTTCGTTGAGGGGCAACCATCCATATGCCCAATCTATCTGGCTAGCAGTCAGTGATCGTAAATATGTGATCCAAAATTTTGATCCTTCTGGCATCTTGACTTCTTTTGTTCTCACATAGAATTCTTCAATACACGTCTTTCAAACGATCCATAGCTTGAGAACTAAGGGTGGTGGCATAGATGTTCTATCATCCATATTTGGAGAAGTAAATTACACCCCTCGAATAAATCTTGTCCTGCTTTGCAGGCTGTGAGAGCACGGAAGATATTGGCTACTATCACTGGTGCCAGTGTACTGTTGTCTTGCACAAGAAGAGTACTCGCAATTCCGGTGACTCTAATGTCAATATTTCCATCTTTCCTCCGGAATATGATCAATCCCACAAAGGCTACCATAAAGGCAAAATGCCTATGTTCCTCCCACTTAGTCTGGTTCGCTTTGCTGCAGAGTTTATTCGTTGGATCATTGAATCCTCCAACGTGGTCATATCTGCGGTATATAAAGCTTATAGTGCAGAACCCATGAACCAAGTCTTCATTGTGAACATTTCTGGCAATCTTTAAGGAGTCGAGGAATCTATGCACCATAATAGCCCTTGGAGCCACCAGATATTTATCTTTTAGGGGAACCTCGCCTTTCCCAATGTAGTTAGCAATTTCCTCCAATGTCGGAGTGAGCTTAAATTCGGAGAAGTGGAGCACATTATGTGCGGGATCCCAACAAGCAACTAGAGCCCGGATAATATCACCCCGAGGTATTATGTTCATCAGCCTAGTAAGATCTTTTAGATATTTGTTGACCCAATCTTGTCCTTCTTGGCCTAGATCATTCCACCATAATCGCAACTCCAAAGGGATTTTGTTCATTAGTGCAAAGGGTTCATTTTGTATTGTGCTCATCCTGTACATTTATTAAAGGCGATTTATTCAAAAAGGAATTTTTTTTTCAAAGACAATTTTTCATTATTTCGAAAGAGTTAACCTTTCCATATTTCCTTTGAAAATTTCAAGGCTATTATTTAAAAAAAAGAGAAATAAATGACTTCAAAGCAGCCATTTTTGCACAAACAGCCTTCCGGCGTCCTTTCAGAACATTCGACTATTTTCAGAAAACAGCATCACTTTGTTTATTGAGAACTAAAATTCGATATTTTTTTGGTTATTTTTTGTAAGGGGTGGTTGGACCCGTCACAGGTTGCCTACGTATCTCGCCTAATGGTGAGAATCAAACCTGCGTAGTTCGGTCAAAATATTTTGTGACTAATTATTTCAAAAATTGTTCCACCTATGTTCAAACTTTCTTTTCGAACTTTCGACAGCGTTTCGTCAATATTTCGGTATTTTATTTGTTTTCAGGAATTTAGCCGGTCAGCATAATAATCCAGGACAAATAAATGCAACATATAATATGCTCGGTCTTTGATTTTTGGGTTACCTGTCCTAGACGGACCCAACCGCTGTGTTGAGTCCCCTAAGTCATATATGATGCAAATAAACATCCTAAATCTAGGCTCAATATTCTGAGTTTTCATGGTACTAGACTGTGTACCCGAGTGGACAACTCGGATCGAGGAGGGGGCTACGTACCGGGGACCCATGGGATCGTCCGGCTTTGTAACTTTTTCGGCGTCTATTTTCTTATTGGGTATTGACACTAATAGAAAGAGGAGTCTCAACCAGTAAGCACATCCCCGGAGGTAAGAAGAGATGGGTTTCCGGCACAATTTATATATACAATTCACGTAATATCAAAGCGGTAAACAAGTAGCACATTGATCAAAGCATATAATGAAATGAAATAATATTAAAACAACAATTTAATCGAGCTCGAATTCTTAAACACTGAACCAAAGTTCTGGGTTGCTTATCCCTAGCAGAGTCGCCAGAGCTGTCACACCTCCCTTTTTATTACTTTTTTAGATAAAGTATACCCCGTTATTTACTAATACACCCCAAGAAGGGATATAATAATAACAACAGGGAAGGAGTTTTTCCACTTTAAGGACAATCGGAACGAGATTTATTTAAATTTCAGAGTCGCCACTTGGGATGATAATGATGTCCCAAGTCACCGGTTTAATCCCGAATCCGAGGAAATATGTCTCCATTTTAACAGTCCGCAAAATTAGAAATCCAGATAAGAAATTCTGTTAACATGGGAGAAGGTGTTAGGCACTCCCGAATTCCGTAGTTCTAGCACGGTCACTCAACTGCTGTATTTGTTTAATTTGATTTCTTTATATGCCTTTTACAAATATTAATGTTCCGCTTTGTTATTTTAACACTTGCGACGTCACAAAAATGCATTTCGAGTCACACCGCAACCAGTACGCCTGTGACTTTAGTGCATTTCAGCTTCACCAGGATTTGAAATTTGAGTCACATAAATGTGCACTCGTATTAAGGATGTATATTTTTAATCGCGCCTATAACGTCTATGTCTTATTATCTTTAGGAAAGACCATGAAATTTGCTAAACGGTCCATTCCGAGTCTAACACTTTATATCGTAATCCATTTGGGGGCCCCTTATAGTTTCATCTTCAAGACGAGGCTCATCCCTTATTTTTAAAATCCAAACTTAATTGTATACTATGTTTTCTACCCTATTCTTTCTTCCTAATTTACACCTTATTTTTATGTTATTTTTGGACTATGATATCAAGGTCCAGGCCATTTATTTACTATTGGGCCTGGACTTTTGGACTACTTTAATAGTCCATCATGGAACGGACGGGCATCTGCAGCACAGCGTATGCTATTGCCTCTACTTGAGGACCAAATGTTACGTTAATCAAATCTGGGCCTATATTCATGACTAGGCCCAGAGTAAGTGGTTGAAATATAGAATAGGCTTGTAACTTCAAAACAGTATTTAAACAAATATTTTCTCAAATGGCAGAAGTCAACAAAATTCATATTATTTCAGAAAAGGTATCAAATTACATCTCACTCATTACTAATTTCACATTCTAATAGCTAATTGAATATTCTAAGAACAAAAACTTTATATTAGTGCTATTATCCAGGTACTCAAATAATTATTATGATACTAGTTGTAAACTTATTTTGTTACCTAATTTTAACTAAAGGAAAATAGTGTCGAAATATTAACTGGACAGGCTTGAATTATTAACAATTACAGAACTCTAAAACTAACCTATAGATAAATCATTGTTAAGTGAGGCTAGACGACAAAGCAGTTTAAACTTATTCCGCTCATTTCCTTTTTCTGAATTAAATCGATCCTGATTCATATCCTTTCTTAGATTAAATCGATCCTCATTCGAAATTTAACTATCAAAAGTAGTTAGATGTAAATTTATATACCAGTTTTATAGGTGTTGTCACACCTCCTTTTGGCGCGCCCCCTATCCCGGAGGGTAGAAGCACAAGGGAGTTTTTCCAATTTAAGTGACAATATTCGAAACGGGATTATTTATTTAATTCAGAGTCGCCACTTGGAATAAATTATGGTGTTCTAAGTCACTGATTTATTCAAATCCCAAATCGATGAAATTTTGACTTTCCAAATGAAGTCTACGAACCAGAAATTCTAAGTAAGGAATTCTGTTGACCCGAGGGAAGGTGTTAGGCACCCCGGATCCCGTGGTTCTAGCACGGTCGCTTCAATTATTATAAATGGCTAAAAATACCTGATTTTATACATTCTTATAAATTATATGCTCTAATTAAACTTTAAACTGCTCTATTAATTTGAAACCTTACCAAAAGAAAGACTAATTACAACATAGACTCGGACTTTTGACAGGTAGGTAAATAATGAGAAAACGTATCCGGGTTTGCTTATTTGAAACTATGCCAATTAAAGCCATTATTAGACTAGACAAAAATTAATTTATCTACAACAAAGTCCGTTAAGGTTATTTCCAATTAATATCTATACAAGATGATGTCTTATCCTGTGACCTGTTGGAATGTATTAAAGGTTGGCTATGTTAATCACTAATATTCGAGAACTTAACATGAGTTACTAATATTATTTGAATTGTTATTTTAAAAATAAAGAATTACCTGCTCAAGTAAATCCCAATTTCACACCTTTTTATTCCATTTAGTTTTACCATGTACAGATTTCAACTTCGTGATTGGACTTTAGCTCAATTTCAACAGGTGATTGGACAGAACTAACAAGGCAGATTCTTCAAAACACTTAACCACTAAATCTATGTTATTAATAATAAAATGCTAACCTCGACTAATTAAATTCCAGCATGGACTAATTATTAACAGTAAACACCAAATCATTTCTTACCATCTAACATTGAATATCTGACTTTAACTTAATACGAATTTTAAAGTCTAACAGAGTGGAGATTCGTGAAACTCATTTAGCAAATATACATACCAAATCTGACATTTGAATATGATTAAAAGGATACATTGTTCTTTAGTATAGAATAGAGAACAATTAAAAACAAAACCAACAGATACACATGATAGATCTATACATTTGAACTCGAATAAAAAAAAACTGAACAGATTGGTTTGTCTTTATGGAATTCATCAGAGTTAGAATTAAATTACAACTTAATTAGCTTCGAAAAATGCAGAAAACATCATCTACTGTAATGACAAATCTCGACTTGAATAAATCAACTTCATGTTCAGCCATTCACATACATTTAAAAGGTGAAATGAAATACCTGGAAATGAGAGTAAAAGGTGTCAGGCGCAGCAGTAGCAGTAGCAATCAGAAACAGTACGGCAGAAATGCAAGTTCCAGCGATGAATAAGGCTACCAAAGATGGGACAACGACAAACTAGTAATAGATTGAAATTCCAGAAAATGGGCTAAAGTGAAACTGAGAGTCTCATAGATATCAAGCAAACCACTCAGCACCAAAACATTAACAAATGAGCCCCAAACAACTTTCAGATAACTTTGGAAAGAATCCAATTCGAATGAAACAAAGCTGGAAGATTAAACTGTTCAAAACAGTTTTGAGACTCAAAATCAATGCAACAGTGTAATAGGATAGGATTTCCCTTCCTCTTTAGACTAAATATCACTTTTGAAACTCACTTGAAACAATTTTGAACAAAAACAACAGACTCTCCAAGAAATCCAACAGTTTTTCTTTCTCGCAATGACTTGGAAAGATATCAAATATTTGTGTGCGAAAAGAAACTCTCTCCAGGTCTATTTCTCTCCTCTCCAAATCAGTGTGTCTATCGGAAAATATGTTTCAGAATGTATATGAAAAAGAAAGTTGTTCTCTCAAGGGTGGTGAATGTGTGTGTGTTTCCTGTATTAAAACTCTCTGCTAAAATCCTCTCATATTCCTAGGATGTCTGTCTAAGCAAACTATGTAAGAAATCTATTTCTTTTCCCTGTTTTGCTCTCCTATTCTCTATTCCCAGAAGGTATATTTTCTGCCTCTCTTCTTCCTAGTATGTCCCCCCACTAATCTGTTTTCCTATCTGTCTTTATAGCCTAGAGATCCAACCCCCAACCCTTCATTTTTAATTGCTTTAATCACTGTCCAGCCAGGTTATTCCTTCTGGTTTTCCACTCAAACATTGTTTAAACTTAGATTTTTCATAAAAAACTCTAAAGTTCAAAATGCAATGGAAAAGCATACTGCCCTTTGCAGATTCCACTAAACTTCCCATGTGCAGTGCACAACTTCAATTTAAAACTCCAATGATTTTGGTTTAAAGCTTAGACAGGTTGTGATTTCAAACTAGTGGACAGCCCCCCTTTCATCTGTATTAACAAATCCCCAACTAGGCATCAAATTTAACTATACTAATTTTAGCCGCCACCAAATTGTAACAAATATAACTAAATAAACTTATCAATTCAAATATATGGCTTAAAACTCAAAATCTCAAACAGAAATGAAAACAATGATTTGAAAACAAAAACCTTACACTCACAATGATTCAAAACATACAAATCAAACAAATGCTGGACAACCTTGAAGATGGGAACAAATAATCAATTAATATCAATCGAATTGAAGAGCGATCCAATCGACAAAACTTAATTAATCGATTCGACAATTCATAACATATACTAACAAATCAGCGAAAAATCGAAACACAGCGAAAGTTCGAAGGAGAAAGAAGAAGAGTAGAAATATTGAAACTGAAATTTAACAACAATAAAAACAACGAAATAGAAGAAATAAAATAAACAGTCAATCAAAGAGGAAAAGATGAGAAATTACCTCTAAATTCCAGTCCCAACCATTATCCGTTCTAATCGAAACCTTGACTCGATCCCTCGCTTTATGATTGAAGCCGAAACGGGTCTTAATCAAGTGTTCTCGATTAAGAGCACACGATTAAGGCCGGCTACGACTTCAAATTTCTTTTCAGATCGATTTTCCCCTTTTCTAGGGTTTTCTTTTTATTTGAAATTCATGTAACTCTGGTTCGAATCGAACAAAACTATTATGACATTTGGGGCAAGGGTGGTCCGGTGGGTAATTGGTGGGAATTTGGGTCCGGTTGGGGTAACTTGAGTCTTGGCTCGAATCTTTAATCACCGATTCGAGAAGCTAGATGTGGATTTGAGGTAAGGGGTTTGTGGATTTGTGTTAAAGGTGTGGTGGGGGTTCTATGGTGTTAGTTTAGGTGGCCGGCGACATCTTGCCGCCGGGTTTTAGGTGGAAGAGCGGGGTGGCGGCTAGGGTTTGGTTCCGCCTCTAGGTTTAGAGAGAAGGGGAAGGAGATGAAAGAAGGGGTATTTTGGGAGTGAGGCGGATGAGAGAGTCTTGGGGGGGTTTTGGGTAATTAAAAATAGGTTAATTGATCCGGACCGTTGGATGATGTAGCATCAACGGTCCTGATTAAACCGGAAATGGGGCGGTTTAAGGTGATGGGGCAGGTTTTGAGTTTTTGGGCTGGTTTCTTTTGGGTTTGGTGTAACTTGTTTGGGCCTGGTATTATTTTTCTTTCAATTGGCCCAATCTGGATCCCTACTCTTTAGTTCTATTATTTTTTTTCTTTTTCTTTTAATTTCTAATAAAAAAAATTCATGATACATTACAAAAAAAAAATACTAACTAAGTTTTTACTAATAATTCACACATAAAATTAAATACCACTTAAAGTTATAAACTACACAATTTTGACCAAAAATATTAAAACGCAAAAAAAAAACACAACTTTTGATTCTTAATTTTTAATAAAAAGGCAAATTACTTTAATTAAATTCTAAATTTAAATGCTACATACACACATTAATTTACGAATAATCATGCACAAACAAAAGCAAACGAAAAATAATTAAAATTAAACAAAATTCACAGAAAAATCACACACAGTATAAAATTATTCTATATTTATTTTTTATTTTTTTTTATTTTGGGAGTAATTCTCATGCAGGGCAAAAATCACGTGCTCACAGATGCCCATCTTTGCGTGGAAACGCGAAGAGTTTTTGTGCAAAAAATAATGAGCACATACGAGCGATTTTTGCCCATTCGAGCACTCCGTATGAAGCATTTGAAAAGATCTTGACCGAGCCTTTACTTCGGAAGGCCTCCTACATATCCTGGGCTAAATAGGAATCGGGTCAATGTAGTTCGGGAAGTTTTGGTAGCTGGGACTACCGTGGACTAACACTTTGCTGTTATTGTTGCTATCGTTGCTGCTGTTACTGCTTACTGCTTACTGCTTACTGACCTCCTTATTAAACCGAAAGAGAAATTAAAGCTAAACTAACTATGCTATCAAACTATGAGTTACAAGATTTCTATCTATGATTCTCTTGAAAACTTGATCTTGAATCTTAGCTGATTTTGCTGTAGACCTCGATCTGAATATTGATGCTCGCAAGCTATACGTGCTTGCTCATTTCTGTAACATTGAGTGAAACGGAGTCGGCGGAGCTTGTTACTTCAATCAGATTCTGAGCAATCCGCGCTTTTGCTTACTCTAACATTTGAACTCGTTTTCTTTTGGTTCTTTTCTTCATTCTTGATTGGGACTCACTCGTAGGTTATCTCGGTCCTTGCGTCTCAAGGTCAAACCTATTTAGACAACAAAACAAACAAACGAACGAAATTTTTCTGCCCCAGTTTCGCTAGGAAAAATTTCGTGAGTTAGTTGTGACACAAAACAATGATTAAAAAGACTCTTTGGTATTGGTCAAGAGAATCTTGATTTAAAACCATAGTTTCACAAATAAACGTTCCACGGTTTTCTGGCCGGGAGACCCTCAATTTTCTGGTCGGGGTTTAAAGAAACAGCTCCGCTGTTTTCTGACTGGGAGATCCTCGATTTTCTGACCGGGATTTTGAAGAAGAGTTTCACGGCTTTCAGGCCAAAATTCAAAAACAATGTTTCACGGTTTTTTGGCCGCAAGACCCTTGGTTTTTTGGCCGGGGTTAAAATAAATGGCTCCGTAGTTTTCTGACTTGGAGATCCTCGGTTTTCTGACCGGGAAGAAGAGTTTCACGGCTTTTTGGCCGGAATTCAAAAATAATGTCTCACGGTTTTTTGGCCGCATGACCCTCGGTTTTTTGGCCGGGGTTAAAATAAATGGCTCCGCAGTTTTCTGACTGGGAGATCCTCGGTTTTCTGACCGGGAAGAAAAGTTTCACGGCTTTCTGGCCGGAATTCAAACAATGTCTAACGGTTTTTTGGCCGCCACACCCTCAGTTTTTTTGTCGGGGTTAAAATGAATAGCTCTGCAGTTTTCTGACTTGGAGGTCCTCGGTTTTCTGACCAGGAAGAAGAGTCTCACGGCTTTCTGGCCGGAATTCAAACAATGTCTAATGGTTTTTTGGCTGCAAGACCCTCGGTTTTTTGGCCGGGGTTAAAATAAATGGCTCCGCAGTTTTCTGACTGGGAGATCCTCGGTTTTCTGACCGGGAAGAAGAGTTTCACGGCTTTCTGTCCGGAATTCAAACAATGTCTAACGGTTTTTTGGCCGCAAGACCCTCGGCTTTTTGGCCGGGGTTAAAATAAATGGCTCCGCAGTTTTCTGACTGGGAGATCCTCGATTTTCTGACCGGGGATAAAAGTTTCAACGGCTTTCTGGCCGGAATTCAAAAACAACATTTCGCCGCTTTCTGGCCGGAAAGACCCTCAGTTTTCTGACCGGGGTCCAAACGGATATTGGACTAACATGATTTTATTCTCTTTTGGGAGTTTTCATTTTCCCTTTTTTAGGCGTTTTCCTTTTACTCATCAACAAATGCATAAAATTAAGTTTTTTGAAAAGAAACTTCCATTTTTAGGCATTTTCCTTATTACGGAACCATTTCGACGCTCGCGTATTTCACTTCTTTGGACTGTACCTTCTTCTTGCACAATTAAATAGACATGTTTTCAACAAAGAACATTTTGTTAGTTGAAAAAGTGGTTGACTTTGTGGCCTTGATTATCTTCAACGCTTGATCTTGGCCCCATTTCCATTGAGTACTTTGTTACTGATTGTCTTTGAGGGTGACTTTCTTTCAACCGACCGGGTTCAAACTCGGGATTCCATGAGGATTTTCCCGTGTGAGCTCTGTCTTTCTGCCTTCTCTTCTAAGACCTTATCCTTTTATTTCCTTTTCCTTCCTAATGTCCTTTCCTTTGCAAGTGATCGACCATCATGATCAGTTGGGATTGGATCAATACACTATTGAGGCTGGGTATCTTTCTTCACCTTTTTTTTACCAAACGGAGTCCTGTAAAACCGGTCATTGCCGCCTTTCTTTGTAATAGTTTTAGAATTAAAATTAAACCGAAAGGGATTCAAAGAATAACTAAAAAAGTAATAAAATGAGTTTAAAAAGAAGCGTCCCTTTCGGGGAAAAGAAGGACTTATCTGGGATGCATGCTGACTTCAAATAAACGTGACATGCTTCTTGGATTGGACGCCTGACCCACATAAACTTTCCAACTTCTTATGAACCCATTGATTCGCAATTTCAAAAACCAGGGAACCTTGCCAAAATTCTTTTAGTGAAGGGATGTCTTCTTTTTGGTCGGTGACGCCCTTTGCGGGTTTTTGCCAATCGACCTCTCTCATTTCTCTTCTCACTGTCGCCCGATAGTGCTCTTCGCAAGTTTTCACTAAATGGACTCTCTCATTTTTAGCTTCTCCAACTGCCATCTCCTTATGGTGCCCGAAGGTTTTCACTGATAAGACTCTCTCATTTTGTTTCTCTCAATTCAGGCTGTGTCAGATTTCCGTCAATGACATTTTTCACTTCCTTGCCTTTGCCAATTGATCTAAAGGACTTGAACAAGGTTTTTGGGTAAAAAGGAAATTGAATGGAATTACAACTCTGGAACCATGTTGACGGATCTAAACTGAACCGTCATATCACCTGCCCTAGTTTCAATTTTTGGGGAAATTGGGATTTTTGTTTTGGTGTGACTGAACCTCAGGAGAGGTTGCCTACGTATCCTTTCAGAATCAAGTCAGAACGTAGTTCAGGTGGTGATAATTTTTGTTTTTTGTTTTTTTATTTTGTTTTATCTTATTATTCTTTCATATATATATATATATATATATATATATATATATATATATATATATATTCTCTTTTTTTCATTTAATTTTTTATTTATTTCGGGTTCCAAAGAGGGTAAACAAAAAAGAAACATAACCAGCTCAAAGGGTTTTACAAAGGATTTATAGTGTTTGGGGTAGCAAGGAAGAAAGCCTTCGTCATCTCAATTATACAAAAGCCAACGTCGCAGGAGGTCCTGACATAGTACCTTTATACTGTATCTGTATTGACTGCTGTTTCAAGATCATTTCCTTCAATGTCTCCCAGATACACTGTTCCTCTCAGTGATATTTTCCGGATGATGTATTGATCCTTCCAATTAGGAGCGAATTTTCCCTTTTGTTTCTTGGTAATGAGGGGGAATACGCCTTAACGTCGGTTGTTCTATTTTGAGATTCCTGGGCCGCACTTTCTTGTTGCGAGCATGGGCCATTCTTTGTTGGGATAACTACTCGGGTATTCCATGAGTACAACACACCCTTTTGTATGCGAACCAATTTTCCTTCAGTTATTCCAATACTTTGTTTCATCTCTCAAGGTAACCCTTTTGTGCATTTCGACTCTCGGTTCATTATTTTAAAGTCTGAAAGCGTTTTGGGATCTAGGCATGAAGTCCGCAAGCATGTCATGTTATTTAAAGCTGCATTATTTGAACTAAAGAGAAGAGAAAAATAAAACTAAAACAAATCTGAAAGAATAAAAAATAACAAAAGAAAAGGAAACGGACGATGAAATATTAATTTCATTTCTTGGAATCGAAAGGATAAACGGGGTTCACATTCGGAAATTTAAAGACAAAAACTAAAAGAAACATCCAATTTACACCCTGAAAATAACCCTGGATACAGGAAAATGCGGCAGGACAAGTTTACTGGGCTTTCGCCTAATCGGTAATGGCCTAGCCTTTCAGTTTGGGAGTTTAGTGTCTGGTCCTATCTCAACGGTGATAGTCCCTTCCCCTGGCTCGACCATGTGGGTATCGCAGAGCTTTGCCCCATTTTTCCTTCACTCTCTTCAGTCATGAAATCCTCATTATCTTCCTCTTGACGGTCCTTAAGCTTTTGTGGTATGCATCTAACAAACACTGGCTCATTCAGTCGTGGTGTCTTAATTGCCCCCATGCCACATAGGCTTGCTGTAATGACCCGGCCCGTCGTTACGAAAATTTCCACCCCGTTACCTTGCATTTACATATCTTATGCTTCTATATCGGTGTTAGAACCTATCGGGTGAGTTAGGAGTGAATTGAATTAAAAATGAAGCAAATAGCATGTTTGAAGGAAGTTTGAATATGGAAAGTCAACCTAGAGTTGACTATCGAGTTAGAGTGCTCGGAATCGGATTCGATGATTCGACTAGTTTCGAGGGATCATTTATGACTTAGGAGAGCAATCGGAATTGAATTTGGAGATCCGGTGTAGAAATAGGCTTGAATTGGCTAAGGTTGAATTTTGGCGAAATCCGATCGATAGGTAAGATTTTGATCCGGGAGTCGGAATGGAATTCCGACAGTTGCAGTAGCTCCGTTAGGTGATTTTGGATGTGCTGCAAAATTTCAGGTCATTCGGACGTCGTTTGGTCGGGTTTTTGATGGAATGTGTAATTTGGAAGTTTTGAAGAAACTTAGGCTTGAATCCGTGTGTAATTGGTGATTTTGATGTTTAGGATGGTGTTTTTATGATTGGAACAAATTCGTATCATGTTTTGGAGTATGTTGGTGGTTTTCGTATGGGTCCCGGGGGCCTCGGGGTGAATCCGGACCATCATCCGGCATTTTTGGAACTTAAAAATCTGCAGAAAAATTGCAGATCACTGGGCAAAATCCAAGCCTTCGCGTTCGCGTGGCATGGGCCGCGTTCGCGAAGGCCGGGCGAGTCAAGCATCGCGATCGCGAGACAGGTTACCGCGTTCGCGTAGGTCAAGATTCTTGAGCTTCGCGATCGCATTCAGGGTGTCGCGTTCGCGTAGGTTTGTCAGGGTGTGCATCGCGTTCGCGTGAGGGTTATCGCGAACGCGTAGAAGGAAAATCAGACGGCTGGGAGCTAGTGCATCGCGAACGCGTTGGGGAGGTCGCGTCCGCGAAGGTCAATCCGGAGCTGGGCATCGCGAACGCGTAGCAAGGAACGCGAACGCGTAGAAGAAAAGTCCCAGCCAGTGAATTAAAACCAGAAACATTTCACATACGGGTTTCATTTCATAAACCCCCATTTTTTAGCCCTAGAGAGAAGACATCACGGGAAAACGCTGGGAAATCATCGGGTATTCATCGGAGGTAAGTTTCTTGACTCAAAAACATCATTTTATGGTAGGATTAACATCAATCTTCATGAATTTTGGTAGAAATTGTGAAGGATTGTGGCCTAGATATTGAAAACGAAAATTTGGGTTTTGAAAGGCCAATCGAACTCCGATTTTGGTAAATTTTATATGTACGGACTCGTGGCGAGACGAGGGTTCTGGAAATATGAGTTTCGAAATTTTTCGAGATGTGGGCCCGGGGCTCGGGTTTTGCCAATTTCGTGATTTTTGATATTTTTCGAGTTCTTTCGATTGGGTTATGTTCCATTAGCCTATTTTGATATATTTGTGCTGATTTGTGCTAGTTTTGATGTGCGTGGATGCCGGTTCAAGGAGCTAAGTCGTCGCGGGCATGAGCTTTCGTCGGTTCGAGGTGGGTAATACTTGTAAATGATGTCATGAGGGTTAGTAAACCCCGGACTTGCACATCTTAGTGCTGTGTTGAGGTGACTTGCACGCCGGATAACGAGCGTGGGGTAGAGCACCATTGGGGATTGTGACTTGGTCCGTCCCGCGTAATAAATAATAACACCTAATTGTTGAAGTGAATTGGACTAATTATCATGTTTGGACTTCGTGCCAATTATTTGAGTCCTTCGGGGATTGGTATCACTGTTTTGATAACACTGTGCATATTTTATTCTAATTTAAGGTTTTAAATGGTATTTTTGCTATTTAGCATTCTTATAAGGTTATGAAAAACTTGAACAAGGTCTTAATAATATTTTAGTTGTGAGCTAATGTGATATTGTTGCCCGTAGGGCTTTTCTTGATTATTTGTTAGACTGATTGGGGCCGAGGGCCATATGTTAGGGCATGACATTCATGTGAGCATATGCATACACATGCATGGATCGGACTGCACGCCGCAGTGGTGTATGGATCGGGCTGCGCGCCGCAGCAGGTGTGATATTATTATTGTGCTTGGGCTGTAGGAGCCCCTACGGAGTCTGAACCCCCACAGTGAGCACGGGTACCCAAATTGGATCGGGCTACACGCCGTAGCGGTCATATGCATTACTTGGCATACATACATTGGTTTACGTGTACTACGTGGCATAACATTCAGCACTCATACATTACTGGCACACATGCATTAGTTGCCTTATTGACCAGATCTCCTGGTGTAAATTGATAAGGAGTGCTGAGCCCGAGGGGCTGATTTGAGTGCGGACTTGCACTACTTGAGATTGTATCCAGGTATTGGTATATTATTATGAAATAAAGTAGCTAAAATTGAGATTTCTAAATAATCTACTCACATATGCTTGAAAGGAATAAAAAGATAGTTATGTATTGTGTAGCATGAGATAGTGCCTATCGTGGTTTTCTTCCCTTCAGAGCATTATTTACTTTTATTACTGCTGAGTTGGAAGTACTCACACCCGACTCCCTGCACCTTGTGTGCAGATCCAAGTACACCATAGTGGAGCTGATTCTATTGCGGCTCGGGAGTGCTTTTGGACAGTCGAGGTAGCTGCCAGCGTTCGCAGGACCTGATTCTCCAGTTTGTCTGTATTTTGTTCTGATCATCCCACACTTGTGCACAAATATATTCACTATTTACACTTTGTATACTCTGTAGAGGCTCATGACTCTTGACCCTTCGGTCTATGGGAGTTGGCACATGTTGGGACTTGGTTCCCTGTTTTAAATATATCTATCACTGTTATGCTTAAATTGGATAAAGTGAGCTTGTGGCTCCGTGGTTATTGTTGATTGGTCGGGCTGGCCTAGCGGTGTGCTGGGCGCCATCACGACCGGATTTGGGGTCGTGACAAGTTGGTATCAGAGCCTAGGTTTACTAGGCTTCATGAGTCTTGAGCCGGTTAGTAGAGTCTTGTGGATCGGTACGGGGACGCCTTGTACTTATCCTCGGGAGGCTGCGAACCTTTAGGAAACACTTCACATTTCTTGGAATTCTTATCGTGCGTACTTGATTCAGCTTGAGATATACCTTTTTGAAACTCCTTCCGCACGTCCGTGTACTCTTCGAGCGCTCAGTAATATAATTGACTTATGGCCTGCGATTCCCTGGTCGAGGGGCGAGATGTAATCTCTATGAATTTATGTTGGGCCAGTCGGGAGGACTTGAGGCCGGATCCTTGTCTATGGCTTGAACACCAAGGTATTAATTTTGCGAGTCGGTATTATGAAGTTCATACGATCGGTATTGATCCTTATTGTGCAAATGGCAGTTTGATAATGGGAGAGTTGTAAGGTATTCAGTTCTTATTGTGATTTGATATGTAGCCCTAGCTATAGGCATGAGAAATAATTATCATATCTCGTAATTGGAAGGTAAAGTGCCTTATGTGTAGTGAAACGAGTTTAAACTCAGAAAGACTAAAGTGATTTTGATATGTGTTATGATTCGAGCAGGTACAACACAGGTTCAAGTATAAATTGTGATAATATGATTCGTATAGTATTGGGATTTAATGTTGTTTAAATACATTGTGATATCTTGTTGAGTTGTGGATGTATTGTTAGAATGGTTTGGTGATTCTCTGGCAGGTGGATAGGCCAATTTACAAAGGAAACTCTGCCGAAATTTTTGGAAAATTTGGGACTTAGAAAGATTTCTGTCACCTAAAGAGAGTGGGCTTATTGGTGGTGCATGTATATCTGCAAGAATTGCAGAAGAGCTAAGGTCTCTGATGATTCGAGTCTCCGTCAAGGCTTGTAAATGACTTGAGTTTAATCTCATATTAACATTTCGGCATCACTTGAGTAATAATGATATGAGTGGTTGAAAGTGCTTTGATGAATGGCTTCGAGCTAAGTTGGGGAGGTTGCTATTGATTAACTGATTGCACTATTGTGTGCTATGTTGATTTTGTCTCTAAGTATGTTAGGAAATTCTGGTAAAGGTTATGGTGCTTCGTAGATCTGACGAAGTACTAGGGTGTTGTGAACTTATGTTGGTAAAGAATGTTCGGTGTATCGAAAAGAAAGATAGCTAATTGTATCCATATGTAATCATGATCTGCAGTGTCAGAGTTCTAATAAGGCACGAGTGGTTCTGTTCAATAAGACAGTTGAATTACAGCTGAATAAGGATGACTGACGCCCGAGAATTGTTTACGGTGTTCAAGATTTTACTTGTAACAGTCGGGTGTCTTAAGATTGTGCATGTGGCTAAAGATGGTGGTTTCGTTAGAAGAGATCGGTACTTGTGTTATATTATGTGAATGATGGGATTCTATGTAATCCGTATTGGAAGGTAATGATAACGAATTCAAATCGCAAGAGGTTCTTCAAAATAAAGTATTGTAGGATGTGATCCTTCAGGAAATATTGAGAGAGTATTCAGTGGCCTATATGTCTTAGACCGTGTGGTCTTATGTACGAGTCTCGTGTGGAATGAGTTGATGTGTTATGGTGCTACAGTAATGGCTAATATTAAATATTTAAATCAAAGATGAATCAGAAAGGAAACTGGGTAAATGGAACGACTTGTTAATAAACCAAAATGGTATAAAAAGGAATATGATTGATTCCTGGTGTGTGGTTGAAGTAATGAGTCTTGCAGACATTGCAGTAAAGCTTTTGAGTGCTGGCAGTCGTGTAACCCGATATGGGTATAATATGGGTATAAGGACTCGGTCCTGGCAGTTTTAACTTATGCAATGTGATTGGGAGAAAGAGTTTATGATGTGTTTTAATGTGGTTTGAAAAATGAGTGTATTTTTCCTGTTGGTATGCAAATCTTGGAATGTGTAATAAGTTTTCTCTATATGGGATCATAAAAGTCCTTGACTAGTTGAGTGCGTCGATGTTTGCGGCGTAGGAAAGGGATAAGAATTCCCATGTTATTTTAGTATGGTATTGTATATGCGATGTGTTATGGAAAAGTTGATAATGGTATATTCTAGGTTTTGAGATCAGTTCATAATATATGGGAAGTCAATAAAATTATTGAGCAGCGCGGACAGCTGCTGGTGAATTAAGAATCGATCTTTCTGATAATTTAAGAAAATGATACTGCTATTCTATTAACTTGGTAGGGAATATGATCCAAAAAGGACAAGGTAATGTAAAATGATGATATCCAGTTGTATGGTGGTATTCTCTTGTTGGATCGACTATAATAACTGAACCGTTGATGGCATAGTGAAATTTCCGAATGGCCGTCGTGGTATGAATGGACGCTTGATGTGCGTTATGTATTCGTACGGTGGAATGTGGAACCAGGTATAGCGATTCATGTGTTATATATGTGTTGGAGACTAGAAGTCCTCGTAATCCGCCTATGCAGTGGTTGTATATCGCGTGTATCGACACCGTTTTGTGATCATTGGAAATCAGAAGCCCTAGTGGCTCTCTCTTAGCTTGATATGATGAATTTGGGTTATGATACCTTATTTCATACTGGTTGACATAAGACAGGTCGTCTAGACAAATGTGATATGGACGATGTCGGAAAATGACACAAATTGCGTAGCAGAGAGCATCAGAGTATGCTCCAACAGAGTAGTTGTACACGGGACCAGCGGACGGCTGGTAGGCATTGCTTTGTCAGTTGGACCTTAGTGGCGGATGTTAGTGTAGAAGTATCTACCATTGATTAGTTTTGGTATTGAGGAACTTTGTCGGATGCGTTTCTTGTGGCCAAACTTGAGGCTATATATGTTTATTATGAACTATATATGTTTATTATGATGAGCAACTTGACTCGACGCGTATTTATTTGACGAGGGTTACTTGGATCGGGTGGCACGCCGCCACAGGTATGGTATCTAGATCGGGTGGCACGCCGCCACGGGTATGTCATTGGAGCGGGTTGCACGCCGCAACGGAATATTGTGAAAATATAGTTAGTTATATGTTACCTGGTATACAATACTTCCTCGCTTCTGAGGAAAAGACCGTTTTGAGTATCGCTTGGCGAATGGCACATCGGTTGTGTCCTTTCAGGATTTAATAGCATAGGTTAATGGTTTCACTGTGGGTGAGGTTGATTGTTTGGGTTCAGACCTAGATCTGTGCGTGGCTGACCTTTTTGAGCTTGGTAACTTGAGGTGCTTCATGAGAAATAATGTTGGGATAGAATCACGAATCGTGGCAAGGCCACGTGATGTTATGACCTCTCGAGGAGGATTCAGGTACTCTATTTCTATAATGCGAGACGCGATCTCAGTTCTATGTTATGATGGCACAGAGGAACTGAATTGCAGCTCTATTTGCTGGAGACAATTGTCATGATTTGAGCTGTCATGATTCGAGTGTGTGCAAACATTTCTATTGGAGCCTATGTTGTGCTCGTTGTGGCTTAGGCCGGTGTTGAGGTGTCATATCACCAGTGCGGTGTGTTATAATCGAAATGACCTTTGGAGTCATTTATGAATACGAGCATATTGGATCTTAGCTTGTTAGACAGGAAAAAATCGAGGTTTGGCTCCGAAACCTATTGTGGTATCAGTTAAAAGTGAAATAGATTCATGAATGGTTGACCTGAGAGATGGGTTCGATATATCGCGTGTTCGGATGCCGTGGGCATGATATGAAGGTGTTGGAACAAGACTCTATCTAATGAAAAAGGGTTTTTCAGTTGGTATTTGGTTATCATGGGAAATTGTGTGATTAGAGACTATTGTCTCGAGTGATTGGGTTGTTTGATACATCATATGATCTCACCCGGAGTAGTGAATATGGGTTATTGCAGTGGATTCGAGTGTATCCTGAGTATAGGCATGGGATTAGCATTTGGCATATGATTTCGGAAAGTGCAATGTGATTTATGGTTCAGATGGTCTGTGAAATTTTGACTATATGGTATTTTCGGACTTATGTGAGATAGGGTGACGTATGATCGCTCGAGTATATGCTTGGTAAGGTCATTCAGCTATTGAGTTGCTTCTAGTACAACTCTGAGTCCGCTCGAGGACGAGCGTTTGTTTAAGTTGGGGAGAATGTAACGACCCGGCCCGTCGTTACGGAAATTTCCACCCCGTTACCTTGCATTAACATATCTTATGCTTCTATATCGGTGTTAGAACCTATCGGGTGAGTTAGGAGTGAATTGAATTAAAAATGAAGCAAATAGCATGTTTGAAGGAAGTTTGAATATGGAAAGTCAACCTAGAGTTGACTATCGAGTTAGAGTGCTCGGAATCGGATTCGATGATTCGACTAGTTTTGAGGGATCATTTATGACTTAGGAGAGCAATAGGAATTGAATTTTGAGATTCGGTGTAGAAATAGGCTTGAATTGGCTAAGGTTGAATTTTGGCGAAATCCGATCGATAGGTGAGATTTTGATCCGGGAGTCGGAATGGAATTCCGATAGTTGCAGTAGCTCCGTTAGGTGATTTTGGATGTGCCTGCAAAATTTCAGGTCATTCGGACATCGTTTGGTCGGGTTTTTGATGGAATGTGTAATTTGGAAGTTTTGAAGAAACTTAGGCTTGAATCCGTGTGTAATTGGTGATTTTGATGTTTAGGATGGTGTTTTTATGATTGGAACAAATTCGTATCGTGTTTTGGAGTATGTTGGTGGTTTTCGTTGGGGTCCCGGGGGCCTCGGGGTGAATCCGGACCATCATCCGGCACTTTTGGAACTTAAAAATCTGCAGAAAAATTGCAGATCACTGGGCAAAATCCAAGCCTTCGCGTTCGCGTGGCATGGGCCGCGTTCGCGAAGGCCGGGCGAGTCAAGCATCGCGATCGCGAGACAGGTTACCGCGTTCGCGTAGGTCAAGATTCTTGAGCTTCGCGATCGCATTCAGGGTGTCGCGTTCGCGTAGGTTTGTGAGGGTGTGCATCGCGTTCGCGTGAGGGTTATCGCGAACGCGTAGAAGGAAAATCAGACGGCTGGGAGCTAGTGCATCGCGAACGCGTTGGGGAGGTCTCTTTCGCGAAATTCAATCCGGAGCTGGGCATCGCGAACGCGTAGCAAGGAACGCGAACGCGTAGAAGAAAAGTCCCAGGCAGTGAATTAAAACCAGAAACATTTCACATACGGGTTTCATTTCATAAACCCCCATTTTTTAGCCCTAGAGAGAAGAAATCACGGGAAAACGCTCTGGGAAATCATCGGGTATTCATCGGAGGTAAGTTTCTTGACTCAAAAACATCATTTTATGGTAGGATTAACATCAATCTTCATGAATTTGGGTAGAAATTGTGAAGGATTGTGGCCTAGATATTGAAAACGAAAATTTGGGTTTTGAAAGGCCAATCGAACTCCGATTTTGGTAAATTTTATATGTACGGACTCGTGGCGAGACGAGGGTTCTGGAAATATGAGTTTCAAAATTTTTCGAGATGTGGGCTCGGGGCTCGGGTTTTGCCAATTTCGTGATTTTTGATATTTTTCGAGTTCTTTCGATTGGGTTATGTTCCATTAGCCTATTTTGATATATTTGTGCTGATTTGTGCTAGTTTTGACGTGCATGGATGCCGGTTCGAGGAGCTAAGGCGTCGCGGGCATGAGCTTTCGTCGGTTCGAGGTGGGTAATACTTGTAAATGATATCCTGAGGGTTAGTAAACCCCGGACTTGCACATCTTAGTGCTGTGTTGAGGTGACTTGCACGCCGGATAACGGGCGTGGGGTAGAGCACCATTGGGGATTGTGATTTGGTCCGTCCCGCGTAATAAATAATAATACCTAATTGTTGAAATGAATTGGACTAATTATCATGTTTGGACTTCGTGCCAATTATTTGAGTCCTTCAGGGATTGGTATCACTATTTTGATAACACTGTGTATATTTTATTCTAATTTAAGGTTTTAAATGGTATTTTTGCTATTTAGCATTCTTATAAGGTTATGAAAAACTTGAACAAGGTCTTAATAATATTTTAGCTGTGAGCTAATGTGATATTGTTGCCCGTAGGGCTTTTCTTGATTATTTGTTTGACTTATTGGGGCTGAGGGCCATATGTTAGGGCATGACATTCATACGAGCATATGCATACACATGCATGGATCGGACTGCACGCCGCAGTGGTATATGGATCGGGCTGCGCGCCGCAGCAAGTGTGATATTATTATTGTGCTTGGGCTGTAGGAGCCCCTCCGGAGTCTGAACCCCCACAGTGAGCACGGGTACCCAAATTGGATCGGGCTACACGCCGTAGCGGTCATATGCGTTGCATGGCATACATACATTGGTTTACGTGTACTACGTGGCATAACATTCAGTACTCATACATTACTGGCACACATGCATTAGTTGCCTTATTGACCAGATCTCCTGGTGTAAATTGATAAGGAGTGCTGAGCCCGAGGGGCTGATTTGAGTGCGGACTTGCACTACTTGAGATTGTATCCAGGTATTGGTATATTATTATGAAATAAAGTAGCTAAAATTGAGATTTCTAAATAATCTACTCACATATGCTTGAAAGGAATAAAAAGATAGTTCCGTATTGTGTAGCATGAGATAGTGCCTATCGTGGTTTTCTTCCCTTCAGCATTATTTACTTTTATTACTGCTGAGTTGGAAGTACTCACACCCGACTCCCTGCACCTTGTGTGCAAATCCAGGTACACCATAGTGGAGCTGATTCTATTGCGGCTCGGGAGTGCTTTTGGACAGTCGAGGTAGCTGCCAGCGTTCGCAGGACCTGATTCTCCAGTTTGTCTGTATTTTGTTCTGATCATCCCACACTTGTGCACAATTATATTCACTATTTACACTTTGTATACTCTGTAGAGGCTCATGACTCTTGACCCTTCGGTCTATGGGAGTTGGCACATGTTGGGACTTGGTTCCCTGTTTTAAATATATCTATCACTGTTGCACTTAAATTGGATAAAGTGAGCTTGTGGATCCGTGGTTATTGTTGATTGGTCGGGCTGGCCTAGCAGTGTGCTGGGCGCCATCACGACCGGATTTGGGGTCATGACACTTGCTCAGGTGCACCAATTTCCCTTTCTGGTTCTAACTCAGTGATTTTACTCTTCTTTTCCCCTTTCTCCTGTTTCGGGGCCGCCTTGGGCTTCCTTTCCACATCAGCAATAACAATTATGGCCTTAAGCGCTGGATCGAATTCTTCATCTTTACAAATTATCCCAATTATTGGCCCGTTATTGTGAGCAGGCAGCGGATTATTGGTCACATTTGGGACATCCTCATCCTTCAACACAATCTTCCCTTGCTCTATTAAATTCTCCACCACTTGTTTCAAAGTCCAACAGTCATTAGTATGGTGGCCTTCTGCCTCTCAATGATATGCACATCTGACACCAGCTTTTTAGGAAGGCGATGCCGGGTTTTGTCTATTCTGAGGAACCTGCTGCAGTAGACCCATTTGGACAAGTTTCGGGAATAGACTAGAGTAAGATTCACCAATTGGCGTAAAGTTTGATTTCTTTGGTAGTTCCCAAGGACGGAAGTAATTCTGCGGAGGTCGAGGATTATAGTGGTTCTGGTGGGGAGGCTGATTTCTTGGAAATAGAGCTTGGTTTCTACTGACATGCTGCTACGGTTGCGCAAAAGGTTGAGCATTCATGACCGCATACAGTTGAGGGATATAGGACATTTACTAAGCAGGGTAATAATGCTGGGGGGTTCTTTCTAAAAAGATGGGTCTAGGAGCGTGGTGTCTTCTATCACCCGAAGTTGCCATGGACGTTTCCTCTTTCATCCTACCCTTTGCTATTCCTCCAGACCCTCCTTGGATTGCTTGGGAGGTCGCTCGAATGGCTGCCTGACTCAAAATCCTTCCCGTCTTTAAACCATTTTCTACCATTTCCCCAATCTTGATCGCCTCCGCGAAAGGCTTTCCCATTGCTGACAGCATGTTCTGGAAATAGTCCGGTTCCTGAGCCTGGAGGAAAGTAGTGACCATTTCTATTTCGTCCATAGGGGTTTCACCCTGGATGCTTGCTCTCGCCATTTGATAGCATATTCTCTGAAGCTTTCTGAGGGCTTCTTCTTTAAGTTCGATAAAGAATTCCTGTCTGGCGCGATGTCAATGTTGTACTGGAACTGTTTCACAAAATCTCTGGCCAAATCATCCCAGATGTGCCATCGAGATATGTCTTGATCCATGTACCATTCTGATGCTATCCCGATCAAGCATTCTCCGAAATATGCCATCAGCAATTCTTTCATGCCACCGGCACCTCGCAATTAATTGCAGTATTTCTTTAGATGAGCAATAGGGTCGCCATGCCCGTCATACTTTTCGAACTTCGGTGTCTTAAAGCCTGATGGCAAATGGACATGTGGGAACATGCACAAATCTGCGTAAGAAACACTCTTCTGTCCACCTAGACCTTGCATGTTTTTCAAACTCTGTTCCAAGCTGCTCATTCTTTTTTCCATTTCATCCCGTTCGGGAGCTTTTGGATTTTGGCTTGGCATGAACTCATATTGTGCTGGCTGAGGATAGACATTGGCGTCAAACTGGGTAGGATCCCGTGGAAGGGGTGGTGCCGGGAATGTAAAAGAAGAGGAATCAAAGAAATGAGTATGTGTGCCGGGATGCGCCGTAATTGGAACGGGCAAACCAACGGATGTTCTTGTAGATGTATTTAATGCTGTCACCTGGGGATGGGAAGTGGAGGGTGATTCGGAGAGGGTTGTAACATTAGAATATCCAAATAGAGTAGGTGGGTAATTGGTGGGGGTATTAGAAATCCCACTTGACCTGAGGAATAGTTCGGGGAACCCAGGGATCAGACTTGGGAGCTCTTTCCCGTTATTCCAGTCATCTAACATCTCGAGCATGTGGAGCGCAAAATTTTATTCTCCTCCAAAGCTGCTTACTCAATAGCCGGGATGGTTGTTATGGAGCTTTCTTCCGAAACGGGAAGGGTTGATAGAGGGATTTCTGAAGACATGTTGGCACCTCTTTTTGACCTTGTGAAATAGGGATGAGTACTTCCGGGCTGCTGAACTCTTCCTTTGGACCTTGTGAAGTACGAATGTGATGCCAGATTACCACAAAATCAACCACTCTTTACTAAAACCTGGAGTTTGGCAAACAAACGATTAGTCTAAAACAACATAACAGATAAGTATTCTCACGTTGGGTGTGATGCACTTATATAGTTGATCGGTTTGCTACTTGTATTCGATTGTAATGCGTTACTCCGGCTTATACTTTCTTTTGCTTGCATCTTCTTCCTCTCTTTATCAATTTTCTTTTACACTCTTTTTTCTTTTTTTTTATTTTGTTTTTAGTGATGGTCGAATCTTATGTGGATTGCCTACGTATCACGTCCCCGCATAAATCAGACCGGGCGTAGTTCGGATAATCGGGAATGGCGTAAATAAACTAATTTTTTTTTAATTCTTGAAATAAATGCTTTAAAAGAAGAAAGGAAAATATATTTATATATATATTTTTTTTTTTGCTTTTTGTTTTGCTTTTTTGAAAGAAAGACTTCTAAAAATTTATTTGCTTTGGAGTAAAAGAATATTTTTTTGTTTGAATTTTTACTTATTGTCTCTCTTTCCAAGGAAGAATAAAAAAATATTTTTTTTTTGGATTTTTGTTTTTTTTAGAAAAGTACTTCAAAACTGAAGGAAACCCATATTTTTAATTTTGATTTTTATTGATTTTTCTTTTTATTTCATGAAAAACAGTAGGAAGAACAAAACCATTTTTTTTTTGGTTTTTTAATTACTTTTAACCCTTTTGTTTTTTAATTTTATAAGGAAAGATTTTAAAGAAGGAACTAAAGGAAAATAATTTTTTTTTAAATTGGGGTCGAAACCGATGAGGTTTTCCTATGTATCTCACATCCGGTGAGAATCAGACCCGCGTAGTTCGGAAACAAATGAACTAAATCATTTTAACAAAAAAGAAAACACACTATTTTTAACAAAATTTATTTGGAATTTTTTTTTTTTTGCAGCATTTTCAAAAATTATTTTCAAAGAAAACAAACTATTTTCCATAAAATTATTTCGACTCTATATCCGGACATGTTCTACTTCTTCTCCTCTTTTTTTTTAAATAACAAACCGGCCAGCATGTAAGATCGAAATGAATAAATGCACAGACAAATATGCATCAAGCCGGTCTTCTGTTTCAGGTACACCTGTCCTAGACAGGCCCAACCCCTGTGTTGAGCCTCCTAAGTCAAATATGCACATGATGCAAATAGTCATTCCTATCGGGGATCCGGCATAAGGTTTTGTTATTCTAAGTCATCATCCTGTTGGAAAAGGTGTCTAGACTGGCTTTAACTCGAGTAGACAACTCGAGCCGAAGAGTGTCAGTGCACCGGTAGCATGGCTTTCTGGCTTAATTGACAAAACTCTCTGCCTAAACATGTGTGACTACAAATCCTTCATCGGGTGCCAAGCACCACAACTATCTTGAGAAAAAATGGGCTATGTCCAGCAAATGCCCGATATTATATTTCAAATAGACTCAGAAGAGGAAAAATGGGTATCGGCACAATTTATATACAATTCACAAAATATCAAAGCGGTAAAAGTAACATTTAGCACACTAAATACAAACATATAATAAAATCAGGTAATAAATAAGCCAAATAAAATAATTATTCAAAGCTCGAATTCTTAAACCCTGAACCAGTGGTTCTCGGTCTGTTTCCCCAGCAGAGTCGCCAGAGCTGTCACACCTCCTTTTGGCGCGCCTCATACCCCGGAGGGTAGAAGCACAAGGGAGTTTTTCCAATTTAAGTGACAATATTCGAAACGAGATTATTTATTTAATTTAGAGTCGCCACTTGGAATAAATTATGGTGTTCCAAGTCACCGATTTATTCAAATCCCAAATCGAGGAAATATTGACTTTCCAAATGAAGTCTGCGAACCAGAAATTCTAAGTAAGGAATTCTGTTGACCCGAGGGAAGGTGTTAGGCACCCCCGGATCCCGTGGTTCTAGCACGGTCTCTTCAATTATTATAAATGGCTAAAAATACCTGATTTTATATATGCTTATAAATTATATGCTCTAATTAAACTTTTAACCGCTCTATTAATTTGAAACCATACCTAAAGAAAGACTAATTACAACATAGACTCGGACTTTTGACAGGTAGGTAAATAATGAGAAAACGTATCCGGGTTTGCTTATTTGAAACTATGCCGATTAAAGCCATTATTAGACTAGACAAAAATTAATTTATCTACAACAAAGTTTCGTTAAGGTTATTTCCAATTAATATTTATACAAGACGATGTCTTATCCTGTGGCCTGTTGGAATGTATTAAAGGTTGGCTATGTTAATCACTAATATTCGAGAACTTAACATGAGTTACTAATATTATTTGAATTGTTATTTTAAAAATAAAGAATTACCTGCTCAAGTAAACCGCAATTTCACACCTTTTTATTCCATTTAGTTTTACCATGTACAGATTTCAACTTCCTGTTTGGACTTTTGCTCAATTTCAACAGGTGATTGGACAGAACTAACAAGGCAGATTCTTCAAAACACTTAAGCAATGAATCTATGTTATTAATAATAAAATGCTAACCTCGACTAATTAAATTCCAGCATGGACTAATTATTAACAGTAAACACCAAATCATTTCTTAGCTTCTAACATTGAATATCTGACTTTAACTTACTACGAATTTCAAAGCCTAACAGAGAGGAGATTTGTTAAACTCATTTAGCAAATATACATACCAAATCTGACATTTGAATATGATTAAAAGGATACATGGTTCTTTCGTATAGAATAGAGAACAATTAAAAACAAACCAACAGATACACATGATAGATCTATACATTTGAACTCAAATAAAAAAAACAGAACGGATTGGTTTGTCTTTATGGAATTCAACAGAGTTAGAAGTTAAATTACAACTGAATTAGCTTCGAAAAATGCAGAAAACATCATCTGCTCTAATGACAAATCTTGACTTGAATAAATCAACTTCATGTTCAGCCATTCTCATACATTTAAAAGGTGAAATGAAATACCTGGAAATGAGAGTAAAAGGTGTCAAACGCAGCAGTAGAGTAGCAATCAGAAGCAGTACGTCAGAAATGCAAGTTCCAGCGATGAATAAGGCTACCAAAGATGGGACAACGACAAACTAGTAATAGATTGAAATTCCAGAAAATGGGCTAAAGTGAAACTGAGAGTCTCATAGATATCAAGCAAACCACTCAGCACCAAAACATTAACAAATGAGCCCCAAACAACTTTCAGATAACTTTGGACAGAATCCAATTCGAATGAAACAGAGGTGGAAGATTTAAAATGTTCAAAACAGTTTTGAGACTCAAAATCAATGCAACAGTGTAATAGGATAGGATTTCCCTTCCTCTTTAGACTAAATATCACTCTTGAAACTCACTTAAAATAATTTTGAACAAAAACAACAGACTCTCCAAGAAATCCAACAGTTTTTCTTTCTCACAATGACTTGGAAAGATATCAAATATGTGTGTGCGAAAAGAAACTCTCTCCAGGTCTGTTTCTCTCCTCTCCAAATCAGTGTGTGTATCTGAAAATCTATTTCAGAATGTATATGAAAAAGAAAGTTGTTCTCTCAAGGGTGGTGAATGTGTGTGTGTTTCCTGTATTAAAACTCTCTGCTAAAATCCTTTCATATTCCCAGGATGTCTGTCTAAGCAAACTATGTAAGAAATCTATTTCTTTTCTCTATTTTGATCTCCTATTCTCTATTCCCAGAAGGTATATTTTCTGCCTCTCTTCTTCCTAGTATGTCCCCCCTCTAATCTGTTTTCCTATCTGTCTTTATAGCCTAGAGATCCAACCCCCAGCCCTTCCTTTTTAATTGCTTTAATCACTGTCCAGCCAGGTTATTCCTTCTGGTTTTCCACTCAAACATTGTTTAAACTTAGATTTTTCATAAAAAACTCTAAAGTTCAAAATGCAATGGAAAAGCATACTGCCCTTTGTAGATTCCACTAAACTTCCCATGTGCAGTGCACAACTTCAATTTAAAACTCCAATGATTTTGGTTTAAAGCTTAGACAGGCTGTGATTTCAAACTAGTGGATAGCCCCCCCTTTCATCTGTATTAACAAATCCCCAACCAGGCATCAAATTTAACTATACTAATTTTTAGCCGCCACCAAATTGTAACAAATATAACTAAATAAACTTATCAATTCAAATATATGGCTTAAAACTCAAAATCTCAAACAGAAATGAAAACAATGATTTGAAACAAAAACCTCACACAAATAACAAGTTGAAATACTGAAGTCAATGTTGACTGACAAAGATACATGGGGATGGACTATCCTCATTCGAAACAATTCACAATGATTCAAAACATACAAATCAAACAAATGCTGGACAGCCTTGAAGATGGGAACAAATAATCAATTAATATAAATCGAATTGAAGAGCGATCCAATCGACATAACTTAATTAATCGATTCGACAATTCATAACATATACTAACCAATCAGCGGAAAATCGAACCACAACGAAAGTTTGAAGGAGAAAGAAGAAGAGTAGAAATATTGAAACTGAAATTTAACAACAATAAAAACAACGAAAGAGAAGAAATAAAATAAACAGTCAATCAAAGGGGAAAAGATGAGAAATTACCTCTAAATTCCAGTCCCAACCATTATCCGTTCTAATCGAAACCTTGACTCGATCCCCCGCTTTATGATTGAAGCCTAAACGGGTCTTAATCGAGTGTTCTCGATTAAGATCACACGATTAAGGCCGGCTACGACTTCAAATTTCTTTTTAGATCGGTTTTCCCCTTTTCTAAGGTTTTTTTTTTATTTGAAATTCATGTAACTCGGGTTAGAATCGAACAAAACTATTATGATATTTGGGGCAAGGGTGGTCCAGTGGGTAATTGGTGGGAATTTGGGTCCGGTTGGGGTAACTTGAGTCTTGGCTCGAATCTTCAATCACCGATTCGAGAAGCTAGAGGTGGATTTGAGGTAAGGGGTTTGTGGATTTGTGTTAAAGGTGTGGTGGGGGTTCCATGGTGTTAGTTTAGGTGGCCGGCGACATCTTGCCGCCGGGTTTTAGGTGGAAGAGCGGGGTGGCGGCTAGGGTTTGGTTCCGCCTCTAGGTTTAGAGAGAAGGGGAAGGAGATGAAAGAAGGGGTATTTTGGGAGTGAGGCGGATGAGAGAGTCTTGGGGGGGTTTTGGGTAATTAAAAATAGGTTAATTGATCCGGATCGTTGGATGATGTAGCATCAACAGTCCAGATTAAACCAGAAATGGGGCGGTTTAGGGTGATGGGGCGGGTTGTGAGTTTTTGGGCAGGTTTCTTTTGGGTTTGGTGTAACTTGTTTGGGCCTGGTATCATTTTTCTTTCAATTGGCCCAATCCGGATCCCTACTCTTTAGTTCTATTATTTTTTTTCTTTTTCTTTTAATTTCTAATAAACAAAAAATTCTAGATACATTACAAAAATAAAAAAAAAAATACTAACTAAGTTTTTACTAATAATTAACACATAAAATTAAATACCACTTAAAGTTATAAACTACACAATTTTGACTAAAAATATTAAAACGCAAAAAAAAACACAACTTTTGATTCTTAATTTTTAATAAAAAGGCAAATTACTTTAATTAAATTCTAAATTTAAATGCAACATACACACATTAATTTACGAATAATCACGCACAAACAAAAGCAAATGAAAAATAATTAAAATTAAACAAAATTCACAAAAAAATCACACACAGTATAAAATTATTCTATATTTTTTTATTTTTTTTATTTTGGGAGTAATTCTCTTGCAGGGCAAAAATCACGTGCTCACAGGTGTATTAACTTTGTATTAGCCTATTTTGAACTTGGATTAGATGATAGCTATATCTAACTCTTGATTATTACAACCGATCCTAATGAATTACAATGATTCTAAGAAGTACAGTTACAAACTAAAGAGGAAGAAACAGAAACAAATTCAGCAAATGATTTATGTAACTTCATTTCTTCATCACAATTGCGATTACATCTTCAGGAATAGAAATGTACCTGATTCAAAACAAGTCTATGAGTCTAGGCTTTGGGGAAGAAGAATAGTCAGCAAATTACAACAGCAGAAAAGCAACAGCAATGATATATGTCAATCGCAGTAGAGCAGCTAACAAAATCCCAAATATAGAAATCCAGCAGATCAACAAAGCAGAATCGAGGAGTTCAAGCAAAAGTCCAGATGAATCGAAGAATAGTAGACCCAGCAGGAATTCCCAAATTAATACCCAAGCTAACCAACTAAGAGTTGTAGTATATGGAACTTAGAATTTAACCAAATTTCAGAACTTGAATTCTAACCCCTGTTTTTTAATTTCTGAACTGGACCCTTTTTAGGCTCACTAGAAGCCTATTTATAGACTGATTTTTGGGGGGAATTGGGGGGAAATTCAAATAAGTTAATTTCATTCCCCTCCCTTATTCTTTTCAATTATTTACAGTTTAGTTCATTAAGTCTATATCGAAATGCCTTTGAATCTTTGCTAGAAGGTTCTAGGCAATTCTATTGTGTTCTATTAGGTTTATTTTACTTAGTTACCCTCACTTGCTAAGGTTTGTTACAGGAACGCCTTTTAATTATGCCTAGTTTGTCCTTTGTTTTATAGGTAATTATAGAAATACTAGGCACTAAAGTCATTTTTAGCCTTATAGGCTCTATTAAATCTCCAGGAATGCCATTTACTATTCCTGTTATACCCTTATTATTTATTCCAAATTACCCGACCTACTAAGGTGTGGCAGACTTAGGGTTATGAATTATTTAATTAGTAACCACTACTTACAGATATTTTAAGACTTAGCCAATTCTAGCCCCCAAACCCCTTTCATATTTAGCCAACATTTATCAGACCCAACCCATTATTTAACACATAGGCTCTTTTTAAAAAACATGGCAACTACTTAACCAACAGAGATAATTTTTTTAGAAACAACCACTTAATATAGCTAAGTAATCAATCTAACCACTTAATAACAGAGATAGCCAGTTAACGACCATACTTTATCTTTCAGAAATTACCACATACTTAACTTTCAGAAATAATTCAAGAACCTTTGCACTCATAACCCAAATCACAAAAGCATTCAAAAATTCAGAATGGATTCACAAATGAATCAGGTGACAAATATAGCCAGTTTTATGTTATTTTTCACATATAGCCTTAATCGCAAATCAACTTTCAATCAATCAGAACTCAGAGGTAAAGTTTGATAATGGTTAAATCCCAACTAATCAAAGCTCAATTTTAGATAGAGCATGATGAACAAACACATAAACAGGCTAATTTACTCATCATTCATGCGTGATAAACACTAAGAACCCTAAGAACACTTTAACAGACTTAGGCATGTGTAACAAACAGAGATAGATCTTATTATTTAAACATGAAGAAGAGATAGGCTCATAAGAATATCATAAACATGCCAAGAAAAACATTTCCAAAATCAGCAAACAAGAAAGAGATAGTAAACTTAGCTTTTGGGCTTTCTTTTTCCTTTTCTTTTCTTTCGTTCTTTTCTTTCTTTCTTTCTTCTTTATTTCTTCTTTCTTTCTTTATTTCTTTCTAGATCTCCAAAATTTCAAAGACGTTTAGTCTTTTGATTGTTGGACTTCTCCGATGAGGCTTCTGTTTTGAGTTTTGGTATGTGTGGGGTGGTTTGGGGCTTGGTTTAGTGGTTTTGGGGTAGGGTTGTTTTGGGTGCTTGCCGGAGTAGGATTCCGGTGAGTCTTTTTGTTATATTCGAGGAGTTCCGGTGATATTCGAGACTAGCCACCTAGATGGGGTGATAGATCACCTCAAGGTGGTTATACGGTTTTAGTCTCAGAGGCTGGTTCATAGTTCTTGAGGTCGCCGGCTAGGGTTCCGGCGACCGGAGTTTCAAGAAGAAGGGGGGTCTTTGGTTTAATGGAGTTTTATGGTGGTTGCAGGGTTTGGTGGGTAAAGGGTGAGGTGTTAACGGCTGGCCTGAGCCGGAGATGGTGGTTGTGACAGGCCGGCCGGCCAGTCTCCATGAGAGACCAAGGAAGAAGAAGAAGAGTCTTTAGTAGGCGGCTAGGGTTATACAAGTGTGTGTAATGAATTATGAACGGAGATGAGAGTATTTATACCTATCTCGTCTCGTGGAATCCTGGCCCTTGGATTAACCAAGATCAACGGCCAGGATCCTTTGCATCAAAATGGCAACGTTTGGTTAAATGAAAGGCTTGCTTATGTCCGTTGGATGTTGAGTTTGGACGGCTGAGATTATTTCATTATACTGCGTCGTTTGGCTTTTAATGAGACTTAGTGTCATCCGTTTGATCATTCCTATTGAACAGCCAGGATTAGTCTCTTTCACGATGTTGTTTAATTTCGTAATGAACCGCTTCATTTGATCCGTTAGATTCCTTTCATCAACGGTTGATTTTGTTTTGGCTTATACGACGCCGTTTGGTCATGAGCGTGGCAGACCAGGCTTATCCTTTGGGCCTAAAGTATTTCGGCTTATTATATGTATATGTATTTCATTATGTAGCCCAAATTGTATTGTATTTGGTATTTTTGTCTTATATTTTAATTATTTCTTGAATTTTCTTTTGTATTTTATTTTTTTCTATTTTGTTTTTGTATTTATTTTCAACATGTTATATTTCCTTTACTTTTCTGTTTTTCCTTAATTTTCCAACATTTGTTTTTGCCATTTTTCTTCTATTTTCCGGTATTTTTGTATTTTGTTGATTTTTCTGGATTTTCATATTTTTGTGATATTTTCTAATTGATTCCTTTTGTAATTTTAATTTCAACTTTTTTTTAAAGAAAACACACAAGTATTTCAATTAAATCACACAATTTCACACCAAAAACTATTTTTATTTTATTTTTATATTTATATTGGAATTTAATTTCTCAGGGCAAAATCACGTGCTCATAGTAGTATTGTTTCTCAATCGTTGGATTTAATTATATGAACGGCCAAGATCCTTCTTCTTCAAAACGACGGCGTACAGTTTAATGAGGTCTTTTATTTGGTCTGTTCGATTAGATGTTTGAACGGTCAGGATTTAACTACCTAAGCGATATCGTTTGGTTAAGTGATACACTAGTCTCGTCCGTTTGATTAAGTGTGATGGACGGTTGTGATTAATTCCCTCAATGATGTCGTTTTATTAATACAGTCACCGCCTTACTTGGTTCGTTTGATTTAAATCATCAACGGCCCAGATTATTTGATGTTGAGACGGCGTCGTTTGGCCTTGTAACTAGGCAAAATGGCTAATGAGCCTGGGCCTGGTCTGTGTAATGTATTTGTGCTAAGTACATTATATGTATTTGGCCCAATTTGGTATTTCACATTGTATTTTTGTATTTTTTTTGTTATTTTTGAATTGTATTTATTTTAATTTCTTTTATTTTCCTTTGTATGTTATACTAATTTTCTTTGTATACATTTTACACTGATGTATTTTCTTTTATTTTCCAATTCTTTCTATTTTTTCCTTGGTTTTTCCGATTTTCTAGTATTTTTGCTTGATTTTCTAATTTCCTAATATTTACTCTATAATTTTTGTGATATTTTATAATTAATTTCCTTTTTGTATTTCATTTTAAATTTCTTTCAATTAAAAACAAACGCAGATATTTTCTATACACTAATCAAAGCAATTGCAATCAAAAATCGTTTTGTATATTTTTATTTTGGAATTTAATTGCTTGGGGAAAAGATCACGTGCTCACAGCTGCCCCTCTTTGCTCGGGAACACGAAGAGTTTCAGTGCAAAGATATATGAGCGGTAATGAGGGATTTTTGCCCACTCGCATATTCTGTATGAAGCATTTTTTGAAAGTTTTGACCGCACCATGCATCAGAGGTTGCCTACATATCCTAGGCTATACAAGAATCAGGTCAGTGTAGTTCGGGAATGTTTGGTAGTTTGAAACTACCAGGGAAGCTGTGATTTCAGTGCTATTGCTGTTGTTACTGTTGTTACTGCTGACTGACTCCTTATTACACCATGGTAAGAAAAATAAAGAAGCTAGCCTAAGCTATGGTCTATGAATTACAAAAATCCTATCTATGTCTTGTGTCTTGTATTGCCTTGATCGTTCATCTTGCATCTTGTTCTTTATTTACATCTTCCATTATTCGATAAATCTTTTACTTGTAACTTTCTGCAGACATATTGCTTCATTCTGCTTGTATGACTTAAAAAAATGTGTTTCTCCATTCTCCGAGTTGGTACCTGCTTATCACAAAAATAAAATAACTTTTTCCTACCCCAGTATGGGCTTTCAATCTATTATGATGTTACTTGTTAGAAAAAAAGTTTTATTTTGCAGAAAGTATTCCCTTGTTATATAGGTGAGCGCCTAAGTAAAAATTAAAAATGCAGAAAGTATTCCTATATTATACAGGTGGGTGCCTGAGCGAAAATTTAAAATGCAGAAAAGTATTCCCTTGTTATCCAGGCGGGCGCCCGATGTAGAAATTAAAAATGCAGAAAAGTATTTCGTGATGACCCGGCCCGTCATCATGCGACTTATCACCCCGTTATCCCCGTTATATGTTTGTTAATGTTTCAATATGCATGTTTGGTGAGTTTGAGTCAATTCAGATTGAGTTTGGGTGGAAATGAGACAAATAGTCTCTTTGAAGAAGGAATAGTTGGGAAAAGTCAATTGGATATTGACTTGTGAGTTAGAGAGCTCCTGATGCAGAAATTGAAAATGCAGAAAATATTCCTTTGTTATCCAGGTGGGCGCCTTATGCAGAAATTAAGAATGCAGAAAATATTCCCTTGTTATCCATGTGGACGCCTGATGCAGAAATTAAAAATGCAGAAAATATTCCCTTGTTATCCAGGTGGGCACCTGATGCAGAAATTAAAAATGCAGAAAATATTCCCTTGTTATCCAGGTGGGCACCTGATGCAGAAATTAAAAATGCAGAAAATATTTCCTTGTTATCCAGGTGGGCGCCTTGTTATCCAGGTGGGCGCCTGATGCAGAAATTGAAAATGCAGAAAATATTCCCCTGTTATCCAGGTGGGCGCCTGATGCAGAAAATGAAAATGCAGAAAATATTCCCTTGTTATCTAGGTGGGCGCCTGATGGAGAAATTAAAAATGCAGAAAATATTCTCTTGTTATCCCGGTGGGCGCCTGATACAGAAATTAAAAATGCAGAAAATATTTCCTTGTTATCGAGGTAGGCGCCTGATGCAGAAATTAAAAATGCAGAAAATATTCCCTTGTTATCTAGGTGGGCGCCTGATGTAGAATGTGATTAGTAAGAATTTCAATCTTTTGTCCCTGTCTTAATCAGTGAATAATTTATTAGTTATAAAATGATGGTTAGCAACTGGCATTCTTGTTGGCCTTGCTTCTACCGTCTGCCTCATCTTGCTTTGTGTTGCTTTGTCGTTCTTTCTTGATCATCTTTCGGTTCTTTCACTGTAATCCCCTTTTTGTTTTTCTCTCTTGTTTCTTTTTCTCTTTTATTCCCTTTGGCTATGTGATCCCCTTTTGTTATTTTATTTTCTCTTATCCTTTGAAGGACCCAGTATTATTGTGCCATCCAACATGAGAAGATGGTAGTTAGCTTTCAACTGGCAACAGATTTTGAACAACTAAAAATTAAATGCAATGACCCTAAATTTAGGGGTGGGGATATTTTTGAAGTAAAAGACAGAATTTATCTGGGTAGGAAGGCTGATTCCTTTGACCATGCCATGCATTTGAATATCCGATCCAGTCTGTCCAATCAAATCGTTGCTGACTTAAATTTCTCCTTTCATCAACCCAAACCTCTCTTAACTTGCCATCTTCCTTTTATCAGGTCATTCCTCATTTTCGCCTTATGGTGCCCGTGAGGGTTTTCACAAATAAGACTGTCTTATCTTTATTTTCTCTCAACTCACATTCTCCTTATGGTGCTCGTTACGGTTTTCACCAATAAGACTCTCTCATTTTTATTTTCTCTCAACTCACATTTGCCTTATGGTGCCCGTGAGGGTTTTCACCAATAAGAATCTCTCATTTTTTTATTTTTCTTTATTTTTCTGTATTCAAACTCCCGGGTACTGTCCATGATATGTTTCCCTTTTTTCTCGTTGCATTGTCATTCTCTTAAAATTAATCAGAAGGTCTTGTTTTGGACCGTAATGTGGCTTTTGGATGGGTTTAGAAAGAAGGGTATACATGCTTAAATTTATAACATGGGTTCAAAAATAATTACAACTCTCGGAATCATAAAAACATAACTTCTGTCCCAGTTTCAATTATGGGGAAACTTGGATTTTATTTCTGTTGTGACTGAACCTCATTGAGGTTGCCTACGTACCCTTTCGGGATCAAGTCAAACATAGTTCATACCCTAAGGTTTCTTCGTCATTTGACTTTTTCTGATTTTCTTCTTTTGAATATTTTTTTTTTCATTTCATCATTCATTTCGACTTCATTATTGATTCCGAGAGAGGGGTATGAAAGAAAAATATAATAAGGCTCAAAAGGGGTAGCAATGGGTAAAGTGTTTGGATAGAGAAATAAAATGCCTTCATCATTTCAATCTCAAAATTATGACAAATACAATTGTATACATGAAAGGAATCATACATAATATCTCTTGATTGCATCAGAGTTGATTGCAGTCTCTACACATTTCCCTTCCACATCTGTTAGATAAAAAGCTCCATTGGACAATACCCGGGATACCATAAATGGCCCTTGCCAATTAGGCGCAAACTTTCCCTTTGCTTCGGCCCAGTGTGGTAAAATACGTCTTAACACCAATTGTCCAACTTCAAATTTCCGTGGACGTACTTTCTTGTTATATGCTCTGGCCATCGTTCGTTGGTACAACTATCCGTGACATACTACTGCTAATATTTTCTCATCGACCATGCTCAATTGATCTAACCGGGCCTTTACCCATTCATCATCATCAATTTCAGCCACAGCTATAATCCGGAGGGAAGGTATTTCAATTTCTGCAGGTATCACTGCCTCCATTCCGTACACCAATGAGTAAGGGGTTGCACCAATTGAAGTACGCACAGTAGTACGATAACCCATTAGAGCAAATGGTAATTTTTCATGCCACTGTCTCGACTCCTCTACCATTTTTTGAAGAATTTTCTTAATATTCTTGTTTGCGGCTTCAACTGTCCATTTGCTTTATGCCAATAAGGTGTAGATTTACGGTGCAAGATTTTAAACTTCTGACATTTTTCTGCCATGAGATGACTGTTAAGATTGGCTCCATTATCCGTGATAATCACCTTGGGAATTTCGAAGCGGCGAATGATGTTTGTATGTATGAAATCTACTAATGCCTTCTTTGTTACTACTTTAAATGACTTCGCCTCCACCCATTTAGTGAAATAATTAATGGATACCAGGATAAATCTGTGCCCGTTAGATACTGCGGGTTCTATCGGACTGATGAGATCCATGCCCCATGCGACAAAAGACCATGGTGTTGACATTGTATGCAACTCGTATGATGGGGAATGAATCAAGTCCCCTTGTATCTGGCATTGATGGCATTTTCGTACATATCTAATGCAATCTCGCTCCATAGTGAGCCAATAATATCTAGCCCTTGGTATTTTCTTGGCCAAAACATATCCACTCATATGAGGTCTACAACTTCCTGCATGTATTTCAGCCATGATTGTAGCGGCTTGTTGTGCATCTATACATCTCAGTAAACCCAAATCTGGGGTTCTCTTGTATACAATCCCTCCGCTGAAGAAAAATACACTCATTAGGCGCCTTATAGCCCTTTTCTGATCTCCCGTAGCTTGCACTGGGTACACCCTCATCCTCAAATATTCTTTAATATCATGGAACCATGGTTTACCATCAAGTTCCTTTTCTATCGTGAAACAATAAGCATTTTGATCACGAACTTGTATTTGCAATAGAACTATATAAGCTTTGTCCGGATGGTGCAACATGGACAACAATGTGTCCAGGGCATCTGCAACTTCATTGTGCATTCTTGGGATATGCTTGAACTCTATGGACTGAAACCTTTGAGATAGTTCATGTAGACACTGTCGGTATGGTATAAGTTTCAAATCCCTTGTCTCCCATTCTCCCTGAATTTGATGTATCAAGAGATCCGAATCACCCATGACCAAAATCTCTTAAACACCCATGTCTATTTCCATTCTTAATCCCAATATACATGTTTCATATTCAGCCATGTTATTAGTACAGAAAAATCGAAGCTGAGCGAAAACAGGATAATGCTGACCCGTTTATGAGATGAGCACTACTCCAATTGCAACTCATTTGCTATTGACAAGCCCATCAAAGTATAATTTCCAGCCCAACTTTTCGTCTTGTTCTAATTCTTCAATATTCATTGTCTCCTCATGAGGAAAATATGTCTTCAGCGGTTCATACTCATCATCAACTGGATTTTCTGCCAAATGATCAACGATTGCTTGTGTCTTCATTGTAGTGCGAGTCACATAAACAATATCAAACTCCATAAGCAGAATTTTCCATTTAACGAGCCTTCCTGTGGGCATAGTCTTTTAGAAGATGTACGTCAGTGGATCTAGACGAGATATAAGATAAGTGGTGTAAGCCGACAAGTAATGTTTCAACTTCTGTGCAACCCATGTTAAAGCACAACATGTCCTTTCCAGCTGAGTGTATTTTACCTCGTAAGATGTAAATTTCTTACTGAGATAGTATATTGCTTGCTCTTTCTTCCCCGTCTCATCATGCTGCCCTAGTACACAACCAAATGAATTATCCAATACAGTCAAATACATCTTGACTTTCCTCAGTCCAATTCACCGCAGCATCTTTCTTCAATAATTTGAAAATGGGCTCACAGGTTGATGTCAACTGAGCAATAAATCTGCTAATATAATTCAACTTGCCCAACAAACTCATCGCCTCTTTCTTGTTCTCTCGCGGAGGCAAGTTCTGGTTGCTTTTATCTTTGACGGGTATAATTCAATACCACACCGGCTTACCACGAACCCCAATAACTTTCCTGATGGTAATCCAAAAGTACATTTTGCTGGATTGAGCTTGAGCTGTATCTCCGAAGCCTCTGGAAGAACTTCTTCAAGTCTTTTACATGATCACACTGCTTTATGGATTTTATAATAACATCATCCACATACACTTCGATCTCTCGATGTATCATGACATGAAACATAGTGGTCATTGCTCTCATATTTGTAGCTCCAGCATTCTTCAACCCAAACGGCATTACTCTGTAGCAATATGTTCCCCAAGGTGTGATAAAGGCCGTCTTTTCTGCATCTTCTTCATCCATCAAGATCTGATGATAACCAACATAACAATCCACAAAAGAACCAATCTCATGTTTGGCACAATTGTCAATCAATATGTAGATGTTTGGCAATGGAAAATCATCCTTCGGACTGGCTTTATTGAGGTCTCGATAATCAATACACACTCTGGTTTTTTCGTCTTTCTTTGGAATAGGTACAACATTGGCTAACCAGGTGGGATACTTGGTGACCCGTATGACCTTTGCCTCAAACTGCTTGTTGACTTCCTCTTTTATTTTCACACTGATATATGTTTTGAACTTTCTCAACTTTTGCTTAACAGGCCGGCATTCCGGATAAGTGGGCAACTTATGTACCACCAAGTCAGTACTGAGCCCTGGCATATCATCGTAAGACCAGGCAAATATATCTTTGTACTCATGTAATAACCTGATCAAGTCTTCTCTGAGTGAGACCTCTAGGTGGACACCAATCTTTGTTTCCCAAATATTCTCCTCATTTTTCAAATTAATAGACTCCGTATCATTTAAGTTTGGTTTGGGTTTCTCTTCATAATGGCTTAAATCCTTACTAATTTCCTCCAAAACTTCCTCATCCTCATATTCCACTTCATTATCATTTTAAATTTCTTGTATAACTATCTGATTATCAAGACTGGACTGGGAATCCTTCATGCATGACACATCATTGAAATCAGCAAAGACTGGACTGTACAAGAAAAGAAAATAAAATAAAATAAGGCTACAAAAATAGAGGAAGAAAGAAATTGCATTTCATTAAACTTTGAAAGGTAACAAGGTTTGGATACAATTGAGAAGACAGATCATAAGATTACAATTTTTTGAAACAAGACAGATTTAGGAATGGAAAATTAAAAGCTAACTACCACAACTCCCTCCTGAATGGAAGAGGAGTAGTTTCCCAGTTATTTAGCCTGATCTGGGCTCCAACAAACTGAACATCCATCTTGCTTGTTCCCTTGGCTGCCTTTATCATATTCACGCCTTCAAACAACCTCTCAAACCTTTCTAATAGCTCTTCATCTGGCCTTATCTCTACATGGCCCGGCATGATAGTCGTTGGACGTCTTTGTGTACCAGGCTTGACGAAGGAGTATGACAATTTTAAGATAGGTTTGGGGAGGGTCCATCCTTTATTTTTCAATCTTTTGGCTCTCTGTATATCGACGATGGTTGGCTTGAAACCCAGGCCGAAATTATTAGTGCTACCCGGAAGATAAACTGGTTGTGTTATACCCTGCAAAGCAACTCCTAGAACTCTTCCCAGAGAGAACCTGTTCTTTATCATTTCCTTGGCAACCATGACCGCTGCAGAGGTTACTTTGGGTACTGGGATATTTGCTCCTTTAGATATCTTGTTCACAGTCACAGTGTCCATCACTTGGTACACCCAAGGACCTCTGTCACCTTCGACTTCTTCGAATAGCGTGATGGCATTACAAATATTATCCTCACCGTGCACTACTATCTCTTGCTGATCCCATTCAAACTTCACCAGTTTATGTAGTGAAGAAGGCACCGCTTTTGTAGCGTGGATCCATGGACGTCCTAACAGGAGGTTATAGGACATAGTAACGTCCAACACTTGAAACTCCATGGTGAATTCCACCGGTCCAATGGTGAGTTCTAGTATGATATCTCCAACGGTGTTCTTTCCACCTCCGTCGAATCCCCTCACACATATGTTGTTTCTGTGGATCCTTTCGTGATCAATCATTAATTTTCCTAGAGTAGGCAAAGGACAAATATTAGCACTTGACCCACTATCGACCAAAACATGAGTCACCACTTATTCCTCACATTTCACTGTAAGGTATAATGCCTTATTGTGCTCTGTCCCTTCTAGTGGTAGTTTATCGTCTGAGAATGTTATCCTATTTGCCTTAAAAATTTTGTTTGTAGTATTCTCCAAATGACACACCGTGATCTTTTCTGGTACATGAGCTTCATTTAGGATCTTCATTAACACCCTTCGGTGTTCATCTGAATGAATCAGCAGAGATAGCAAAGATATTTGAGCTGGTGTCTTCCTCAGTTGCTCAACTATGGAGTAATCTTGAGCTTTCATTTTCTTTAGGAACTCTTCAGCTTCTTCTTCGATTACCTCTTTCTTCACATAGGCCGAATTTTATTTCACAACTTTCGCCTTTCTTAAATCGTTAGGAGCAAAACATCGCCCAGACCAGGTCAAATCATGGGTTTCGCAGATCTCCCCCTTGACTTCTTTCCCTTTGTACATGACAATTACCTTGTCATAATTCCAAGGTACAACTTTGATGTTCACAATCGGCATCTGAACAACCAGCTTGATAACAACTGGTTTCTATATGTGCCCCTTTCACAGTCAATATAGGCTTCACCCCAGGTACTATCACTTTTACAGGTTCAGGTTCAATTACCACTGCTGGCTGACTTACAGGTGGCTCGATTGTCATTTTCTCATTCCCGACTTTCTCCTCTGTCTTATTGTCTGCTTTGATTGTCATCACAGTCTGAGAGGGTTTTTTGCAGCTTTCTCCCTGTACTAACTCTATCGTATGTGTTTCATGGTGCACCGGCAAAGGATTTTGTGTTATGTAGGGAGTCTGAGGCGCTTGCACCTCAATTCTTCTAGAGTCAATGAGTTCTTGTATCACAGATTTTAGGTTCCAACGTTTGTCCTTGTGATGTCCCGGTGCCCCAGAACAATATTCACAATGGATGGATTGATCTAAGTTTCTCGGTGGAGGGTTGGGAATTTTAGGCTCAATAGGACTTAGTATCCCCAATTGTCTTAATCAGTGAAAGAGGCTAGTATATGATTCTCCCAGAGGAGTGAACGATTTCTTTCTTTGAGCCCTGTCGCTTTTGATTTCAGGGTCGGGACAGAAACTGGTTCGGTTAGGATTTCTGTAGGTTTTTGGTGGTGGGTAGGTATTTTGGGCATGGTGGACATTTTGAGGAGTTGGGGCTCGCCATGAAGGATGAGGTGGTGAGTAAGATTGGGCGTGCTGAACAGAAAACTGAGGACCAGTCGGAGGATAATAATGTTGAGGTGGGTTATAGGTGTTGGTGGGTATGGTTGATATGGGCGAGGCTGATGATGGTATGGGTTGGGGCCCTGGGACCAAGACCTTCCCTCTATAACTACCACTTCTTCTTTCTTTTCTTCCCAATTGATCCTCCCGTCCCCGTCTGAATTTCTTGATTTGTAGCCTTGATGGCTGAATAACTCATGATCTTATTCGTTTTCAAACCTTCTTCCACAAAACTAACCATCTTTACTACCTCATTAAAGGTCTTTCCGATTGCAAACACCGGATGCCTATAGTATGTCGGCTCCAAAGCTTGTAAGAAACAATCTTCCATTTCTTCTTCTTTCATTGGTGGATCCACGCGGGTCGCCTGTTCTCTCCACCTGAAACCATACTCCGGAAAACTCTCTCCGGGCTTCTTTTCCATTTTGGTCAATGACAATCTATCCAGGATGATTTTCAGATTATATTAAAAGTGGTTCGCAAATGATTGAGCCAAATCGTCCCAAATGAACCATCGGGTATGATCTTGATGGGTGTACCATTCCAATGCTGAGCTACTGAGGCTTTGACTGAAATAAGCCATAAGTAGTTCATCTTTTCCTCTAGCTCCACGCATTTTGCTGCAATAACCTCTTAGATGGGCCACTGGATCACCATGGCCATCATACATGTCAAATTTTGGCAATTTAAACCCAGTGGGTAGTTGTACCTCAAGGAACAAACATAAGTCCTTGTATGCCACACTAACTTGGCCTCCCAGACCCTGCATATTACGAAACGACTGTTCAAGGCTCTTCATTTTCCTAGCCATCTCCTCTTGTTCAGGGTTTCTAATGGGTTTCTTCTCCTCCGTCATATCGATAAGTGGGGTGTAAGAATTATGTTGTCTGAGGGTGGGTTCTGGAGGGTAGTAATGATTATCCTTGATATGAAATACAGGCTCACTAGAGGATTCGTGTAAAGTGGCTGGTGGTGGTGCCACATACACTGGAGCGGCCTGGGGTGGTGGGGGTGGAGCTTGTTTAGGAAGTGAGGGTGGTACTTGTGATGTAGTAGCATAATAGTGTGGGTATGTAGGGTATGTAGAAGATGAGTTCATGGTGGGTGGATCTTGGTTCGAGGTTGATGGAGGAATATATGTGGGGTTGGCTGGGTAAGTAGGTAAGGGTTTTCCCCTCGACCAAGCCTGATAATTTTCCGACATCTGCTGTTTAAGCTTATACATTTCTTCCTTCATGCTATTCACATCTACTAATTCCTCCTCTTGCACAGGATCCATGATTATCGGCTCAATTTCTTGGGTCACTGCTTTTGTCATGCTTTTAGAACGAGTGGTATAGTTGTGATGTGCCAGAATGCCAGTTGATAACTGTTTTATCTGATACTCATCAACGACAAAAACATGTTAATAGTTAGATCATAATAGACGAACATCACAAGTTTTAAAAACACAACTTTTGCTTGGTAATTATGCGTCATCCCGGTATTATTGTCTTTCTTTTGACCCGCCAATTTTCTTTTTTGGCTTTTCTTTTTCTTTTCTTTTGTTTCCACCTATCTTTTTTCATTGTTTCATTTTTTTTCTCTCTTCTTTTCCTTTTATTTTTTTTTTCTCTTTTTTTTTTTCTTTCGTTTTTCGATCCTATATGTTTGCCTATCGCGCAAGCAATTGCATGTAAGGAAAAATAATGACAGCTTTTGGATTTTCAATTTCATTGATATTCAAACATTGATTACAAAAGATGATGTTGTACTACAACCTTCTAGATGCAAAAATAAAAATACAAAAAATGCATGCCCTATGAATACATTAAAGCTCCTAGTGCCCGCGAGACATCGTTCGCTCTTACCGCGGGCCTATATGCTAATCTCTTTTGGAGTTTGTCCAGGTCGGTCATCACTTGTTTCACAAAGATCATTGTTGCAGTGGTAAATGTGGACTGGGTCATATTCTCGCACAGTTGACATTTTCACGTAATGTAGTAAGCAATGTTGACAATTCTTTCCCTGATAATCTCTTTCTCTTGAAGCAACCTCCCAATCTATTCGGCACGAGCATCCAAGGTTTGCTGGCTCTTCTTTTGAAGTTGGTGTAGCTCCAATTCTAACCGGGCCATGGCCATGTAGTAGTGCTCTCTCTCTCTCTCTATGTCAAATTCTTTTATTTGTTTGCTACTTTTGATCTCGGCCGTGACAATCTTCTTCCTTAGCCGAGCAACTTCAACATTATGCTCATCCTTTAACTGTTGGATCATCCGAGCCCTTTCTTCAGCATTCATGGCCAATTGTTTCCGAACCCCAATTAATTCTTTCTCAGCTTTATCTAGATCAAACCTATAGTCATTCACCTTGCGCCGCAAATTATCAATTAACTTTTCATCTCGGGCAAGTCGAACTGGGGTTTCGGTTGCTGCTCTCATCTTTACAATTTGAGCCTTCAATTTTTAATTTTCTTTCATCAGCTGTTTCTTTTCACCCTCATCGACCGCTGCTTGTAGGATGCTTTCGAATTTGAGGTCCTGAAATTGTTTCTCCAACATGCTAATTTTGGCTCGATATTCATTCTCCTTGGCCAGCCAATCCCATTGCTCCTTTGATAGCTCGACAAATTCTTGAATGTGAGGTCTCTTTGTCAGTCTCTCATGCTCAAAATCTCTACGGTACCATGCAGAATATCCTGGTGACACTTCACCTCTAGCCCGATTTCTCACACAAGTGTCCACTCTCATACATTGGCACTCATTCCATATTTGTCGGATTTTTGCTTCCGGGAATCGCCCATCGGGACTAATCTCTATTGCTTGAAGGATGAGATCCCCATCTTTCGGCACAATTTGATATCATCCGAGTTGCCGTAGTACTCGGTATGGCGCATAAGGTTGGATAATCTTGAGACCCATTAACAGGAAATATGACCCTTCTGCTGGCATGTATATGACTTCGTTGATGGGCAACCATCCGTATGCCCATTCTATCTGGCTAGTAGTAAGTGATCAAAAATATGTGATCCAACCTTTCGACCCTTCTGGAAACTTGGCCTCTTTTGTTCTCATGTAGAATTCTTCGATACAAGTCTTCTCAGACGATCCATAACTCAAAAATTGAGGGTGGTGGTATAAATGCTCTATCATCCACATCTGAAGTAGTAGATTACACCCCTCGAAGAAACCTTCTCCCGCTTTGCAGGCTATGAGAGCATGGAAGATATCGGCCACTATTATTGGTGCCAAAGTACTATTGTCCTGTGTAAGGAGAGTACTGGCAGTCCCGGCAACTCTGATGTCGATATTCCCGTCTTTCATTGGAAATATTATTAACCCCAGAAAGGCTACCATGAAGGCAAAATGCCTGTGTTCCTCCCATTTAGCCCGGTTCGCTTTGCTGCAGAGTTTGTTCGTTGGAACATTGAATCCTCCAACATGGCCATATTTGCGGTATATAAAGTTCATGGTGCAAAACGTATGGACCAAATCTTCATTGTGAACATTTCTGGCTATTTTCAAAGAGTCAGGGTATCTATGCACAGTGATGGCTCTTGGACCTACCGGATACTTGTCTTTTAAGGGAAACTCACCCTTTCCGATGTAGTTAGCAATTTCCTCCAATGTCGGAGTGAGCTCAAAGTCCGAGAAGTGGAGCACGTTGTGTGCGGGATCCCAGCAGGAAACTAAAGCTCGAATAATATCGCCTCGAGGTACTATGTCAAGCAGCCCAGTAAGATCTTTCAAATATTTCTTGACCCAATCCTGTCCATCTTGGCCCAAATCATTCCACCATAATCGTAACTCCAAAGGGATCTTATTCATTAGTGAGAAGGGTTCGTTTTGCATTGTGCTCATCCTGCACATTTATTAAAGGTGATTTAAACTCATATTATTTGATTCAAAAACAAAAATATTTTTCAAAGAAGATTTTCATCATTTTTCTTCAAAAGAATCAACCTTTCAATACTTCGTTCGAAGATTTCAAGGCTGTTATTGTTTAAGGGAAATGACTTCAAAAGCGGCCATTTTTGCATAAATAGCCTTCCGGCATCCTTTGGAACACTCGGCTATTTTAGAAAATGGCATCACTTTGATTTATTAAAAACTAAAAAAACTTGACATTTTTTTGGTTTTTTTTTTTTGAAAAGGGGTGGTTGGACCCGTCATGGGTTGCCTACGTATCTCACCTAGTGGTGAGAATCAAACCAGTGTAGTTCGGTCAAATTGTTTTTAAGACCAACTATTTTGACAAAATTAATCCGACTCTTTTCATATTTTATTTCTCAAAATTTCAATAGCGTTTCGTCTGTATTTAAGTATTGCTTTTCTAGAAATCGCTATTTTTCTCTCTTTTTGTTTTCAGGTATTTGGCCGGTCAGCATAATAGTCCAGGACAAATAAATACAACATATAAGCATGCTCGGTCTTTGATATCTAGGTCACCTGTCCTAGACGGACCCAACCCCTGTGTTGAGTCCCCTAAGTCAGATATGATGCAAATAATCGTCCTAATTCTAGGCTCAATATCTTGATTTTCAATGGTACTAGACTGTGTACTCGAGCGGACAATACCAGGGACCCGCGGGATCGTCCGGCTTTGTAACTTTTCCGGCCTCTATTTCTTATTGGGTATGAATTAACAGAAATGAGAGTCTCAACCAGTAAGCACATCCCCGGAGGTAAGAAGAGAAGAGTTTTCGGCACAATTTTATATATACAATTCACATAATATCAAAGCGGTAAACATATAGCATGTTGATCAAAGCATATAATGAAATCAGATATAAACAAAAACAACAATTTTAAGTGAACTCGAATTCTTCAAACCTGAACCAAAGTTTTGGGTTTCTTGTCCCCAGCAGAGTCGCCAGAGCTGTCATACCTCCTTTTTTCTTACCGAAAGTATGTGCTACTAATTACTACTACACCCTGGGAAGAGATATAATAATAATAGTGAAGGAGTTTTTCCAATTAAAAGACATTCGGAATGAGATTTATTTTTTAAATTTCAAAGTTGCCACTTGGGAAAATAATGGTGTCCCAAGTCATCGGTTTAATCACGAACCGAGGAAATTATGACTCTGTTTAACAGTCTGCAAAATCAGAAATCCGGATAAGGAATCTGTTAACCGGGGAGAAGGTGTTAGGCACTCCCGGATTTCGTGGTTCAAGCATGGTTGCTCAACTGACGTATTTATTTTTATCCGATTTCCTTATATGCTTTAATTTTCATATATTATTAATGTCCCGCTTTTTCATTTTTTAAGAATTGCGACCTCGCGAAAATACATTTCGAGTTACACCGTACCAGTACGCCTGTGACTTTAGTGCATTTCAGCTTCGCCGAGATTTGAGATTTGGGTCACATAAATGTGCACCCGTATTAGGAATGTAATATTATTAATCGCGCCTAAAATGTCTACTTCTTTATTAACTTTTTGAAAGACCGCGAAATTAGCTAAACGGTCCTTCCGAGTCTAGAGTTTTATGTTGAAATTTATTTGGGGGCCCCGTGTGTTTTCATTTTTTTGTAACGAGGCTCATCCCTTATTTTTTAAAGTCCAATCCTATTCATGCACTATATTTTCTATTATTTGTTTTTTCTTCCTAATATATATCTGTTTTTTGTGTTAATTTCAGATTTATTGATATGGGAGTCCAGGCCATTATTCATTTTTGGGCCTGGACTACAGACTGCCTAACACTCCATAATCAAAATACAACTGGGCCTCTGGATCCCAGCATATATCTCTGATCCTACTCGAAGGCATGAATGCCACATTAATTCGATCCAGGCCTGGTTCCCATTGAGGCCCAAATCATTTACATTTAAACCTCGATAGGAATTAATCATCATTTTTAACAGCACTTATGAATGTAACAGTTAACAGATTAAACACCAAATTGCACTTAGTCACTACTGATTTCAGTATTTAACAATCAATTAAGAATTCTTGCACAAAAGTTTGTATCAGTGTTATTATTCTATACGGCAAAACCTGATATTCAAGTAGTTATCATGATACTAGTTTGCAGGGTTATTTTTTGTCACTTTATTTTAACTGGAGAAAAAAAACAGTATTCTAATTTAACTAAGCATGCTTGAACTACTGTTATGAAAATCACAGAGTCTAAAAGCGAATTTGTAGATAACTCATTTTTAGTAGAGATAAACAGTAATACAATCTTAACTACTTATACTTTTTGAATTAAACGGTTCTGATTCAGAATTCAAAATAGCTAAGTACCAATTTTATATGTCTAATTTCAAAACATATTTATATATCTAAGTCTATTAGCATGTGTCTTAGCAGGTTTTAGTTTTAGAATTAGGTGATAATTATATCTAACCTACTAGATACATTTACTATAGTATAATCTACTACTACTTTAATCAAATTGAGTTCATATAGTCTATTATTTATTACAACTCAATCCTAATGAATTACAAAAGATCTAAGATTATAACTACAAACAATAAGAAAAACAGAGATACAGCTTCAACGAAAATTAAACTAATATTTCATTCCTTCATCATGTTTTCAATTACATCTTCAAGAGATAGTAGTGTACCTGATCAAATAAAAGGAAATTGATAAGTTCTAAGGGATGAAGGAGACGAGAAATCAGCAATAGCAGCAGCAGAATATCAACAGCAAACAGGAGCAGACATTAACACAGCAAGCTTCCAAACTCAGTAGACAACCAGCGAATAACTCGAGAAATAACACTTGAATTGAATACTAATTAGGAGACCAGTAGAGTTCTGAGATTAGAACTCTTAGATTGAACCCTCAAACCCTGAAATTCTGAACTTAGAACCAAAATCAGACCTAATTTCGAATTTCTAAAGCTGGAACCCAAGAGTTGAATCCCAAAAATATAGCCTAATGTGAAGCTTTTCGAACCCCTTTTTCAGACTTGAAACAACCTATTTATAGAGTAAATTTGGGGGTGGGGGGGGGGGGGATTTTGTATTAATTATTTCTATTTCCCTCCCCAACTCTTTTCAATTAAATCCATTAAGGTACAGTAGAATTTTAACGGAATGCACTTGAACCCATGCTAGAAGGTTCTAGGTTGTTCCTTATTGTTTTATTGGGCATATTTTACCTAGTTGCCCTCACTTGCTAAGGTTTATTACACAATTACCTTTTAGATATGCCTAGTCTACCCTTTATTATTCATGTATTTTCAGAAAAACCAAGCACTAAAGCCATTTATATCCCCATAAGCTCTATGTAATCTATCTTTATGGCATCTTTTGTTGTTACATGCCTTTTCTTTTGTTTTCTTTATTATCTTTTTTTTATATTTCTGTTGAGCCGAGAGTTTTTGGGAAACAACCTCTCTACCCAAAAGGTAGGACTAAGGTCTGCTTAGTATGTTGTTGTTTTATTCCTCCACTAATACTTCTCTCCTTTCTTAATTACTGAACACTAACAATGACATTAATCCCTCATCCAGTCATGTTTTGAAGCAATGTTACAGTACTTTCTTCGTTTCTTTAAATTGTTCTGCTTTTTTGGGATGATTATTGATTGAACTGCTAAACTTCACTGTGCTTGTTGTGTAGGATGAAGAGAAATTGAAAAAAGCCTTGAAATTTGCAAATGCATGTGGTGCAATCAGTACTACCCAAAAGGGAGCCATTCCAGCATTGCCATCAACATCTGATGCCCAAGGACTCATTGCTGGCTCCAAGGCTTACTAATCATTCTTAATTACCACCTATCCTAGTTATCATCGTTTTTTTTACTGCCGGTATCATTTGACTACAATTCTCCAAATTAGTATTCCTTAATAAGTTTTGCTGGACAATATATTTAGATTAAATTATTAATTCCCCTGCACAATGTTCTAATAGCTTTTATCCTAGCGTGCATAAAATATTTACTGCCTTAACTTTATTGTTGTATTACTCCGTTGTTTATGAACAATTCCCAAGTTGTATGTTGAGGGATTTCCAATTGTCTTTTCTATTTTCTTCCAAATTGATGAGTTCTAATAATCTGCACTAAGACTTTTAATTTTTCCAATTATTCTGCATGTTATATAGATCAATATTATATCCAAGCCCTAGTTATAAATGCATGAAATTAAAATTGCATAAATGTATTCCCTTGTTATCCAGGTCGGCGCCTGATGCATGAAATTAAAATTGCAGAAATGTATGCCGTTGTTATCCAGGTGGGCGCCTGATGCATGAAATGCAGATGCAGAAAAGTATTCCCTTGTTATACAGGTGGGCGCCTGATGCATGAAAATGCGAATGCAGAAAAGTATTCTCTTAGTTTGATAACTGGGGTATGAATTTAAAAGATGATACCTTCCTCTTATTTTTGGTATTTTCTTGATTTGAATGACTTTCACCCATGAATTCCTTCACTTATTGCCGAGCTTTCTTTTTTTTTTTTAATGTTTTATGTCCGTCCACATTGGTCACATTCACATTAAAGTGATAAGTGACGATTTGTTCCTGTCTAAATCACAAAACAAAACTTATTAGATATAAGCTGCTGGCAACTGGCAACTGGCATCTGCCGTCCCTGCCTCTTATTGCTTTCCTTTTTTTTTTTTTGCTTTTTTTCTCCCACTATGTGGTCTTTCGATTGACTATCTCCTGCAAGCTCTTTTTCGTATTTTCTTGTTTTTTCACTTTTTGCTATCTTTTCTTTTGGCTCTGTTTGCCAAACTCCTTTATTTTTTTCAACTTTTCGTTTTTTTTTTCTGATCCAGTGTTATTTCAGCTCTTATCATCAGGAGCTGACAGTTTGCTTTTAAAAGACAAACAATGAAATGCAGAAAAATGAATCTCAAAAGGGAAAGGGTGTTTTGAAGTGGTGGTAGAACTTAGCTGGGTGTGTCGGCCGATTCTGTTGACCATACCATGTATTTAAACTCCGACCCAGTTCGTTCAATCCATTATTCTTGGTCCAAATTGCTTTCGACCCGAAACCGATCCTATTTTTTGTTGCCTTTTCTCTTTTCCCATAATAATCCTTACGATCGCCTTATGGTGCCTTGAAAGGTTTTCACCAATAAGACTCTCTCATTTATTCTCTCTCAGCCTCACAATCGCCCTGCAGTGCCGTTAAAGGTTTTCACTGACAAGACTCTCTCATTATATTTCTCTTAACCTCACGATCGCCTCACGGTGCCGGTTAAGGTTTTCACCAATGAGACTCTCTCATTTTTTTCCATTTTTCCTTTTGTCTTTTATTTTTTCTGTATCACTGACGTTGTCCAATGTTTCGTTCTTCCCTTATTTCATTGCATTTGTTATTCTCTTGAAATTGATCAGAATGTCTTTCTTTAGACTGTAACGTGGCTTTTGGATGAGTTAAGAAAGAAGGTAAAAAGGCTCAAAAATTTACGAGGGTTTTAAAAATATTTACAACTCTCGAAATTATAAAAACATAACTTCTGCCCCAGTTTCAATATGTGGGGAATTTTTGGATTTTTCCTTTATTGTGACTGAACCTCAGTGAGGCTGCCTACGTACCCTTTCGGAATCAAGTCAGACGTAGTTCATTCTACGCCTTCAATTTATGAATTTCTTTTGACTTTTTCCCGATTTCTTTGTCTTTTTTTTTCATTTTCCTTTATTTGCTACTTTCTTTTGTGTCATAAAGAATTCCGAGAGAGGGGTGTGAAAGAATATATCAAAAAATGGCTCAAAAGGGGATGTCAATGGATAAAGTGTTTGGATAGAGAATAAAATGCCTTCATCATTTCAGTTCCTAAATCACAACAAAATACAATTATACAATTGAAAAAGGAATCATACATAGTAACTTTTGATCGCATCTGAATTGATAGCAGTCTCTACGCACTTCCCTTCAAAGTCTGTCAAATATAATGCCTCATTAGACAACACCCGTGATACCATAAATGGTCCCTGCCAATTTGGCGCAAATTTTCCCTTTGCCTCAGCCCAGTGCGGTAAGATACGCCTCAATACCAGTTGTCCAACTTCAAACTTTCGAGGACGCACCTTCTTATTATATGCTCTGGCCATTCTTTGTTGATACAACTGCCCGTGGCAAACTGCTGCCAACCTTTTCTCGTCAATCAGACTTAATTGTTCAGCTGGGCTTTTACCCATTTTTCATCGTCGATTCCAGCTTTGGCTATGATTCGTAATGACGGTATCTCTATTTCTGCGGGTATAACAGCCTCTGTCCCATACACCAATGAATAGGGTGTGGCGCCGATAGAAGTGCGCACTATTGTGCGATAACCCATAAGAGCAAAAGGTAATTTCTCGTGCCATTGTCTGGACTCTTCCACCATTTTCCTGAGGATCTTCTTTATATTCTTGTTTGCAGCTTTTGGTTGCCCATTTGCCTTTGGCCTGTACGGTGTAGATTACGATGTAGGATCTTAAATCTCTGGCAAGCTTTCGCCACGAGGTGACTGTTCAAATTGGCCCCGTTATCTGTGATGATCACCTTGGAAATTCCAAACCGACATATAATATTTTCATGCACAAAATCTACCACAGCTTTCTTCGTCACCGCCTTGAATGTCTTGCCTCCACCCATTTAGTGAAGTAATCAATAGCGACCAAAATGAATCTATGCCCATTGGAAGCTGCAGGCTCTATCGGTCTGATAACATCTATGCCCCAGGCAACAAACGGCCAGGGTGCAGACATCGTATGTAATTCATAAGGCGGGGAGTGGATTAGATCTCTATGTACTTGGCATTGGTGGAATTTCCTCACATACCTGATACAGTCCTGCTCCATGGTGAGCCAATAGTATCCGGCTCTCAGAATCTTCTTTGCTAAGACATACCCGCTCATATGGGGTCCGCAGGCTCCAGCGTGCACCTCAGTCATAATCTTATTAGCTTGTTGTGCATCCACACATCTCAACAATCCTAGGTCTGGTATTCTTTTATGTATGATTCCTCCACTGAGGAAAAAGTCATTCGCTAAGCGTCTTACAGCTCTTTTCTGATCACCGGTGGCTTGCTCCATGTATTTTCCTGCCTTCAGGTATTCCTTGATTTCGTGATACCACGGTTCTCCATCCAACTCTCCTTCCACAGCAAAACAGTAAGCATTCTGATCACGTACATGGATCTGAAGTGGATCTGTATAGGCTTTGTCCGGATGATGTAACCTAGAGGATAGTGTGGCCAGAGCATCTGTAATTTCGTTGTGCATTCTTGGGATATGTTTGAACTCTATGGACTGGAATCTTTGGGATAACTCATGCAAACAATGCCGATAAGGTATCAATTTCAAATCCCTTGTTTCCCATTCTCCCTGAATTTGATGTATCAAAAGATCCGAGTCACCCATGACCAAAATCTCTTGAACACCCATATCTATTGCCATCTTCAATCCCAATATACACGCCTCATATTCGGCCATATTGTTGGTACGGAAAAATCGAAGCTGAGCTGTAACGGGATAGTGTTGACCCATTTCTGAAATAAGCACTGCTCCAACACCAACTTTTTTACTATTGACGGCTCCGTCGAAGTACATCTTCCATCCTGGCTTTTCACTCTGTTCTATTTCTTCGACATTCATTGCCTCCTCATCCGGAAAATATGTCTTTAGTGGCTTATACTCATCATCCACTCGATTCTCTGCCAAGTGATCTGCAACTGCCTGCGCCTTCATCACCGTACGAGTTACATAAATGATGTCAAATTCTATGAGCAGAATCTACCATTTTGCAAGTCTTCCTGTAGGCATGGGCATTTGGAATATATACTTCGGAAGGTCCAACCGTGATATCGGGTACGTGTTGTACGCTGACAGATAGTGCTTCAGTTTCTGAGCCACCCATGTTAATGCACAACATGTTCTCTCTAACTGAGTATATTTTACCTCGGAAGATGTGAATTTCTTACTAAGGTAATATATAGCCTACTCTTTCAGATACAAGATCAAAGGTCTTCCCGGCTCCGGAGGAACTAACACTAGAGGATTTGCCAAATATTCCTTGATTTTGTCAAAGGCTTCTTGGCATTCATCGGTTCATTTCACTACTGCATCTTTCTTTAACAACTTGAAGATCGGCTCACATGTTGATGTCAACTGAGCGATGAACCAGCTAATATAATTCAACATTCCTACTAAGCTCATTACTTCCTTCTTGTTTTTCGGCGGAGGTAAACTCTGGATGGGTTTGATCTTTGACGAATGTAGTTCAATGCCTCGCCGACTCACTATAAATCCCAATAGCTTCCCTGAAGGTACTCCAAAAGTGCATTTTGCAGGATTGAGTTTAAGATTATACCTCCGGAGTCTTTGGAAAAACTTCCTCAAATCCCTCACATGATCATGTTGCTTCTTGGACTTTATGATGACGTCGTCCACATATATGTCGATTTCTCGATGCATCATGTTATGGAACATTGTGGTCATTGCCCTCATGTAAGTAGCTCCGGCATTCTTTAACCCAAATGGCATCACTCTATAGTAGTATGTCCCCCAAGGCGTAATGAAAGCAGTTTTCTCCGCATCCTCATCGTCCATTAGGATCTGGTGATAACCCGTATAGCAATCTACAAAAGAACAAATCTCATGCTTGGCGCAATTGTCAATTAATATGTGGATGTTTGGCAAAGGGAAGTCATCCTTTGGACTGGCTTTGTTGAGGTCTCTATAATTCACACACACCCTGGTTTTTCCATCTTTCTTTAGGACTGGCACAACATTTGCTAACCAGGTGGGGTACTTAGTAACTCATATGACCTTTGCCTTAAACTGCTTATTCATCTCTTCTTTTATATTCAAGCTGATTTCCGTTTTGAACTTTCTCAACTTTTGCTTCACTGGCCGGCATTCAGGATAAATAGGCAACTTGTGTACCACCAGATCAGTGTTAAGTCCGGGCATGTCATCATAGGACCAAGCAAAGATGTCTTTGAATTCATGCAGCAATTTTATTAACTCTTCCCTGAGGGAGGCTTCTAAATGTACACTGATTTTCGTCTCCCGGACATTATCCTCACTCCCCAAATTGATAGATTCTGTCTCACTCAAGTTCGGTTTGGGTTTTTCCTCATATTGATTCAAGTCTTTACTTATTTCCTCCAGTATTTCCTCATCCTCATATTCTATCTCACTATCATTCTCAATTTCTTGTATAATAATTTGATTGTCAGAACTGGGCCGGGAATCCTTCATGCATGACATATCATCAGAATCAGCATATATGGAACTGTACAAAAGGAAAAAAAAGGCAAAAATGAAGAAAGAAGAAGAAACTGCATTTCATTGATATTTCAAAAGATGAACAAAGTTTGGGTGCATTTTTTATTTCAATGGGGGTGGGGACTACATAAAGTAAAATTGCTTTTTTGGGAAATGATGATGTATTTCAAAAGCTAACTACCAAGACTCCTTCCTGATTGGGAAAGGAGTGGCTTCCCAGTTGTTGAGCGCAACACTAGACCCCACGAACTAAATGTCTATCTTGCTGGTACCCTCGCCCATCTATACCATGTTCATGTCCCCAAATAACATTTCAAACCTCATCAGGAGCTCCTCATCAGGTCTAGTCTCAGCATACCTAGACGCAGCAGATGTCAGATGTCGTTTTGTACCAGGCTTGGCAAAGGTGTCGGACAATTTTGGGACAAGTTTAGGAAGGGTCCAGTTTTTCTTTTTGGTTCTTTTGGCTTTCTGGATGTCGGTGTGGGTGGGTTTGAATCCCAAGCTGAATGTGTCATTATTTATTGGCAGATGGAATGGTTGAGTTATTCCTTGCAAGGCTATTCCTAGCCCTTTCCCCGGTATAAATCCATTTTGAATCATCTCTCTGGCTACCATCACAGCGGCAGGTGCCATGGTAGGGATTGGCAATTTCTCTCCTTCAGCAATCTTGTTCACTGCTACAGTGTCTGTCACCTGGTACACCCAGGGACCTTTGTCTCCATCCGTCTCCTCGAAGGGCATTACGGCATTGCAAGTGTCTCCCTCTCCGTGCACTATGATTTCTTGTTGCTCCCATTCGAACTTGAACATTTGGTGCAAGGATGATGGTACGGCTTTAGCTGCATGGATCCATGGTTGACCCAACAATAGATTGTAGGACACAGTGATGTCTAACACCTGAAACTCCATTGTAAAGTCTACTGGCCCAATGGTGACCTCCAAAATGATATCCCCCAAAGTATTTTTGCTTCCTTCGTCAAACCCTCGCACATTCACACTATTCCGCCGGATTCTGTCAAGATTGATATTCAGCTTTCCAAGAGTCGAAAGTGGACAAATGTTTGCACTCGAACCATTATCTATCAACACTCGAGTGACTACTGATTCCTCGCTTTTCATGGTAAGATAGAGTGCCTTGTTATGCACAGTCCCCTCGATGGGCAATTCATTGTCCGAGAACGTAACCTTATTGGACTCAAAAATCTTGATGGCAATATTCTCAAGATGACAGACTGAGATCTTTTCGGGGACATATGCCTCATTCAATATCTTCAACAATGATTTTTTGTGTTCCTCCAAGTGAATCAACAATGAGAGCAGGGAGATTTGTGCAGGCGTCTTTCTTAGCTGTTCTACTATCGAGTAGTTTTGAGATTTTATCTTCTTCAGAAATTATTCTGCTTCTTCTTCAGAGTCCGGCTTCTTCATATGACTCTCTTTCACCACCTTCATTTTTCTTAACTCTTCCAGGGCAAAACACCGCTCGGAACGAGTTAGACTGTGTGTCTCGTTGATCTCTCCAGTCACTTCTTTACCTTTGTACACTACTACCACCTTGTTGTAGTTCCAAGGTACAGCTTTAGTATCTACCCCCGGCATCTGCACTACTAGCTTTATAATCACTGGTTCCATGCATGCACCTTTCACTGATAACAATGGTTTCACCCCTGGCACCACAACTTTCAGATTCTCAACCGCTGGTTGCCTTTTCACTGGTACTTCAGTTATTGCTTTCCCTTTCTCAATTTCTTTTTCTGCTTTGCTGCTGGCTTTTATCATCATGATAGACTGGGACGGCTTTCTGCTGCTCTCCTTTTGTGCCAACTCTATCATGTGTGTTTCATGATGAGTCGGCAGTGGAATCTGAGTAATGTTCGGAGTCTCTGGAGCCTGTACCTCAATCCTACGACTATCAATGAGCTCTTGAATAGCAGTCTTCAAGTGCCAACATTTTTCAGTGTCGTGCCCCGGTGCCCTAGAGCAATACTCGCACCTAACCGACTGATCAATATTCCTGGGAGGTGGGTTCGGAAGCTTTGGTTCAATTGGATTGAACATCCCCAATTCCTTCAATCGCTGATAGAGGTTGGTGTAGGATTCCCCCTAACAGGGTGAATATTTTCTTCGTCTGGTTTCTGTTCTTCATCTCCGGATCGGGCCTGAAAATGGGTCTGTTCGGGGTTTTGTAAGTTCTAGAAGAGGGGTAGGTATTTTATGTGTGATAAACATTTTGTGGGGCCTTGGCTCGCCATACCTGAGGTGGTGGTGGATAAGTTTGGGCTTGCGGGTTATGGTAGTGTGGGGTAGTAGGTGGATAGTATGGTGGAGGTGGGTTGTAGGGTACTGGCGGGTACGTTTGGTACGGGCGAGGTGGGTGATGGTATTGGCTACGATTTTAGGGTTTACTCTCCACAACCGACACCTCTTCTTTCTTCTTCTTCCCAATGGCTCCTCCATTCCCTGTCTGTATGGCCTGATTTATGGCCTTGATCGCAGAAAAGCTCATAATCTTGTTAGTTTTCAATCCTTCTTCCACAAAACATCCCATTTTTATGACTTCATTAAAATTCTTGCCAATGGCTGACACCAGATGTCCATAGTAGGTAGGCTCCAAGGCCTGCAACAAACAGTCTACCATTTCACTTTATTTCATCGGCGGATCCACCCTCGCCGCTTGTTCTCTCCACCTAAAACCGTACTCTCGAAAGCTTTCACCAGGTTTCTTTTCCATCTTAGTGAGTGACAACCTATCCGGTATGATTTCCAAGTTGTACTGGAAATGGTTAGCAAATGCTTGTGCAAGATCATCCCAGATGAACCATCTGGTGTGATCTTGGCGCGTGTACTATTCCGATGCTGAACCACTCAAACTTTGGCTAAAGTATGCCATCAGAAGCTCATCTCTTCCCCCTGCGCCACGCATTTTGCTGCAGTATCCTCTAAGATGGGCTACCGGATCTCCGTGTCCACTGTACATGTCAAACTTAGGCAACTTAAATTCGACCGGGAGCTGCACCTCCGGGAACAGACATAGGTCCTTATACGCTACACTCACTTGTCCCCCTAGCCCTTGTATGTTACGGAAGGACTGCCCCAAACTCCTCATCTTTCAGGCCATCTCCTCCTGTTCTAACTTCCTGACAGGTTTTTCTTCGGTCACCTCCATCAACGGGGTATGGGATTCATGTTGCCAAAATGTTGGTTCAGGCGGGTTGTAGTGAGCGTCCTGTACATGGAACAACGGCTCACTAGATGGCTTATGCAGGGTGGCAGGTGGAGGTGCTACATATACCGGGGCGACCTGTGGTGGCTGGGGTGGCATCTGTTTTGACAGTGGTGGTGGTACCTGAGAGGTGGAGGCATAGTAGTGGTGATAGTCTAGATATGTAGAGGATGAATTCATAGTGGTTGGCTCAAAGTTGGGATTGACTGGAGGGACATACGCTGGGTTAGCGGTATAAGTAGGTAAGGGTTGACCCCTCGACCAAGCCTGGTACATCTCAGCCATCTGCTGCTTAAGCTTGTACATTTCTTCTTTCATTCCTGCCACGTCCACAACTTCCTCCTCTTGGACAGGGTCCATGACAGTTGGTTCAATTTCTTGAGATACGGCCTTTGTCATTGTCTTAGATCTTGTGTTGTAGGGATGAGTAGCCAGAATACCAGTTGCCAGCTGAAATCTGATTCTCATAAACAATAACACCCGTTAATAGTTAGCACATGAAAGGATAAGATACAATAATCACAATTTTTGCCTTTGATCGTCATGCATCATCCCGGCATTTGTTCCATTTTGAACCAACCCCCTCATTCTCTTTTTCTTTTCTTCCTTTCATTTCTTGTTTTTTTTTTCTTTTTTTTCTTTCTTTTTTTTCTTTTTCTTTCTCTTTTTTTTTCTTTTCTTCCTTTCTTATTTCCTTTATTGATTTGCATTCCTATTTATTTTCCTATCGTATAAGTATTGATATAAAGCAAAAGGATTAGCAACAACTCTTGATTTCTCATTGATATTTCAAAAACATCGGTTTACAAGCTGGTGTTGCTCTACTAATGCAAAGAAATATGAATATAGAATGCATGCCCTATGAATACATTAATGCTCCTAGTGCCCGCGAGACATCGTTCGGTCTTGCTGCGGGCCTATATGCTAATCCCTTTTGGAGCCTATCTAGGTCGGACATGACTTGCTGCACAAAGAATTTCACCGCTGACACAAATGTTGCCCGGGACATGTCTTCACATAGCTGGCTCTTCCGGGTGATGTACTGAGCAATATGAACAGTTCTTTCTCGAATAACCCCTTTCTCTTGAAGCAATCGGCTGATCTGTTCGGTGCGAGCATCTAAGGTGTGTTGGTTCTCCTTTTGCATTTGTTGTAGCTCAAACTCTAGCCGAACCATAGTTGCATAACAATGTTCTCTTTCTTCTTCGAAGTCTTTGATGATCTTGTTACTTTTTACAGTGGCTGTGACAATTTTCTTCCTCAGACGAGCTACCTCAAACTCATGTTTATCTTGTAGCTGCTGAACCAACTTGGCTCTATCCTCGGCCTCTCTAGCTAGTTTCTTCCGAGCCCTGACTAACTCCTTTTCTGCTTTGTCTAAGTCGAAGCTGTAGTCATTCACTTTGCGCCGAAGATTTTCAATCAATTTCTCGTCTCGGGCTAAGCGAACAGGGGTCTTGGATGCAATTTTCATTTTAGCAACCTGAGCCTTCAGAATTTCATTCTCCTTTTTCAGCTGCTTCTTCTCTCCTTCATCGGATGCTGCCTGTAAACCGCACTCAAACTGGAGATCTCTCAATTGTTTTTCCAGCAAGCTGATCTTGGCTTTATACTCGCTTTCTTTGGCCGCCCAATTCCTATTTTCCTTATATTGCTCCGCCAGATCTTGCAAGTGAGGTCTTTTCGATGGCCTATCATGCTCAATACCCCGTAGATACCAGGCAGAATACCCCAACGACACTTCTCCCCGAGCTCTATTCTCCACACAAGTCTCTACTTTGAAATGATGACATTCATTCCAAATCTGTCGGACTTTTGCTTCCGGGAATTGCCCATCCGGACTAATCTCTATCACTTGCGAACTGAGATCCTCATCCTTTGGTATAACTTGACAACTTCCAAGCTGTCGCATGGCCCTGTATGGAGCATAAGGCTGGATACTTTTCAAACCCATGATCAAAAAGTGTGACCCTTCTATTGGCATGTAAATCACCCCGTCGAGGGGCAACCATCCGTATGCCCAGTCGATCTAGCTATCGATCAACAATCGTAGATATGAAATCCAATCCTTAACCCCCTCCGGAAACTTAACTTCTTTTGTTCTCATATAGAAATCTTCGAGGCACGTTCTTTCAGTCGGCCCATAGCTTGAGAACGAAGGATGATGGCATAGATGTTCTATCAACCAGATTTGCAAAATCAAGTAACATCCCTCAAAGAAGTTGGACCCTACTTTGCATGTAGTCAAGGCACGGTAGATGTCTGCTAAAATAATTGGAGCCAGAGTACAATTATCTTGTACAACCAAAGTGCTTGCTACCCCGGCAACCTTTATATCAATGTGCCCATCTTTTATCGGAAATATGATGATCCCGAGAAACGCCACTAAGAAAGCAAACCGTCGATGCTCCTCCCATTTTGCTCGGTTGGACTTGCTACAAAGCTTGTTCGTGGAGTCATTGAAACCACCGACATGTCCATATCTGCTATAAATGAAATTTAGGGAGCAAAACCCATTGGCTAAATCCTCGTTGTGGACGTTTCTAGCAATTTTCAAAGAGTCCAAGAAGCGGTGCACCGTTATTGCTCTCGGGGCCACCGGATATTTTTCTTTTAAGGGGACCTCGTTCTTCCCTATGTAAAAAGCAATTTCCTCCAGAGTGGGAGTGAGTTCAAAGTCCGGAAGATGTAGTACATTGTGTGCAGGATCCCAATATGTGACCAGTGCTCTGATTATGTCGCCTCGGGGAATTATGTCCAATAAGCCCGTGAGATCCTTTAAATAGCCTTTGAACCAATTTTGCCCTTCTATTCCCATATCGTTCCACCATAGTCTTAGCTCCAAAGGGATTTTATTCATTAAAGTGAAAGGTTCATTCTGTATTGTGCTCATCCTGCACATTTATTAGGGCGATTTTATTTAGAAAAGAGAAAAATATTTTTCAATGCAAATTTTCATTTTTGAATTTGAAAAAGAAAGAGACATGACTCTCGAAGTGGATATTTTTGCCAAAACAGCCTTCCGGCGTCCTTTCGGTACATTTGGCCGTTTTCAAAAATAGCGATCACTCCGATGAAACGAAAATATTTTTGGTCTTTTTCTAAAAAGATGGTTGGACCCCTTCAAGGGTTGCCTACGTATCCCGCCTAATGGCAAGAATCAAACATGCGTAGTTCGGTCAGATTAGTTGACCAATTATTTCAACATTAAAGACATTTTTTTCAAATTTTCAGATTTTCTGACTACATTTTTTTACTAGTTTTTATTTCTTGCTTTTTATTGAACACTTTTCTATCCTCGGGAACTTTGCCGGTCCGCATAATGATCAAGGACAATAAGAATGCAACACATAATATGCTCGGTGTTTAATTACCGGGTCATCTGTCCTAGACGGACCCAACCCCTGTGTTGAGTCCCCTAAGTCAGATATGATGCAAATAATCGTCCTAGACCTATGTTCAACATCTTATAGTCCCATAGAGTGCTAGACCGTGTACCCGAGCGGACAACTTGAATCGAGGAGGGGGCTACGTACCGGTGACTCGCGGAGTCAATCGGCTTTGTAACTTATCCAGCCTCTGTTTCTTAGTTCAGGTGTGACTTAACAGAAATGGGTGTCTCAACCAATAAGCACATCCCCGGAGGTAAAGAAGAGAAGGTTTTTCGGCACAATTTATATACAGTCCACATAATATCAAAACGGTAAAACACATAGCATGTTGTTCAAAGCATACAACAAAGTCAAATAATATCGAGGACGACGATTCTAAGGAGCTCGAGTTCTTAAACCCTAAAACCAAAGTTCTGGGTTGGTGTCCCCAACAGAGTCGCCAGAGCTGTCACACCTCCCTTTTTACTACCCCCAAAAAAGGCTTCGTACCGATCCGTTTGGAAAGATACATAGGGTATACCTCAGTGTTTAAATACCCGAGACGGATATAACAACAAAGAGAAAGGAGTTTTTCCACATAAAGGACAATTGGTTCGAGATTTTTACTTAATTTTTCAGAGTCGCCACTTGGGAAGATAATGGTGTCCCAAGTCACCAGTTAATCCCGAATCCGAGGACGTTGACTCTGTTATTACAGTCCGTGAAACAAAGACCTGGATAAGGAACTCTGTTAACCCGGGAGAAGGTGTTAGGCACTCCCGGATTCCGTGGTTTTAACACGGTCGCTCAACCATCATTCTCAATATTATTTGACTTGTTATAGATTTTGAAACAATATGTGTGTGTTTTCACTTTTAATATTTTTGAAGAATTACGACGTTGCGAAAACGTACTTTGAGTCACACCGCAACCAGTACGCCTGTGACCTTTAGTACATTTCAGCTTCACCGGGATTTAGGATTTGAGTCGCACCAAGTGCACACTCGTATTTAAGAAAAGTACATTAAACATGCCTAATAGTGTCTAACGGCTTTTAAGTCTTTTGGGAGAAGCTATGGAATTCACTATTAGCTTTCCCGAATCTATATACATCTTTCACTTTATTACTAAATGAGGGCCCCACTATTTGGTGTCATGTGAGGTTCATCCCGATTTAATTTTATAGTCTCAATCCTAATATTTACATACTATGTTATTCTATTTCTGTTTTTTTCCTTAGCCATATTTCAACTACATATCCTAAAAATGAGTCCAGGCCCATGTTATTTCTATTGTTATTGGGCCTGGATTTCTTGAATAAAACTTGGTATAATATCATACATGTCCAGGTCTTAATGACCCAGATCAGACTTGGGCTTTTAATCAATGGCCCAGCGAACTTACTAATATAGCCCAAGCCCACGTTATATATCAGGCCCAGACCAGATTGAGATGACAATAACAAAAACAAAAATGCAGAATTCATAGTAAACAGATACTCATAATTAAGAATGAAACCAAATTACTTTCATTTATTTATTAGAAGAGGAAAATCACTGTACAAGATGATTCATGTTAACCTTAAACCGTAACAACTTGATGCATATGAAAGCCGACTACTTTTTATACTTCTATTTTTAAGAGCTGATTTACACTAAAATTGAAGCTATGTAACTAGGAAATTAAGAGCAGATGATTTAACTATGTGAAGCATGATTTAAACAGTCAATTACTTACTAATGATATCCTGAATATATGAGGCTAAATGATTTAATGATATATACATGATTGTATTACTGGATTTTTCTACGATTTGCTCTCATTCATTATCACATACCCAGTTGCGAAGGCATTGTTGTTTCTTCTAACTGTTTATCTCCTTTGAGCTTGTTTGTAGCTATATACTGATTCACAAATCTAATTAACTATGTGAATGTTTTTATTTTACTGCTGTGGGAGTTATTAACGATCCAGACTATAGTTAATTACTTGTTTTAAGAGTTTTATCTACCTTAACAAGGTGATATACTATCTACGACTACACTACTACTATCATTCTATCTATTACATTGTTTTTGTTGGGTTTGCTACTTATACATACCATACTATATTAACAAATTACAAATCTAAGCTACACTACACTATCAATTAGAAAACAAGACATAAATACAAAATAACAGTAATGAGTTTAATTTTTTGAGCTTCATTTCATCATAACTTCAGCATTACATTTTCGTCGAACAGGGTATGTACCTGATTCAGCAAAAGAAGTCGATGAATTCTAAGGGATGGGAGTAAACAACAGCAACAGACTCAACAAGGCACAAGCAACAGTATAGGATTGAATCTCAAACGAGCAGAAAACCACAACAATCAACGAATAATAAACCCAGCAACAAACGAGCAGCAAAACCCCAAGAACAGACAACTTAAGCAGTGATTCTCACTCGAAATTTGCAGAAAACTATTTGCTATTGCTATTGTATTGCATTCTGAATTTTTCTATATGAAAAAACCAGCCCTTAAGTAGTCTTTTTGGGGGTATTTATAGGTATAGATTGGCAGATTTCTTGGGAGGAAAGAATAGGGGTTAATTCCATTTCCCTTCCCTTAAAACTCACTAAATCTACACTTTACACCCCAATTCAGTTACAAGATCCCTTCCAGCATGTGCTGGAAGGTTCTTTTTGATTCCATTCTCAAGCTTTTACCAAAGTGTCCCTACTTGTTATTGATTTTTACTGATTTCCCTTTTTAGTGAGACCATTATACCCCTAAATCTCTGCAAAATTGTAGAAATCAGGAGCACAAATGTCTCCTATGTCCCTATATGTTCTATTTAATCTACCATTTTACCAATTTGTGTTCCCTTTATACCCTTAAGGGCACAACTGAATTACCCGACCTACCTAGGTCAGGTTTTCAGCATTTTTCAACTTATTTAACTAAAGGCCAGTCCTTGCATTGGTATTTAAGAACTGGCCAATTTAACTTGAAGAACTATTTCACTTCTAACCATTTTTGCTTCAATTTCTGTTAATTAAAGTCTTCTATTTTATTTTTAAGCTAATTGCAGGACTAGCCTGCTTTATTGTTATATTTAAACTATTTAAAACTTAGCCAGTCTCAAGTTTAGACTTGGATTTTGCAACTGAAGCCCATTACTGAACACAGGCTTTGCTAAGGCCTTTGCGGGCCTAGCCACCTGTGATTCAGGGCTCAATTTAAGCCTTGGTAAGTCTGAACTTTTAAACTTAAACCGGTTATTACACAACTAGCCCATTTATGGGTGGGCCAGTATGTGAAAGACCTTGCAGAGTAGGTCAATTGCAAAATTGACCACTCTTGGTCACTTATTTAACTTATAGCCTATTTTTTATGATTTTCAATTTTAACCTATTTCATAACTAACCACTTATAAGACTTAGTACTATTGCAGCTATAACCAATTCCCCTAAGATTGATGGGCATTAACAGTGCTCAAACTAACATAAAATAATTACAAACTTAGCCAATTCAACAGACAATTGCACACATAACCAAATGAAACCAAACTTGTTCATCAATCAATTAAAACTCAGAAAAGAAGTTTGATAATGTTGAATCCTAAACAATTAGACTCACATAACTCATTTTCAAATAGCAAAGTGTCAATTAAATATCAATCAAGCTTAGTTACAACCATTTTATGTTGAATGACTCATTGAAAGACCCAAAACACACTTAAAGTTCATTTGACATAGGAACATTAGGACTAGATCTCACAAAGCAGTCAAGAGAAAAGAAACATGGCCTATCCAGAAACAAGAACAATGGTTCTAACAGAGTAACATAAGAATGATATCAACCAGAACCCACTAAATCTAAAACTTTTCCAAATACTATCCCTAACCTAATACATGCGTGTGATAGATAAGATGAACATGAAGAACAAAAATGAAGAAAAATCTCTAGATCTATCATACAAAGTGACAGAAAAGAGAAGCAGGATCACTAAATCAGATTTCAAAAGATCAAACCCCAATCTTAAGCATGCCATTTGACAGATGAAAGAACAAAAGAGATATTATAAACAATCATAAGTAACCCAATTATAACAGGAGATGAAGGAAGATGACAATCAAACGGCTAAACTAGAGTCAAGACTAATCATGCAGTCAACAGAAAAGAAAAACAGCAAAGATATTGAAAACCAACAATTAAGGAACCATAATATAAACAGAAGATGAAGAAGAACAGTGATATCAAGACGGCTCTTTTAAACCAAAGAAACAAATCAAGATCAAAACAAAAGACAATCCTACTTCATACGATAAACTAACAAATCATAACAAAACAGAAAAGACAACATGAAATAAGCTAAAAAAAACATAAACAAAGGGGAGAGAGGACTTAGCTTAGCTGGGCCGGTCCCCTGAGCTTCCCATTTCCCTCTCTTTTTCATTCTTTTCTTCAAATTTCTTTTCTCTTTTTCTTTATTTCCTTATTTCTTTATTTCTTTTCCCTGGTTTTCTTGTTAGACTTCAAGACGAAATCTTTTGGGGTTTTCTGGTTAGGGCTGGGTATTTAGAGAGGGAAAGGTGAGATTTTTTGGGTGGCGGTTTGTTTGAGTCGCCAGAGTTAGGGTTCTGGCGACTTTCTTTCGAATGTTCGAGGAGATGGGGGAAGATTCGAGGGAAACCAAGGGTATAGGGTGATAGATCAGGCCACAGGGATTCTGTGGTATTGATTCGGGGTGGGTTCTCGTTGTTTGGGTCACCGGAGATGAACTCCGATGTCCGGGGTTTCAAGAACAGGGGGTTTTAAGGTTTGTTTTAGGTTTTTGGGGTAAGGCGTATGACAGAGAAGAAGAAGATGAGAAGGGTGGAGGTAAGAATGGCTGGAGACCACCATGAAAGGTGGTGACCCCCATGGCCGGCGAGGGTGAGAAGAAGAAGATGAAGAAGATGCCAAGGGGGCTAGGGTTTGGAAAATACTAGAATGGACGGTCTCAATTGAGAAAAAGGCCTTTTATACTCGTAACCACTAAGGAGATCTTGGCCGTTGGATCTCAGATGATCAACGGTCAAGGTTAAGCGTTACTTAAATGATGCCGTGTTGGCTCGCATTAGGCCACAACGTCTCTTCTATTAGATCACCTTAAATGAACGGCTGAGATCAATTCCCGCCTATTAATTAAATGCCTAAATCCATCTAAAAATCTCGGCCGTTGGATTGATGAAATTGAACGGCTGAGATCACTGTTATCCAGTGAACTGGACCGGAACCCTTGGGCTCAAACACTGGGCCAACAATTTGGACTGCATTTGGCCCAGTCTTATTATACCTATGCATATATTTTTGTATTTTTTTTGGTATTTTAATTATTTTGAGGTAATTTCTTTTTTGTATTTTATGTATTCTACTATTTGAAAACTTAATTTCCTACTCTCACTAAATTTTTTGACATTTTTTGGCAATTTTTTACTATATTTTTTTATTTTTTCGCTATTATAGCTATATACTTTTTTTTTATTTTCTTTTCTTTTAAAACTAATTAATTAAAAATGCAAGTACTTCTTCTATTTTTTTGATTTTTTCTAAAAATTTTATTAATCAAATACTCAAAGTGTAAACACATCATGCAATTGCACTCAAAAAATCTTGTTTATTTTAAATTTTGGAATTTATTTGCTTAATGCAAAAATCACGTGCTCATAGTGGTTAGCAAGGAAGTAGACAAAATGCTCGCCAACGGCTTCATTATGGAATCTAAGTACCCTCAGTGGGTCGCCAACATCGTCAAGGTTAAAAAGAAAAATGAAAAGTGGAGGATGTGCATGGATTTTACCGCCCTGAATAAAGCATTCCCAAAAGATTCGTTCCCCCTTCCCCACATCGACCAGTTCATCGATGCTACACAGGACACGAACTGTTGAGTTTCTTAGACGCATATTTTGGTTACAATAAAATCTTGATGGCCGAGGAAGAATAGCAGAAGACAACCTTCATCACCTACCAGGAAACTACCGCTACAAAGTGATGCCCTTTAGGCTAAAAAATGCAGGAGCCACCTACCGAAGACTGGTCGCCAAGATTTTCAGAGAGCAGATCGGTAAGAACATGAAATTCTACATCGACGACATGCTAGTGAAGTCGACAAGAAAAGAGGATGACATCGACCACTTCAAAGAAGCATTCGAAATACTGAGAATGTACGCGATGAAATTGAATCCCGAGAAATGTGCTTTCGGCGTAGCCTAAGGGTAATTTCTAGGGTTCCTCATATCCCAATAATTCATCGAGGTCAGCCCCGATCATATCAAGGCAATTGACGAAATACCCGAAGTACTAAACAACAAAATGTAGGTGCAAAAGCTGACGGGCTGAATAGTCGCCCTATCCAGATTTATCTCATGATCCTCTGACAGATGCCACAAATTTTTCAACGTACTGAAAAAGGACTACGGATTTCAGTGGAACGAAGAATGTGTCAAAGCCTTGATAGAACTAAAAGCGTACATGTCCTCGCCCTTCCACTACTAGCCAAAGCAGACCTGGGTGAGCCTCTGCTAGTATACTTGGCCGTGTCAGAAGTCGTCGTCGGTGCAGTATTGGTCCATAAGACTAAAAGTACGCAATCCCCTATCTATTACATTAGCAAAACCCTGGCAGACGCCGAAATACGGTATCCACACCTTGAAAAATTATCCCTGGCACTGGTTGCAGCTTCACGGAAGCTCAGACCTTATTTCCAATGCCACCCTATTAAAGTGGTGACCACGTTCCCCTTAAGAAGCATACTACATAAGCCCGAATTATCGGGCTGACTCGCTAGATGGGCCATGGAGCTCAGAGAACATGATATCTCGTATATACCAAGAACCGTCATCAAGTCACAGGTCCTCGCCGACTTTGTGGCCGATTTTAGCACAAAAATACTACCATAGGCAGAGCAGGAGGCGCTACACGCACCTCAAATGCCGACCTATGGGCTATCTACACGGACGAAGCCACTAATGCCTCAGGATAGGGACTTGTCCTCGAAGTCACCATGGGTAAAATAATTTGGCAATCCATACGATGCCCCAAGATGAGTAACAATGAGGCAGAATATGAAGTTGTTATCGCAGGTATAAGGTTGGCCATCAGGAATGGAGCCCACTGACTCGTTCTCCATTGCGACTCTCAACTCATGGTGAACCAAGTGACTAGGACTTACAAAAATCAAGGAATAGAGATTACAAAAGTACCATGCGGAAATCCACAAGTTAATTGCCGAACTCGACTAGTGCCACTTTGAGCAGGTTCATAGGGCACAGAATGCCGACGCGGATAGCCTGGAAAAACTAGCCGCAGCCACCAAAATCTTTGACAAGGAGAGCATCGTCACCCTCCTCCATTCAGCAATTGATCATGCAGAGGTACTCTGGTTAAGCTTAACTTGAGACTGGCACAACCAGTTCTTATCCTACTTGTAGAAAGGAACACTCCCACCTAACAAAAAGAAGCCAAGAAGCTCCGTGTATAGGCCGCCCGATATTGCATGATAAATCACAAGCTCTACAAAAGGACCATTGGTGGAACCCTGGCCAAATTTTTGGGTCCTAATCTAATAACACCGGTACTAGAGGATGTACACGAGGGCCACTGAGGCGTCCATACAAGCAACCGTGCCCTCGTGCACTGTTTAATATGGGCCGGCTACTACTGGCCAACTATGAAGAAAGATGTTGCAGAATACGTCTGTCGATGCGAATGATGCCAAAAGTTTGCCCCCATGATACACCAACCAGGACAATCCCTCCATTCAGTCACTTCCCCGTGGCCTTTCATCAAATGGGGAATAGATATAGTCGGCCCCATTACCTGCGGGACGAGGAAAGGTATGATTTCTATTAGTTTTAAGTGACTATTTTTTCCAAGTGGGTAGAAGCACTTGCCTACTCCCAAATACGCGAACAGGAAGTCATCGCCTTCATATGGAAGAACATCATCTGCCACTTCGTCATCCCCAAGGAAATCACCTGCGACAACGGGCGATAGTTCATCAGTCAAAAAATGATCGAGTTCTTCGACAAATGGCGTATCAAACGAATACTCTCCATGTCGTATCTTCCCGCTGCCAACGGTAAAGCAGAATCGTCCAACAAAATGATACTGAATATACTAAAAAAGAAGCTCGAAGATGCTAAAGGGTTATGGCCTGAGCTACTACCAGAAGTACTATGGGCACACAGGACCACTCTTTAATTCTCCATGGGAGAAACGCCATACTCACCGGTGTACAAAACCGACATTGTCATACCAGTCGAAGTAGGCGAACCAAGCCTGAGGTATTTGCACACGAGCGGGGCAGAAAATAATTTGAACAGACTTGAAGACCTCGATGAAGTCAAGGAAAGATGTGAAATGGCCCACATAAGGATGGTGGCCCAGAAACAGCAAATCGAAAGATACTACAACAAGAGGGCAAACATACGATCACTCAAAGTGGGCGATTACGTCCTCAAAGCTAAAACCTTGGCATGTAAAGACCCAAGTGAGGGAAAACTGGCATTAACTGGGATGGATCGTACAAAATCACTGCGGTAGCAGATAAAAGATCATTTCAACTGGATATTGTGGAAGGAAAGGCACTCCAAAATAATTGGAACATCTCTCACCTCAAGTATTTCCATTTCTAAAGAGCACCCCCTAGTCATACTCTTTGTCCCTTACCCGAGTTTTGTCCTAATTGGGTTTTCTTGGAAAGGTTTTTAACGAGGTGACATAGCAGATGCTCGGAGATACTCACGAGGCAAGTTTGACACACCAGTTACTCTGCAAGCCCTTGTAACAGGCATGCCAAAGGGACTAGACTGACGGACTGACGGCCATCTCCAATGTATGAAAGGCTTCGGCCATCTCCAATGTATGAAAGGCTATGGCCATCTCCAATGTATGAAAGGCTACGGCCATATCCAATGTATGAAAGGCTACTGCCATCTCTAATGTATGAAAGGCTACAGCCATCTCCAATGTATGAAAGGCTACGACCATCTCCAATGTATGAAAGGCTACGACCACCTTGAACAAATGGCCAAGGCCACCGTCGTAACAAGTCGACTTAGCTCGATTACGACAAGTTAACTCGACACGGTCGAGATCACTTACATGGTCACAACCATCTCGAACAAATGACCAAGGCCACTCTCTTAACAAGTCGACTTAGCACGATTACAGCAAGTTAACTCAACTCAATCGAGATCACTTACATGGTCACAACCATCTCGAACAAATGTCTAAGGCCACTATCATAACAAGTCGACTTAGCTCGATTACGACAATTTAACTCGACACTGTCAAGATCACTTACATGGTCACGACCATCTCAAACAAATAAATGGCCAAGGCCACTGTCGTAGTAAGTCGACTTAGCTAGATTACGACAAGTTAACTTGACACAGTCGAGATAACTTACATGTTCACAACCATCTTGAACAAATGGCCAAGGCCGCTATCGTAACAAGTCGACTTAGCTCGATTATGACAAGTTAACTTGACACGGTCGAGATCACTGACATGGTCATGACCATCTCAAATGAATAAATATCCAAGGCCACTGTCGTACGACTTAGCTCGATTACGACAAATTAACTTGACACGGTCAAGATAACTTATATGGTCACAACCATCTCAAACAAATAGCCAAGGCTACTATCATAACAAGTCGACTTAGCTCGATTACAACAAGTTAACTCGACACGATCGAGATCACTTACATGGTCACGACCATCTCAAATGAAAAAATGGCCAAGGCCACAGTCGTAATAAGTTGACTTAGCTCGATTACGGCAAGTTAACTCGACATGATCGAGATCACTTACATAGTCACAACCATCTCGAATGAATGGCCAAGGCCACTATTGTAACAAGTCGACATGGCTCGATTACGACAAGTTAACTCAACACAGTTGAGATCACTTACATGGTCACGACTGTCTCAAATGAATAAATGGCCAAGGCTACTGTTGTAATAAGTTGACTTAGCTCGATTACGACAAGTTAACTCGACACGGTCGAGATCACTTACATGGTCACAGCCATCTCAAACGAATAAATGGCCAAGGCCACTATCATAATAAGCCAATTTAGCCCGATCACGACAAATAAAAACAACTCAACAACGGCCGATACCACACATATTACTACAACAAGCACACAAAATAAAAGATACAAAGAGAAGTATCAAAAGAATAACTTTTATATTCCTCAAAAAAAGGGTATGCATTTACAAAGGGATCTATTTACACACCAACAAAATTACAAAAGCAAAATAAATATAAGTTTTAGCCGCCACCACCTTGTTCATTGTCACCAGCTAGCTCATCATCTTGCCCGCTGCCACCTTCAATCCAAAAAGCCACAGAAATCCAGGACCCGAAAGTTAGACGGTTTACGTCTTCTGAGTTATAGCCTGCCCGGTCCAGAGAATCAGAACTATACCCACAAGTTTCTCAGGTGACCCAAACCAAACGACACTAATCCTCGATATCTGCCTTAGTGGCACGACCGGAGGCAAGCAAATCCTCATACACTGCCAGCTTGGCTTCAGCGTATGCCCACATGTCATGTGCCTCGCTAGACACCCCGTCGTCAGACCTAATCGCAGCAACCTTCCTAAGAGCATCAATCTCGGCCATCCTGGCATTGAGCTCAACGGTTAGGGAATCGACCTCGGCATGCAAATTAGTGGCCTCTGCCAATACCCCACGACCAATATCTAACTCATCTTCCATTGACTGAAGAAGAGTCTGTAGTTCCGTATTCCGATCCAAGACGGTCATTAAATGATCATCTACTTCCTCCAATTGATCCACTTGCTCCTGCAGCTGAGCCTCCGACTGCTCCAGGCCCACGCAAAAAACTTGAAACTGCAGGTCCTAAGCGTATAGGTCCGCCAACGTCCGGTGCCTGGCGCGATACTTCTTATATTTCTTCACCAACCTCTTAAGGGTAACGACCTTCTTCTGCGCTCGCCGGCCTCTCTCTACTACTAAAACAAGGGTCTAAAGAAAAGAAAACAAATCAGCATACACTCAAGGTTTATTCTATAAAATGTAAAGAACAAAATATACCTGCAAAGCCACACCGACGACTCTTTGGGATAGTGCCTAGTCGCTGACATCATTTAAACTTTCACTCTAGGCGGCCGCACAAAGTAGAGTCATATCTGATGCGGCCTGCTCGCTGTTCAACACTAGGTTGTACCCGCTTGGAATCACAATCCGGTTGTTAGGCCCAACCGCCGCCATCTCTACGCGAGCGTGATCCCTGTGTGGCACGTCCTCGACCATAGGGGCCATTTCAGGACCTGCCCTCTCCTCGTTGCCCGCCGCCTCGGCAGCAACCGATGTGCCACCCTCTGGGACACGCATGGAGGCAATATCAAGAACTGCCCGTCTCAGGGGAGACGACCTCCCAAATGAATGGCATTAGCCTTTAAGACTAGCCTCGACTCTGGACGGGGCTCATTCTCCGTCTCATCCTCTGTAGAAATTCCTTTGCCAAGCATCACTCGAAGCCTCTTCCATTCTGGAGGCTCCTCGCCTTTGGAAGTCTCCTCCTCATGTAGAGGAGATGGAGGTGAAGGAGTCGCTTTGTTCGTGGACTCAGCCACATGCACGACCTTAGGTTGGGCGATCTCAGGTTGGGCGACCTCGGGGACGTCATCGCTAGAAGATTCTTAGGGCACGTACTCGTCCCCAGAGTTGGTCCTCGCTGCCGATGGGGCTGCAACGTTCCGTCTTCTCCTCCTCCTGGGAGTTCCCCAACCTTCCAAAATAATATAGGTCAAGCAACAACACTCAGTCAAAATCTCCAAATTCTAGTCGGGACGTTACCTGATGGGCCGTATCGATTGAGGAACATCGACCACGTATGACATTCCTCCGCAAAAGGAATTACCCTTTTCACCTATGACCTTATGTCTTCGACAGATCGGGGAGGATAAGCCCTCGCTATAGAAAAGAGTAGAAAAATAATTATAAGGATTAAATGGCCAATAGTTGCGAAGATACTAAATAAGGGTAAAAGCACTCACATTCCAGGTTCCACCTCTTCGGGAATCCCTCAGGGGTCGACACCAGGTCCTCCGTCCTGATGTAGAAAAATTTGAACCAGAAGCGATGATTAGGCTTGTTGCCAGCACTGACAACCAATCCCCTCATGCCACGGTTATTTAACTGTAGCATAGAGCCCCTCATATAGCTGGGGCTAAATAACTATAACAGATGATATACCGAGACGTCGAGTCCGGCCCTAGTCGCATAAGTGGTCAAAATGTGACACACTTTCCAAGTATACGGAGTAAGCTGAGCCAAATATATATTATAGAAGCAGCAAAGCTCATCCACCAAAGGATAAATTGGGAGATTGTACCCGATCAAGAACGGGTACTCATAAAAAGAGTAGAACCCTGGCTGGTGCTCGTTAATGAAGCCAGTCCTAATCGGTACATAACCACCGGGTCAAAAAATTGGCACACCCCCGTAGGCTGTCCAAATGGGATTGAAGAAACTCAGTGTAATCCCACGGGGGAGTCGGGCTCCTAGTTAGAAAATCCCTACGAGCATGAAGCTCTCTAGGAAGAACATTGTCCACACTAAGAGGGACAATGGATCTTTGGGTCTTTTTCCCACCACCCGAAGATGGTGGAACCCTAGAAGGAGCATCATCTTGGTCCCTCCTATTTTGTTGACCGTGTTTTGTCATGATGATTATTTATGTGAATAAAGTTTTGACGAATAAAGAAACTGATTTCAACATAAACCGAAGGGTTTAAAGTAAGAGATATTGGTTTTCTTCAAAGAAGATGAAAGGAGGGAGTAAAAAATCTGAAAAGTTCGAAAGATAGCATAGATTGAACCTCCCCTCTATTTATAGGGTTTACGTACACAAAAATCGAAGAGGCATGTGTCGAAAAGGGGGCGGGAAATCAAAACGTCAAATCACCCCCTGCACCATCTTGGGAGCATATATAATCATGCCGCATGCCGTCTCTGACGTTAGTTTAAAAAGTAGACCACGTGTCAACGAATCGATAATGCCATGTTAAACTCTTTGAAGAATGGATCGACATTTCCGCCCATTGAAGACGTATGACGCATACGCCTCTAACGAGCGGAGGGACTAACTGTATGGGGTCGAATACAACCTTTCACACGCCTACGGCGATAGGGTACGATCCCTCTCATATGATCCTTATAACAGGGGTATGGTTCGGACGTAACCAAGATCCCCTTCCAATACGGGCTCAAAGGCCGACCTCTTCCGAGCCAAATCTAAAAAGAAAGTCGGAGCGTGAATCGGATGATTTAGCTGCCGTTATTGCTCCACCAGCTTCTTCTTGGCATCAAGCCAGCCCTTATTCCTTGCATCAACAGGCAATCCCGCATAAAAGAAAGGCTACTGACTTGGCTGATTCAACAAGGGAAAAAGTTGTTGACCAACGGAAGGCATGGGACAAAGATGCACAAACAAAAAAGGGCTAAAAAGGACGAAGTAATTTCGTATATAAAGATATGGGTTTCCGGGACGCATCACTCACACTTGTACGTCCCCATTAAGAAGACGTCGACTACGTTCCGACTATTTCTTCTTCTTTTTTTAAAGGAGGTCCCTTTCTATATAAAGGGTGCCTCCCCGTTGTAACAGACCCAAGTGTTATTATCTAATAATACAACTCTCTCATTCTCTCTCTATTTTCTTAACTCCGATAAACAACTGTTCTTGAAGTGATTCATTTGTGCAATATCTTCCATATTACGACTACATTGATTTCACATCTAGGTTCACTATTGTGAGCACGTGATTTTTACCTCAAGCAATTAAACTCCAAAATAAAAATATACAAAACGATTTTTGATTGCAATTGCTTTGATTAGTGTATAGAAAATACCTGTGTTTGTTTTTAATTGAAAGAAATTTAAAATGAAATACAAAAAGGAAATTAGTTATAAAATATCACAAAAAATATAGAGTAAATACTAGGAAATTAAAAAATCAAGCAAAAATACAAGAAAATTGGAAAAATCAAGGAAAAAATACAAAAAATTGGAAAATAAAAGAAAATACATCAGTGTAAAATGTATACAAAGAAAATTAGTATAAAATACAAAGAATACAAGAAATTAAAATAAATACAATTCAAAGATAAAAAAAAATATAAAAATACAATGTAAAATACCAAATTGGGCCAAATACATATAATGTACTCAGCCCAAATACATTACCAGGCCCAGGCTAATTAGCTGGTCTGCCTAGTTACAAGGCCAAATGATGCCGTCTGAACATCAAATAATTTGGGCCGTTGATGATTTAAATCAAACGGACCAAGTAAGGCGGTGGCTATATTAATAAAATTATGACATTGAGGGAATTAATCACAACCGTCCATCACACTTAATCAAACGGACGAGACTAGGGTATCACTTAACCAAACGATGTCGCTTAGGTTGTTAAATCCTGACCGTTCAAACATCTAATCTAACAGACCAAATAAAAGACCTCATTAAACTGTACGTCGTCGTTTTGAAGACAAAGGATCTTGGTCGTTCATATAATCAAGTCCAACGATTGAGAAAAAATACTACCACTTCAGTATATATCATAACCCCCCCCCCCCCCCCGTTCATTCTTCATTATACACATACACCTCTCAATAAACAAAACCCTAGCCGCCATGAAACCCCTCTTCTTTTGCCCCCCCCCTTTCTCTCACAGAGACCACCGGAACCCTACCGGTGGTCAGTCTCCTACAACCTTCTCTGGCTCAGGCCAACCCCCCAAACACTCCTCTCTTCTTCTTCTAACACTGCTAACACCATTAACCCCGTTCAAAACCTACCAGTATCTATTTCTTGAAATTCCGGTCGCCGGAACCCTAGCCGGCGACCACCAATATATGAACCAGACCTCCACTTTAACACCATAGAACCGTCTTAAGATGATCTATCACCCCACCATAGCCCCATATCTCAAATATTTCCCTAACCCTTAGAATATTAGAAAAAGTCTCGTCGGAACCCAAAAACAAAAGCCCCTCAGAACCTTACCCCAAGTCCCCAAACACCCCTCTCACACTCAAATCATACTTCCAAGAAACCTGTTTGGGAGATGTGTCACTTAAGAGACCTCAAGTCTCTGAAACACTGAAAAATCAAGAAAGAAGAAAGAAAATGAAAGAAAGAGGAAAGAAAGAAGAAAAGAAATAAAGAAAAGGAAAAAGAAAAAAAGGACAAAGCCCTAAAAGCTAAGTACCCTAATACCTATTTAGTGGCTTTTGTGTTCTTACCTGTTTAAAACCTGCTTCTGTTCAGTAGCTTTTTGTGTGCATATCTGTTTAAAACTTAGATATGTTTAGAAAATCCCTATGCATGTTAAAAACCCTTGAATCCACCTCTATTCTATATCTTGCTCTTCTGTGTTCATATTAGCCCTGAGCTTATTACATGTATTCCTGTAATCGATTTAGTATTCTTAAGTTCCGATATTAGCTACATGTAAATCATGTGTTATTAGCTATTTTCATGTGATTTTTCAATAGATCATGTCTCGACTAGGGTTCTGGTAAGTTGGAATTCAACCATTATCAATCTGTCTCTCTGAGTTCTGATTAATTTTAAAGTTAGTCGTAATTAGGGCTATTTGAGCAAAACAACATAAATATGGCTACATTTGCAATGTGATTTGTATGTTAGTTTCTTCTGAACTTCTGAGTGCTTATACGTATTTAGGTTATATGTGTAAATGTTTTTTGTGGTTATGTTTGCAACATAGTATGGGTCTTAGAATGGTTATCTTTGTAACAGTGGTCAATTATGAAAGGGTTATATAGTCTGAAACTGGCTAATTTTTAAAACAAGTCTTAGGGGATTATATTTTAAATACATTCAATTACCCAAGTCTTGACAGACCTAATGTAGGTCAGGTAAATATGATTAAGTGTAAAGGGTAAAAGGGGAAAGGCAAATGGTATTTCTGTAAAGATCCGTCTTGATATCACTGTTCTTCTTCATCTTCTGTTTATATTATGGTTCCTTAATTGTTGGTTTTCAATATCTTTGCTGTTTTTCTTTTCTATTGACTGCATGATTAGTCTTGACTCTAGTTTAGCCGTTTGATTCTCATCTTCCTTCATCTCCTGTTATATTAGGGTTACTTATGATTGTTTATAATATCTCTTCTGTTCTTTTACCTGTCAAATGGCATGCTTAAGATTGGGGTTTGATCTTTTGAAATCTGATTTAGTGATCCTGCTTCTCTTTTCTGTCACTTTGTATGATAGATCTAGAGATTTTTCTTCATCTTCATCTTATCTATCACACGCATGTATTAGATAAGGGTTAGTATTTGGAAAAGTTTTAGATTTAGTGGGTTCTGGTTGATATCATTCTTATCTTACTCTGTTAGAACCATTGTTCTTGTGTCTGGATAGGCCATGTTTCATTTCTCTTGACTGCTTTGTGAGATCTAGTCCTAATGTGCCTATGTCAAATGAACTTTAAGTGTGTTTTGGGTCTTTTAATGAGTCATTCAACATAAAATGGTTGTAACTAAGCCTGGTTGATGTTTAATTGGCATTTTGCTATTTGAAACTGAGTTATGTGAGTCTGATTGATTAGGATTCAACATTATCAAACTTCTTTTCTGAGTTTTAATTGATTGATGAACAAGTTTGGTTTCATTTGGTTATGTGTGCAATTGTCTGTTGAATTGGCTAAGTTTGTAATGATTTTATGTTAGTTTGAGCACTGTTAATGCCCATCAATCTTAGGGGAATTGGTTATAGCTGCAATAGTACTAAGTCTCATAAGTGGTTAGTTTTGAAATAGGTTAAAATTGAAAATCATAAAAAAATAGGCTATAAGTTAAATAAGTGACCAAGAGTGGTCAATTTTGCAATTGACCTACTCTACAAGGTCTTTCACATACTGGCCCACCCTTAAATGAGCTAGTTATGTAATAATTGGTTTAAGTTTGAAAGTTCAGACTTACCAAGGCTTAAATTGAGCCCTGAATCACAGGTGGCTAGACCTGCAAAGGCCTTAGCCAAGCCTGTGTTCAGTAATGGGCTTCAGTTGCAAAAGCCAAGTCTAAACTTGAGACTCGCTAAGTTTTAAATAGTTTAAATATAATAATAAAGCAGGCTAGTCCTGCAATTAGCTTAAAAATAAAATAAAAGTCTTTAATTAATAGAAATTGAAGCAAAAATGGTTAGAAGTGAAATAGTTCTTCAAGTTAAAATTGGCCAGTCCTTAAATACCAATGCAAGGACTGACCCTTAGTTAAATAAGTTGAAAAATGCTGAAAAACTGACCTAGGCAGGTCGGGTAATTCAGATGTGCCCTTAAGGGCATAAAGGGAACATAAATTGGTAAAATGGTAGATTAAATAGAACATATAGGGACATAGGAGACATTTGTGCTCCTGATTTCTGCAATTTTGCAGAGATTTAGAGGTATAATGATCTCACTAAAAAGGGAAATTAGTAAAAATCAATAACAAGTAGGGACACTTTGGTAAAAGCTTAAGAATGGAATCAAAAAGAACCTTCCAGCATAGGATCTTGTAACTGAATTAGGGTGTAAAGTGTAGATTTAGTGAGTTTTAAGGGGAGGGAAATGGAATTAACCCCTATTCTTTCCCCCCAAGAAATCTGCCAATCTATACCTATAAATACCCCCAAAAAGACTGATTAAGGGCTGGTTTTTTCACATAGAAAAATTCAGAGTGCAATACAATAGCAATAGCAAATAGTTTTCTGCAAATTTCGAGTGAGAATCACTTCTTAAGTTGTCTGTTCGTGGGGTTTTACTGCTCGTTTGTTGCTGGGTTTATTATTCATTGATTGCTGTGGTTTTCTGCTCGTTTGAGATTCAATCCTATACTGTTACTTGTGCCTTGTTGAGTCTGTTGCTATTGTTTACTCCCATCCCTTAGAACTCATCGACTTCTTTTACTGAATCAGGTACATAACCTGTTCGACGAAAATGTAATGCTGAAGTTTGGATGAAATGAAGCTCAAAAAATTAAACTCATTACTGTTATTTTGTATTTATGTCTTGTTTTCTAATTGATAGTGTAGTGTAGCTTAGATTTGTAATTTGTTAATGTAGTATGGTATGTATAAGTAGCAAACCAAACAAAAACAATGTAATAGATAGAATGATAGTAGTAGTGTAGTCGTAGATAGTATATCACCTAGTTAAGGTAGATAAAACTCTTAAAACAAGTAATTAACTATAGTCTAGATCGTTAATAACTCTCACAGCAGTAAAATAAAAACATTCACATAGTTAATTAGATTTGTGAATCAGTATATAGCTACGAACAAGCTCAAAGGAGATAAACAGGTAGAAGAAACAACAATGCATTCGCAACTGGGTATGTGATAATGAATGAGTGCAAATCGTAGAAAAATCCAGTAATACAATCATTTATATATCATTAAATCACTTAGCCTCATATATTCAGGATATCATTAGTAAGTAATTGACTGTTTAAATCATGCTTCACATAGTTAAACCATCTGCTCTTAATTTCCTAGTTACATAGCTTCAATTTTAGTGTAAATCAGCTCTTAAAAATAGAAGTATAAAAAGTAGTCGGCTTTCATATGCATCAAGTTGTTATGGCTTAAGGTTAACATGAATCATCTTGTACAGTGATTTTCCTCTTCTGATAAATAAATGAAAGTAATTTGATTTCATTCTTTTCTGAGTATCTGTTTACTATGAATTCTGCATTTTTGTTTTTGTTATTGTCATCTCAATCTAGTCTGGGCCTGATATACAATGTGGGCCTGGGCTGTATTCGTAAGTTCGCTGGGCCATTGATTAAAAACCCAAGTATGATCTGGGTTATTAAGACCTGGACATGTATGATATTATACTAAGTCTTATTCCAGAAATCCAGTCCCAATAACAATAGAAATAACATGGGCCTGGACTCATTTTCAGGATATGTAGTTGAAATATGGCTAAGGAAAAAACAGAAATAGAATAACATAGTATGTAAATATTAGGATTGAGACTATAAAATTAAATCGGGATGAGCCTCACATGACACCAAATAGTGGGGCCCCACTTTAGTAATAAAGTGAAGGATGTAAATAGATTCGGGAAAGTTAATAGTGAATTCTATAGCTTCTCCCAAAACACTTAAAAGCCGTTAGACACTATTAGGCATGTTTAATGTACTTTCCTTAAATACGAGTGTGCACTTGGTGCGACTCAAATCCTAAATCCCGGCGAAGCCGAAATATACTAAAGGTCACAGGCGTACTGGTTGCGGTGTGACTCAAAGTACATTTTTGCAATGTCATAATTCTTCAAAAATATTAAAAGTGAAAACACATACATATTGTTTTAAAATCTATAACAAGTCAAATAAGATTGAGAACGACGGTTGAGCGACTGTGCTAAAACCACGGAATCCGGGAGTGCCTAACACCTTCTCCTGGGTTAATAGAGTTTCTTATCCAGGTCTTTGTTTCACGGACTGTAATAATAGAGTCAACATCCTCGGATTCGGGATTAATCGGTGATTTGGGACACCATGATCTTCCCAAGTGGCGACTCTGAAAAACTAAGTAAAAATCCCTAACCGATTGTCCTTTATGTGGAAAAACTCCTTCCACTTTGTTGTTATATCCGTCTCGGGTATTTGAACACTGAGGTATACCCTATGTATCTTTCCAAACGGATCGGCACGAAGCCTTTTTCAGGGGTAGTATAAAGGGAGGTGTGACAACCACTTCATTGATCGCGACATTAAAGTAATAACTAAAGCATCATAGTGATGGAAAGACAAACTGTCGGCATCAGAAGCATCATAGTGAGGCAAAGACAAACCTTCAAAGTCGTCATACCGCTCGTGGGAGATGGCCCGCCACCATCGATGATCATGTTTATTGTCCGTGTTGGGGAAGGTGGCTTTGGTGTCATACAGGACTGCTCTCGCCCGCGTGCGAAGTTAATTTTTCCTTTGTTCCTGAGTAGTTCTTTCAGGTATCCTTGGTTCAGCATCTTGACAACCTCTTGTCGTAGACCTATGCAGTCTTCGGTCCTGTGCCCCCATTCCTGATGGAACTCTCACAGTACGTTTGATTTTCTTGTGGCGGGATCTAACTTTATCTTTTAAGGCCATGGCACCTTGGTGCCTAGCTTCTCTAGCGCGTACATTATTTCTGAAGGAGACACGTAAAAGTTATGTGATGATAATAAGGGGCTTACCTCTTTCATTTCGGAGTGGGCATCATGTAGTTGTAAAGCGTCCATGTGCCTGGGCGGTGGATGAGAGGATCTGGTGTATGGCTGGTGTAGTTCTCTATTAGAGCGCGGAGGATGTTCTCGACGTCCCTCATGGCGTCGATCTTTCCTTGTTTCTAAGTGTATCATTGTCAGCTATTGGGTTGGCCCGTTAAGATCGTCTTTGTCTGCTCGTACTTCGACGCAATAAGCGTTATGGATTTCCTCCCATGTCGTAGGGGGATACTTCATGAGGCGGTTCAGTATTTTATTAGTTACTCTTGAATCGTCTCTACTTAGTCCGTTCTAGAAGGCGGCGACTACCATTCCTTCCGATACGTTTGGCAGGATCATTCTCACCCTGTTGATCTGGCAAAGAATTCCCTAAGCCCTTCACATGTGGTTTGTCTGATGACAAAGATGTTGTTGACCCTTGCCTCTGCCTTCTTTGCACCCGCATGGACGATGACGAACTTATCCACCATTTTTTCAAACGTTGATATTGCCTTGGCAGGCAGCTGGGAGTACCATGTCAAGGCTCTTCCGGTTAACGTCTCGCCAAACGTTTTCAACAACACTGATGGTACATGTCCTTTCGATAGGTCGTTGCCTTTCACGGCAGTAACGTAATGGATTAGATGATCCTCGAGGTCAGTAGTTCCTTCGTACACCCTCAAGTAGAGGGGGCATCTTGAAGGTTTTTGGGATAGAATAGGGGCAGCTTCTTCAGAGTATGGCTGCTCTACGAACCTCCCCATGTCGCGTTTTGGTAGAAACTAGGGGCTCCGAGAATTTTGTCGACCCTATCCTAGTGTTCCCTCATCTGGTCGCGGAGTGCTTTGTTTTCATTTTCCATTTCCCTCATCTTCCTCAGGATGGCGGTTAGCATGCCATCATTGGTATGGGGCTCGACGGATTGGTCGTTTACTCGTGTCTCCTCCCGTTTACCCATGGCAGTGGTGATACTTATCGTTGGTACTGACCTTATGTTGCCTTGTGGTGGTTTCTCGACCAAGCCACTCAAGGTGTTTGTCAGCCATTTGTCTACTAGTTTTTTGACCACCGAGGGTGCCTCCTTTACAGCGGATGTGAAAGCTCCTTTGTCATGCAAGACCGTTGGATCCTCGGAGGGGGAAGGTGGGATCTCTGCACCCGGTACAGTGCCAGGGGTTGTGTTGATGATAGCGTCATCGCTGACCTCGTTGAGAGGAACAAGAAGGTTGGTTGTAACCTCCATTATTTCTTTGGATCTAGTGTCATTTTCAACCATTTTGATTTTTGTGCGATGTAGAAGGATATGCTTGGTTGATCTCTAGATGTATACTATGATTTTGATTCTCGAAATTTCCACAGACGGCGTCAAATTATTTGGCTCAAAAATTAATTGTTACTTTATAAGCTTAAAACAATCAAAAGATAAAACAAAGTGGTAAATCGTAACCAAATATAGTCAACCTAGATGTGAGATCAATGTAGTCGTAATATGGAAAATATTGCACAAATGAAGAACTTCAAGAACAGTTATTTTGTTAGAGTTAAGAAAATAGAGAGAGAATGAGAGAGTTGTATTATCAGATAATAACACTTGGTCTGTTACAATGGGGAGGCCCCCTTTATATAGAAAAGGACCTCCTTTAAAATAATTAAAAAAAAAAAGAAACGGTCGGAACGTAGTTGATGTCTTCTTAATGGGGACGCCCAAGTGTGAGTGATGTCATTCACATCCTTATGTCCGAACCATACCCTTGTTATAAGGACCGTATGAGAGGGGTCATACCATATCGTTGTAGGCGTGTGAAGGGCCGTATTCGGCCCCATACATATGACAATACAATTGGAGCTTTTATAAAGGATGTCAATAAGTCTTCAATTTGTGACATCATTAATCATTAATTAATGATATGTTACCGTTAGTCTGAAAATATTTTTGTAGATAATAAACTGCATTGAGAAAATAAAATTATGATTGAAAAATATCGCAACAATCGTAGTATTTAGTTTCAAATAATATGAGTGTACAATCTCTATGGATCCTCTAATTCTACCTTTCCAATATAAATTCATGGGCATTTGAGCTTGATCTTGAATTTGAATATGAATTTGATTTATCTATCGAGAACACTTTGATTGTTGTTACGGATTGTATCACGAACAAGTAGCCTTGATCTTGAACGCCTTATATTTAATTTGACTTCGTTCTTGATTTGAGTTTGATTGCTTGAACTTGAACTTGATTCGTTCTTCGTTCTTGAGCCTGAACTTGATTGCTTGAAGCTTGAAACTTGTGGGGGAATTTATAGCGTTTCATCTGCGAACTCTTTCTTGCTTCTTGTTATAAATTCTGGTTCCTTTTCTGGGTTATGAAGACCCCCATTTATAGTTGTGGAAGGGAAGAGTTAAGATGAGAACTCTTTTCGACCAACCAAAATGAAGCGTGACAAGACCGCATTTGATTGGCCATAACATGTCACTTGCAAATATGACAGCGATTTCATTGGCATTTTAATTTTACTTGGCATGCTTGTTATTTTGACATGTGCCATGATGATGTGCGGCGTCATTTGACATGTGACACCAAACTGTGTCTCTAGGAAGATGATATCTTAAGCCTAATAAGGTGGGCTCATCATTTATAGCACAATTAAATGGGTCAACCCAATAATATTAGACTTATATAATTAGTCCAATATATTAGCTCAAAATATTTATTTTAAAATAATATATATATTAAATTTAAAATATAATCTAAATTATTTTACGAAATTAATTATAATAAAATTTATATACCTACAATCTTCCATGAATTTAATACGGAAATAGAAATTTAAAATAGAAATTTTTTTTTCTATGTTGTGGCCGACATGATGGATGTAAAACTTCTCCACCGGCTTTTCACCCATCATTGAAATCAATGATTCAATAAGTTGTCTTTCTCTGTTTCTCAGTATGGAAATAATTAGCAATTATATATGTGACTCGATTTAGGCAAAGTAGGCGCTAGCTTTCTGAATCAGGACATGCTTATTAATTAAACATGTGGAAATGGAAGAAAAGAATATATATGAAAGCGTCCCTGATGTCAAACTTCCATTGCCAAACGTAATAGGTCATTAGCTAGTCTTTGTATTGGTTTGGTTAGCTTGTAGAAACTTAGGTCTTGAATAGTTTTTGAAAACAAATACAGTCAAATTTCTCTGTAACGGTCTCGTTTGTTCTAGATATACTTAAATATTGCAATCAATTGTTAATATTTTGGCTTTTATAGAGAAATATTGTTATATAAGAATATTGTTATAAAGTATCACTCCCAAGATTGAACAAAACTACTACTTCGCCGTGGTGCTTGTTGATGACTATTCCAGATTCACCTGGGTTTTATTTCTAACCTCCAAAGATGAAGCACTTGACATGTTATCTACATTTGTTAGAAAAACTCAAAAACAATTAGGTAAATAACTTGCATCCATTATTAGGTCTGATCATGAAACTGAGTTTGACCTCTAGTATAGCTTTATCCCTTGAATTCACCAAAAATAATGCTCGAATCTGATCACAAATTACTTGAATGTATCAACAAAATGCCAATTGAATCAACTTGAATGCATGAAAATGAATTTCCCAAAGTTTTACTCAAAAATTCCCAAATTCGCCCCTTATCTAGGAGTTCCTGAAGCTGCTCCTTCAACTCCTTTAACTCTGCTGGTGCCATAGGGAGGAATAGAGATGGGCTAAGTGCCTAGATCAATACCGAAATCAATGTCCATGCCGGTGTCACGCCCCAAATCGAGGGACATGACCGGCGCCTGACCGGGTTGCCCCAGTCAAGCGGACCTGGGTGCCTTTCACTCCCACGCGTTACCCCTGTGTTGACTGTTTCTCATTAACCAATTATCTTACCAATAAAGACTGATTTCACAATACATAAACATAACCATGTGATTTATTTACTAACAATTCATAATTTATATTTACAACGCCCCATACATATACATAGGCCACAATCCCACAGTTTACATGTCTACGGAGCCTCTAGGATACAAAAAGGAAATACAATACTTGCCGGTAACAAGGCCCCGGCTATACCTTACAAAATCCAAAAGAAAGTCTGAAATAAAAGTGGCACGAACCACATAGGGCCCCGAGGAAGAAAGGGGCTCACCAAAACGGGCAGTGAAGGATGAAGGATACTACTGCCGATGAGCTGAAGCGCCTGCTACTGATCCACCTACAATCATAACACGAATGTAGTGTCCCCGACAAAAGGGACATCGATACATTTGAATTGTACTGGTATGTATGGACAAACTTTGTCCCAAGTAAACTCAAGCCATTAAACAAGGATCACCGTGTTAAGACAGCCAATAGATTACATCAAGAAATCAATTAAGCTAACTAACCATGTTCCCAACCTTTTACTCATTTCGGATAAGCCTCAACACAAGCACATTCAAGGTCACAAATGGAACAACGACCAATCAACAACATAAATTGCAAGTAGTCAAACATAGGAGCAATCAGTACTCCCCAGGTTGCAAACTCTCCTGCTGTCTCCTTTCACAATTTCACATTATTGATTTATGTATCAATTTTCAATAGCGATTTCGATCGCTTTCCATCCTTATTGCCCCTGACCACCCTTATTACCTCGGCCACCCTTATCACCCCAACCCACACCTTATTTCACCTACGTCGCGGCGCGCGACACGACCCCGCCTTACAGTTGAAAACACAACAATTTCAAACAGCAGATAAGGTACTACACACAATTTCAACAAGTTCAAATAAGCAACTTGCACATTGTTTCATGTTCTCAATTACTTCTCAAGCCAATATCACAACCAAGTTACAATGTTTCCACATTCAAGAATATTCACACATGTATATTCAACAATTTTCCATAATTCAAGTGTTTCATCTCTTTCCACAATAAACCAATTCTCAAGTGTTTCGTTTTCTTTTCCACAAGGTGCCATAAAGGCCATCATAATCATTATTCACAAATTCTTTACCCAATTCAACTCTCATTTACCTTTCGGTTCATAATTCATACCACAACACTCATAGTTCAACAACAACTTTGAATATCCAACAACAACATCAATTAATCACATACAATTTCTCAAATCAACACATGCCAAACAATTTTACACATAAGGGCGATTTCACAAGAATCAAAATTAGCCATACATACCGGTGATGAGTTTTCTTCCATTAACCTCCTACTTTATGCTTACACAAGATATCCTACTCTTGCCAACCTTGTTCTTGAAGACTCTTACTTCTACTCACTTCCTTTTACTAGAAATCAAGTTAAATAATCATGCATGAGTGTAAAAATTCTATTTTTAAAAGCTATTATATGCAAACCTCTCTTTACCCAATTAAAACTGAAAATCAAAGAAAATAGTTAGGGTTTTTACCTTGAAAATATTGGGGAAGTTGAATCCTTGCCCTAGGATCCCTTGGAATTAAAATGATTGGAACAATCCTTGAAGATGCAAGATTTCTCTCTCTAAAAACCCTCTCTTCTCTCTCAAATTTTTGGTGAGATGATATGATAAAAATGAAGAAGAGGTGTGTTATATTAAAGAAGAGATCGGGTCAAAATGTTACAAAAACTGGGCCGGGGTCAATTATGCGGTCACTATGCGACCGTAGAACACACATGCGGTCCGCAAAGTGACCGCAAAATGGCCTCAAAAATTACAAGTTTCTGTTAAGGAATGCGGCCGGAATGCGGTCCGCATGTTTGATCTGCGGTCGCAAAATGCACCGCAGATTTGACATGCGATCGCATATCGACCGCACATTTGACACGATTTTTGGGAAACTCTCTGGAACGTTTTGCGGTCAGAATGCGGTCCGCATGTTGATTCTGCGGTCGCATTCTTGACCGCATATTTGACACTTTTTCGGAAAAATTATTTCTCTACATTTTTGAAACTTAAATCTTTACCAAGGGTCCGAACCGCGGCTCGCAAGCTCGCCGCGAAGAATTCTACGCATTCCTAACACATTATTCGGACCATGACACCACATCTACTAGGTTTTATGCACAAAAATTTTACGGGGCCTTACAGCCGGGATCTCAACCAAAAGCACCAACACATCCTAAAACCTTATTCTAACTTGTTCCAATCCTCAAAACATGTCAAACAATGCTAAAACCATGAAATCACATCGAATTCAAGCATAAATTTCTCCAAAACTTCCGGAATACACATTCAATCAAAAATCCAACCAAACAACGTCCGAATGACCTGAAAATTTGCAAACATATCCAAAATCACCTAACAAAGCCCGTGACATGGCCACACCCTGCCATGTTCTGCGACACCCTCACCCGTCATGAAACATGTCATGGCCATTGTTTAATGACTATCGGGGTTTGGAGACCCAAGTGGATTTTTTGCTGCTTGCTATGTTAGATCTTGGATGTGATTTTTTAGTTGTCTCAGTGTTATGTCATTCTGAGCTATTGCACTAAGGCGACGATGTTGGCTATGCCGAGAATGCCACGGATTGAGTGGTGAGGTTTGACGGATTTTATGTTCGTCGTATGGTGGTTTTATATTTCAATAGTTTAAATATTAGTTAAAACTCCGAGTTTGAGATATAGCTGAGCTCATGAAAATAGTGTAAATCACATGGACTGAGTTCAAATAATATTTCAAATAGTGAGGCCTCCAAATCCAATTCCGACCGCTCTCCTAAGTCACAAATTACCTCCCGAAGCTAATCGAACCACCGGAATTCACATCCGAGCCCTCTAACCATACCAGTACCACCAGCTAGGGCCACGAGAGGCCGGTCGTGGTAGAGGTTGAGGTGCAACTCATACAGTAGCTAGAGCAACACTTGCAGACCCACCAGTTGTTCTAACTGACTGTATGAGAATCGAGTTTTTTTCGTGAAAATAGCATGTACTAGCAAGTTTTCGGATTGGTAATTGAAAATAGCCAGCGTTTACAAAGTCATTGAAAAATAGCCACTATTTTGCTGCAACACGAAAAGTTCCAGCATAATATAATGAAGATTGATGCACATGTGTATGAACTTCCATCATATTATGCTAAACCAGTATATTATGCTGGAAGCACACTTGTAAAAAAATCGAACTCCAGTATATTATGCTGGAATATTTTCTAAATTTCGAAATAATGTATCCGTTCAGATTTTTCTTTACATGAAAATAGGCTAAACGCCGATTATTTTTGAATTGTGGCTATTTTTTAATTACTACTTGTAAATTTGACTACTTTTTAATTTCCCCAGTTTTTTTTCGAATACTGTTTTGAAAATATGTTTATGGAAAAAAAAACATTTGCAATAGTTTTTTGTGAAAATTTAGCTTTGGTCGGTTTAGTTTTTTGAAAATATCTTACTTTGACTTAATAGATAAATACAATGATCTATTAAGTGCTAGAAGAATCACGAAGTCTTGAATTCAAATTCAAGTGAAGGCAAAATATAAACGGTGGATAGAGCTAGCTAGGGGGTGGACGTGTATTCATCCGAACCTCTACGCCAAAAGTTTATACAATATATATATATATATATATATATATATATATATATATATATATATATATATATTGAGTCACTTTAATTTCTATGCGTGTTATTCCTTTATACTCTATATTTTCTTAATAAAAATTATGGCTCCGTCACGGAATACTGTAAAAATAAGCTAAGACACCACAATAAAAAACATTAGTTATTGAATAACTAGTGTGTGATTGTAATATGGCGCTGGTAGAATAGCATTCGAGAAAATGATTGAAAAGTTCAATCCTCGACCGTCGGATGTGAAGAAAATTAAATAGAAAAAAACCAAAAAGAAAGGAGACAAAGTGACGTGATGATACTGTATTTTATATCATGTGTTTTATTGGTGAAAGGAACGAAGCTAACAAAATAAATGCTCATTACAATGTATAAACACAAAGACAAAATCCAACTACGCAAACATCTAGGTTCGTGTTCGTCCAACCAACAAACAAATCAAAAACACACACACACCTACATGCTCTACTTTTCCTTCTCTCTCTCTCTCCTCATCAAAATACTCCTTTCAGTTTCCCAACAAATACAACTCTTCAATGTATTAGAAAAAACCCTTTAAATTTCTCCACGTTTAGCCAAAGATGTCATCAACAAGCTAAAGCTACACAACAGATTTGGCGTGAGAACAACAAGATTCTGTTTTATTCTTCAAACACAAACGTCTTTTTGGTCTCTGGATTCTTCATAAATTTGGCTCCTTCAATCACTCCCATACTCTCTCATTTATTAATCCCAATAACAAAATTATCTCAATATTCATTTCAGTTTTCACTTTCTTCCTCCAACCCCATGATATCTGTTTCATCATTTCTTGCCTAACTTAATCACTTGCCAAATCTTGAGATCTCATTTTCTTGATCTGGGGTTGAAATTTTCTTGCCTAAAAATCCTTGCTTTTTGCAGTAAAATTTTGTGAACCACATACATTTGGATGATAGTTAAATTGCTCAATATAGCAATTTGGGATAAAGAAAATCTGATTTTTCCTTCAATTATTGTACTTGAAAGTATTAGTAGAATTAGAAATGAAGTCAAGAGTAGGGAGTCACGGGTCATTGGAGGAGGGTAAAGATATTAGTACTAAGGTGGTAAATCAGTATAAACCTTTAACATTAAGGTTACTTCAATTTCTATTGCTATTTTTGGGTCTTGGTATTGTATTTTCATTTGTTAGTATGTATATGGTTCGATATTCAGTAGTTCAGAATGTAATCCCTATGGTACAATCAAGGTTTCAGCCCTGTATTCAACAACTTGGTTTAGAGAGTTGGATTAGGTCTCCATCGAACCTAATGCATTCGATGAATGATACTCAGTTGTTTTGGCGAGCTTCCATTGTTCCCCAAATCAAAGATTATCCTTTTAATAGAACACGTAAGATCGCATTCATGTTCTTGACTAGAGGACCGTTGCCTTTAGCGCCTTTGTGGGAGAGGTTTTTCAAGGGGAATGAGAAGCTTTTTTCAATCTACATTCATTCCTTGCCATCATACAAACCTGATTTCCCACCTTCATCGGTTTTTCATGGCAGGCAAATTCCTAGCCAGGTAAAATGAGCATATTATTTTCCTTTCTAGCTTTACATTATGCTTGAACTTGCTCTTGCCGTTATGTGTAAAAGTTTCACTTTTCTTTTCGAATGTATCATCAGATTAGAATGCTCCTTTGTTATCCTTCTTATTGGTAATCCTCAGTCTTGGTCTATGGTAATATACCTGTGTTTTGTGCCTTTGCGGACTGTATGCTGAAGCAGTTGCCCTTCCATTTATCTTTCATGAGCCGAGGGTCTACCAAAAACATCCTCTGCCTTCTTAAAGGTAGAGGTAAGGATAAGAAGGCAGAGGTAAGGACTGCGTACCCTCAACCCTTCCCAGACCCCACTTGTAGGACTACACTGGGTATGTTATTGTTGTTATGCTGAAGCAGATCTCAGAATCGGATTTTAACTATTTGAATGCATATGTTAGTCTGTCATTGGACTAGAGTCTAGAGCTCGTCTACAGCTAAGCCTTGTGTATTATTTTCTTGGATAGCTTCTTTTAATACATTTGGATTCATGCTCCACAAGTTTTTTGAGATTTAACCAGAAAGTTCAGCAATAGTGAATGATACATTTTGTTCAAAAGACACTGGAGGTATCTGGACATAACTATAAAGATTCAACGTTGGTAGTTTTTCCATTCTTCAATGTTTATGGTTACAGCCTTACAGGATTCCCCTTTATCAAAAAATGATTATGGGATTCTCCTAAATTGTCCAAAGTTAAGGCGGGGAAAATGAGTTCTTTACTGTAGCTTATCTTGTTAAGGCCCCTATATACTTAGGAGATATGTTACTGCCACGATATTTTATTGAGGCAATGTCTGGATCATTAAAGGTTGCATACATATTGCAGTAAAACTTCATTAAGGGGTAGGTTGAGTGGAAGTGGGATAAGAGAGTTAACTCTGCCTGGTTTTCTTGTCACGTGAGTTGGCCATAGGCATGTATTCATCTAGCGGGTTTTTGTATGTTTGTCACAGCTAATCACCCATGTAAACCTTTTAAACCCTTCTTCTCAAGCAGAGCACTTATCCTTTTTTTTTTTTTTTTGCTGGACTACTAGTTGCTGTATATGTCACCATGGACGCCAATAATTGTTCTCCGATTTCGGATGTTTTTACCATAACATTTGCTTGATGTGTGCTAGGAACTACTGCACCACATAATTTAATACAAATATTCTGTTGTTTAAAACTATCTATCAAAGAAAAAGGGAAAAAAAGACCTTGCTAGTTGCTACAGTATATCATTGAATTCTAGTGTGATATTATGTTGACAGTTTTAGAGAAACTCACATATCATAGTGCAGAACTGGTTATGTTGTAGGGGAGCCTTGGCGTAACTGGTAAAATTGCTGCCATGTGCCCAGGAGGTCACGGGTTCGAACCGTGGAAACAACCTCTTGAAAAAATGCAGGGTAAGACTGCATATAATAGACCCTTGTGGTCCGGCCCTTCGCTGGCCCCGCGCATAGCGTGAGCTTAGTGTATCAGGCTGCCCTTTTAGAACTGGTTATGCTGTTCTAGCTAGTGCAGTAGACCCAGAAGATCTTAGGATACATTAACCACCTTCTACTTCCATTCCCTTGTCTATTTCTATTCTAGTTGTAGCATCCCATTGTTTTTCTCCAATACTGAAGGATGAAGCTCGCTGATTGAATCCTTTTTGCTAATGTTTCTGCAAATAGATTTTTGTATACCTCTTTGGTTTTGCGTTTTGCTGCAATTAAGCCGTATGCTGTGAAGCCTAAAGTTTTGTGAACATTTGGTAGTAGGACTGTGTGAGCCAAGTGTCTTGAAATTATATATCAATGTCATAATTCTTTTTGCTTCCTTGTTTGTGCACCTATTGCTATTACGTTTTGCTGCAACTAAGCAGTCTGTGAAGTCTAAATCTTTGTGAACATTTGGTAGATGAGAAGTAGGACTATGGAGGCAGTGTCTTGAAATAATACATCAATGCCATAATTCTGTTGTTTCTTTTGGTGTAGGTGGCAGAATGGGGAAGAATGAGCATGTGTGATGCTGAAAGACGGCTTCTTGCTAATGCACTGCTTGATATCTCCAATGAATGGTTTGTCCTCCTATCTGAGGCATGTATTCCTCTCCATAACTTCAAAGCTGTATATCACTACATATCAAGATCCAGGTATAGCTTTATGGGTGCAGTAGATGAACCTGGACCTTATGGAAGAGGACGTTATAATCCAAATATGACACCTGAAGTTAACCTCACTGACTGGCGTAAAGGATCCCAGTGGTTTGAAGTCAACAGGAAACTAGCTGTTGACATTGTTAAAGATGAGTTATACTACCCTAAGTTTGAGCAGTTCTGCAGGCCAGCATGCTACGTGGACGAGCACTATTTTCCAACGATGCTGACCATAGAATCTCCTCGCCTCCTGGCTAACCGGACTCTCACTTGGGTTGACTGGTCCAGAGGCGGTGCTCATCCTGCTACATTTGGGAAGGCTGATATTACTGATCAATTTTTCAAGAAAATTTCTGATAGCCCGTTGTGTATATACAATAACCAGCCGACTTCGCTTTGTTTCCTTTTTGCCAGAAAATTTGCTCCTAGTGCTTTGGATCCTTTGTTAGAACATTCAGCCAAGTTTTTGGGCTTCTAGAATTATAACCGATTTGTAGCTAATTAGATGCTATGATCAGTTGAGTTCCATACTAGTTAATTAGATGCATCGGTACATACAATGCTGATAACATGGTGTGACATGCTCACAATGTTTTCTCCTATGTGAAGTTGTATCACGTTGCTTTTTATTTTGAGACATGGATGGAGAAATGAGGATTCATATAGCCAACCCCAACTTGTTTGGGATTGAGTCTTAATTTTGTTGTTTTGATGTTTTCTCAAAAATCAAATTTATTAGTTCGCAACTCTACTGACTTGAAGTGTTCAGTCACAACACAGGCACCGCGCTTCAATGACTCTCCAAGAACCATCTGTACAGTGAAAACTCAACGTAACTGTTGATTCAAAGAACAAGTCTATGGTACATCCATAGCAGAAGAACATAAAATTTTAAAAGAAAAGAACAAGAGATGTAAATTACTAACAAAATCTACATTGGAAGTGTCTGAAATTGGAATTACAGACAACTGAAGGTTGTCCGCTGACTTCCGACTTGATACAGTTATTTGAATATGTTTAAAGAGGAAAGGAACGAAAACAATTGTTGCATAAACATTGACCTTTCAAACTATACCGACTCATTCCAGATATACAGTTTAAGCTAGAAAAGCCAGTTCTAGCAATACATAAAAATGAACAAGTGGGTATATTTAGGTCTGCATTGTCTAGAAAAGTGCAGGACCTTACAATTCATCGTGATGATCACTTATACTTGACGAAGGAACTTGTGATTGTGCTTCGAGAAGATATCTGATAGCCAAAGATGCTTGAAGTGCAGCACCGATAGGAAGTGCTTCTTCGTTGATTTTAAAATAAGGTGAATGTACTGAAACAAGTTTTTCATTAGTTTCATCCTGCATACCGAGTAGGTAGAAGTAACCAGGAATAACCTCTTGGTAAAATGCAAAATCCTCTGATCCCATTAGCGGTTCCATGTCTTTTACATGATCATTACCAAGCATATCACCTGCAACTCTCTGGAAGTGTTTGTGCAAGTTTTTATCGTTCACGGTTGGAGGGAAAAAGGGTTTCTCTTTTGTAAGAAAATCCACAGTTGCATTGCATCTCTGTACAGCAGCTTGCCCAACAATAACCTACGCGAGACGAGAATTAGTGTCTTTACTATGGAGAAAGCATGGCTAAACAGAATGAGACTTTAGAAGCCGAGCAAATCAAGGAAACGAGACAATTTGCAACATATTTGGCCATTATAACATCTGAAAAAATGTAAAGAATGTCGAGACGCCAAAGCATAAGGTGGGTTTTGCAGTTGGAAGAGCAAGTGATTTCAATCCATATGCATATAAAACGAGATAACTAAAACCCTGATTAAATAAAGAGAATTGCGGAGAATCTGACTAACTTAAGAATTGATCCTACCTCCTCAATTCGCTGCCTAAGCTGCTGAAAGCTCTCCTTTGAAAAGGCCCGAAAAGTGCCACCGATGGTAACAGAATCTGGAATAACGTTAAATGCACCACCTCCCTGGAACTTAGCAACTGTGACTACCTGTGCATCATACTTTATGTCAAATATAACTAAATGACTAAGTTGGAAAATGAGAACCATCTGTTGAGGTATGCCAATCCTTATAGTTATTATAAGGATAAAGTTTCTAAAATCATCAACAATACAGTACGTGTGCTAGTCATTGCTCAATTCAGTGAGAGAGAGTTAAAAAGTCTTTAAATAATCCTTATGTGTGATAAGAATGTGCCACAGAAACTCAAGGGGAAGTTTTATAGAGCTGTGGTTAGACCTGCCATGCTGTATGGGACGGAGTGTTGGCCGGTGAAGAAATCTCATATTCAGAGGATGATGGTTGCGGAGATGAGGATGCTTAGGTGGATGTGCGAGCTCACTAGGTTAGATAAGATTAGGAATGAAGTTATTCGGGAGAAGGTGGGGGTGGCCCCAGTGGATGAGAAAATGCGAGAGGCGAGGCTTCGGTGGTTCGGGCATGTGCGGAGGAGAAGCCCCGATGTCCCGGTGAGGAGTTGTGAGCGGCTAGCGGTGGTCGGTGTGAGGCGAGGCAGAGGAAGGCCTAAGAGATACCGGGGAGAGGTAATTAGACAGGACATGGCCGGGATGCGGATTTCCGAGGACATGACCCTTGATAGGAAAGTCTGGAGGTCTAGTATCAGGGTTGTAGGATAGGGACTTCTAGATTTTTCGTACTCCTTTCCCGGGGTAGGTGAGGTGTGGTAGGGACGCCCCTAGATGATTAGTTTGTGTTCTCTTCATTTCTGGTAGTTACTGTTTCAATATCATTGCATGCATACCTGCTTATTTATGGTATTTATGCCTCTTATGTTTAGATAATGTTTTGCGATGTATGCTGGTATAACTAATGAGGTTTTTGTTTTTGTTTGCCTTTCTTTTCCCTGCGCCGAGGGTCGATTGGAAACAGCCTCTCTGCCCTCTCGGGTAGAGGTAAGGCCTGTATACATATTATCCTCCCCAGACCCCACCTTGTGGGAATATACTGGGTTGTTGTTGTTGTTGTTGTTGTTGTTGTTGTTACATATATAGCATCATCTCATAAGATACGACTTTTGCTGTCAAACAGAAATCAGAACAGGGAGAAGAAATCACTTACTACCGATAATTGCAAATGTTGAGTTTTCTTAAGGAAAAAAGACATTTTGACCCTCAAATCTCAAACAATTATACACTAATCCCTCTTTCATAAATATGTTCCATTTTCCATCCAAGAGAATAGAAAATTCTTTTCTTGACAACAACAACAACAACCCAGTATATTCCCACAAGGTGGGGTCTGGGGAGGGTAATATGTAGACAGACCTTACCTCTACCCGAGAGGGCAGAGAGGTTGTTTCCAATCGACCCTCGGCGCATTGAAAAGAAAGGCAAACAAAAAACAAAAACTGCATTAGTTATACCAGCATACATCGCAAAAAATTGTCTAAACATAAGAAGCATAAATACCATCAATAAGCAGATATGCATAAAATTCTTTTCTTGAGGATGAAGGAATAAAAATTCTTTAGTCCAAAAGAAGAAGAAGAAGCTTTCTGTTGCTTCAGTGATCAAACAGAAGATCCAAGCTTTATTGGCTAAGCTCATCGGTTCAAGATTTATGCATGACTTTATCTAATATAAGATTCTCAATTTGGATTTTCTGGCGAGAAATGTCGTCAGCACCACTGTTGGAATCTGGTTGACATCCAAAATCTAACAGTTTTGAGTCCATGAAGTTTATGGTGGACTGGACCCAAGCACTAACGACGTTATTCAGGAACTTGCAAATTATTCCGTTTAAGCACTTTTATAAAGTTCTCCATTTTACAAAGGACATTACCGGAGTAGAACAAGCATATGGTGAATCAAAGTAAGGGAGCCAAGAAAAGGGCTGCACTACATGATTGAGTAATTTTTAATGGATTGCTTCCAATTTAGACAATTGGACTCTCTTAGAGGCTCGGAAGAGGAAATTTTGAGGTAAACTTCACTTTTGTTTGATTAAGAAGTCACCAGCCATAGGGAGATTTATGTTGACCAAAAAAATACGGTATGGTTGAATATTCAGTCAGTGTCTGCAAACAAAGAGGTATAAACCTCTTTTGGAGACCACAGGGTCATTGGAAATATTTATGATTAATGTCACATTTCCCAGGTTCAGAGCAAGAACGATAGAGTCACTTCTCTAATTTGAATCTTGTTTGCTATTCAAAGTTCTCTTGCTGGACAAACAATTCCCAAGTAATAAAATCATGACAATTGCTCTGAAATTGTCACGGGTATTTGGACACTGCAACAAGTTAATAGTGACTAGCAGCTGCAGCATGTAAGGGGAGAAATATACCTGCGAATCCAGAGGATCAGCCTCTCGGGAAACAAGATGTTGTAAGCTGACAATTACATTTGATGCTGCAAGAATTGGGTCTATCGAATGTTGTGGAATAGCGGCATGACCCCCTTTTCCACTAATTACAGCTTCGAAAAAACCACTTCCAGCCAAAAAAGGTCCAGGCCTTGAAGAAACTTTACCCAGAGGAAACTGGGGATTGACATGCAGTCCAAATATTGCTTCTATATTTTCTAGTGCTCCAGTATCTATCATTTTCTTCGCCCCACCACCTCCCTCCTCTGCTGGTTGAAAAACAAGAGCAACTGTTCCCTGACAAAAATATTAAGCCGAAGAAATTTCAGCTGCCTGAAGAGCATATATGACAAACAAAAAAGTGATGATGCGCTGAGCTAAGTTGCTCCGACACTTCAGTTTAGGTGCCGCACCCGTGTCGAAACGACACTAGTATGGGTGTGGGTATGGGATCCGTGCCGGATATGGTCAAACACTTTTGGGTACTTTGACCACAACGGGCAGAAAAATTCGATACAAGATACAATTTGATTCCCGAAATCAGAACCAAAACTAGGATAAAATTTGAAGAAAATAACATACATTATCTACGATACCAATCCATTACTTATTTACAACTTGAGAATAAAAAAGAAATACACACTTTACAAGCTATGCTAAGTATTCCACTAAATTTCTTTCAAATTTTGAGATATTTTTATATTTTTGAATTAATTTTAGCCGGATCCCCGCACCCGTATCCACACTAGGATCCGTATCCCCGAATCTTAGAATTTACATCTCAAAGGATCCGACCTTTAGATCCGCACTCGTATCGGACACCCGAACCCGTGTCCGAGCAACTTAGGCGCTGAGGAATAGGATATCGAGTCATTAAGATTACTATATATGGTATTTGCTAAATGGTAATCAGATTCTCTAATATATTTCCTTAGAACATAAGCAAAATAAAGCTTAGATTCTTTGATCAATTAAATTGTCCATAAAACTAATCCAGCGGACCAGCATGCATGCCAAACAAGTAAAGATCATTCATTCAATGGAGAAAATGCAAACTGCAAAATGGGAAAAGAGTTAAATCTTGAGCAGATGTGATATTCCTAATACAAGAATCAAACCTTCAAAATGTCTCGATGTTCTTGAAGAATTTTTGCAGCACCGAGAAGAATAGCAATATGAGCATCATGGCCACACGCGTGCATTTTTCCAGCATTTTTACTTTTGTGCTCCCAGTCCACCATTTCCTGTTGAAATTAAGATGTATTAACTAAGAGTTTAAGTTCTATGCACTGACGATGTAAAAGATATATACACAATCAAGTCACTTATTAGGTAATTACAAGTAAATCTCTCGATAAACACTAATTATTAGTCTGGTAACAAATGGTGAGTGACTGCTATCATTGGTTAAAATTCATTGATATAAAAAAATCTTTACAATGTTAGGTTATATAGCTTAAATCCAACAACAACAACAACAACTACCCAGTATAGTCCCACAAGGTGGGTCTGGGGAGGGTAATATGTAGACAAGCCTTACCCCTACCCAAAAGGGTAGACAGGCTGTTTCCAATCGACCCTCGGCTTAGAGAAGGAAAGGGAAAGCAACAACAAAAACAAAAACAAAAATGCATTAGTAATTCCGGCAGAAATCACATAAATAGTTATCTAAACATAAGAATTATACATAAAATGACATGCAATAATATCAAACAGTAGCTATCATAAATAACTACCATAAGGGGGACACAATCCAATGCACGAATCATCTATGAGTCGCCCTGACAAGCCTCACCCAACCCCGGGAAAGGAGTACAAAAAATTCTAGGAGCTATATAGCTTAAATCCATTTCAACTAATTGCTTTTGCCAAAATTGAAGACAGGAAAATCTCTCCTTCCTTAAACTCATATTCAACATTGATCGGAAGGTCCGGAGGTCAAGCATTAGGGTTGTAGGCTAGGGGGTAGTAGCACTTTTCCTACTTCATACCCTGGGTGAGGCGGGGTTGGATAGGGTTGATCTTAGATGGCTTGTGGTTTATGAGCCCGTTTGGATGAGCTTGTTTTAAGTGACTTTTAAGCCAAAATAGCTTTTAAGCCATAAGTTAGGAATTCTAACTTTTGGCTTTTGGCTTATTTTTGTCATTTTAGCTTAAAAATAAGTGCTTAAAAGCACTTTTTTAGTTTATCCAAACACTACAAACTGGCTTAAAAGTTATTTTGGCTTAGAAGCACTTAAAACAAGCCAATCCAAACAGGCTCTATGTTGAGTCCACACTATCCTTTCCGATTATCTTAGCCTCGAACCTTAACTACTGGTTACTGTTATTGCATGTCATTTATCTTTTGGTGTTTATGCTTCTGTTACTATTTTTACGGTTTCTGCTTACGTTACTAATGAATTGTATCTTCTTGTTTTATTTCCATCTTCATTAGCTGAGCGTGGGTGGTTGTTGTTGTTTTTCATTAATCAGTATATCACCATAAAGAACACAAGTTTTACATCAAAATCCAAGAGGACAATCATAATTTAATAACATCCAGTAGCATTTAAGGAGAAGTAATCAGTTTTACATAAATCAAAGTAGAGAAAAGATTAGATTCTGAACCTGCATAGGGAGAGCATCCATATCAGCTCTGATTGCAACAAAGGGGGATTTTCCTGAACCAATAAAACCAACAACACCAGTAGTAGCAAAAGGGTATTTGTATGAAATCCCCAATTTATCCAATTCTTCCCTTATAAGCTTACTGGTCTCAAATTCTTCATATCCCAGCTCAGGATTCTCATGTATCCTTCTCCTAACCCCCACAATCCAATCAAAAACCTCAGCTTTCTTTGCAAAATTGAGGAAATTAATAGGAATTTCTGATAATGAAGAGTCTGACCAAATGGGTATGGCAGAAAATGAAACAAAAATCAAAATCAAGAAAACCCATCTGGAGAAATCCATTTGAGCAAAAAAAATAATAATTCAAGAAAACTACAGAAAGAGTGAGGAGAAAGGGAGTGAAAATAAAAAAATGAGTAGGGGGAAGAAAGGACAATGTCAACTGTGGTCTCTGTACAATTAAATTCGGTGGAGAACGAGGAAAATATGGGGAAAATAGATTAAAAGTTCCAAAATAGCACGATTACTATTATTATTAGGATTAAAATACTCCTACTATACTTGAGTTGTTTGTCATCTTCATTCACCACAGCCACAATTAATGAGCACTGAAGAGTGAAAAGATGCCTTCACAGCTCTTCAGTAGTGGTAGTTTTCAGTCTACAGCTGACTTCACGTGCTTAAATCAAAATCTCTCGCCGTCTCGCGTGTTATTCCTTGTTTTCAGTAATGGTCAGCCGCAACCTTTCTTTTTATTTCCCTCGTTCTACGATAGTTGAGAATTTTGTTTTTGTTACTTGTTAGGCTATGCCCAAGTTCAATTTGAAAGTAACTTAACTCACTCAAAAGTTATCGATTATATAGACAATAAAAAATATAAAAAAATATTAAATCATAATCAAGTTTAATAAACCCCAAAACAGGATCTATATCGTTAATATTAAGAATATTAGTAAAAATAAAGAAGTTATAAATATTATCCATGATCACAATTGAGAGCATAATATAGAGAGAATAATAGAGAGAGTTATGAGAAGTTGTATTATTAGAGAATAACACCTGACGCTTACAATAAGGAAAATCCCTCTTTATATAGAGGATGGGTTTTCTCGCTAAAGGTACACTTTGTCGAGGGGCTGCTAACGCCCTTACAAAATAAAAAGGGGAGGGGAAGGGGCGTCTAAGAATGCACGTCGGTGCCACGCCTTTGTTGTTAAAGACGTGAGCGAGGGTCATACGTTCGATGTCGCGTAGGCGTGGGGGAATGCACTCAATACCCTCGGCCTTTGTCAATTAAATTTGATTCGATCCCATACAGTTTGTCCCTCCGCCCGTTGGAGACGTATTCGGCGTACGTCTGCAATGGTGGAAAAGTCGATTCGTTGTGACGTCATTCATGTATTGATACGTGGCCTACTTTTTGAATTGACGTCACTGGCGGCATGCGTCATAATTACAACTGCTCCCAAGGTAGATCATGGAGCGATTTGACGTTTCGATTTTTCGCCCCTTTTCTGACATTTACCTCTTTGATTCTCGTGTATTAGGGTACTATAAATAGGAAGATAGGTTTGATTTTTACCATCTTTTAGACTTCTTAGGAAAAGTTTTTCATATTTTCATCTCTCATTAGGGCTTTCAGTAACTTTTGTGTTTGATCTCTTTGAGTTTTCTTTATAGTTTTATCAGCCGTTGACGTGTCTGTTCATTGGTCAAATACTGACTATGGCGAGACGGGGTCGACAACGTGAAGGAACTGGAGATGAATCCACTTTTGGGGTTCCCCTACCTTCAGAGGGTGGGAAAAAGGTCTGAAGGCCTCTTGTCCCTCTTTCCATCGATAATGTGCTTCCCCGAGAGTTGTACACTCGAAGGGATTTTCCTTCACGCTGCACAGTTCCTGAATGGGAAAAATCTAAATTTTCTGACTCTCAACTGGACGATCTGCGTGTGTCTTGCCGAATTTCGTACATGGTAGATATGGTAGTGGCTAAAGAGGATTTCGCCAATGTGCACAGACCGAGGTTCTGTGATTTTTACGAATATCCCTTCTTGATTGGGTGTAGTCTTCCCATATACCCATTGGCGGAGGAACTCTGTAGGTTCTACAACTTGTGTCCGACCCAACTCACCCCGTATACGTGGAAGATATGTCTTATACTGACGACTTATGCTGAGCAGGCCGGACTTGATGTTACGATACATCATCTGCTGCAACTGTTCAGTCCTGGGTTCATGAGGGGGACGATGTTGCAGCTAAAAAACCGCAGTACGAAGTGTTTGGTCGTCGAAATGGACAATAAGCCCAACTATTAATTTTGGTTGAATTTTTTCTTTATCCGAAC